>OX246738.1:44965227-45560448 GCA_945910005.1 Isoperla grammatica | reverse complement strand
AAATGTCATCGTCGAACCACATCTATTCAACTAGGCTTATCGAGAAATGTCAACAACCAAAGACATCCATTTCACATTTACATTAAATTGAAAAGGGGTAGGTGGGTTGCGAGTGCTAAATTACAGAAATGGTCGGTCAGCTGTTAGTAATCGTATCTGTACTATGGCCAGTCACACCAGTGTATTCACACCTATTCATTGCGAGTCACACTATGCACTCGCCTCTACACACTTAGGGCCTAATGTACATCACACGCATGATTGAGTCTGAAAGGTGGTAATTTGAGTAATTGCATTTATTGCATCAGTATTATACCAGAGTGCACTATGTGCACTAATTTAATCTCAATAGAGATCAACTAGGTCTATTACTGGATAGATATGAGGTACAGTTCTAACAAGAATAGATACATTCTAAAACAAAAACCTGGAACACAGTACAGTATTAACGATAGATGGGACAGCTAAATGTAATAGTTCAAAACTGACTATCACTTCAAAAGCAGAACTTTGCAATAAAATTAAAATATGAGATGATGCATTGCAATGAAACCGGGAATTATATTTCTTTATGGGGACCTATTATTTGTTAATTCTCTGGCTTCCAAGTATAACAATTGAAATGCTTAAAACATTTTAAAGTTGTTTAATACCGTACCGCTTTAAGTTTTCATGGAACTACATTGTGGCTATTAATCCTTTTTTTTGATATTGTGTAGCGTTGTCCGAAATCTTAACAAAAAATCTGGAATATCATATAATAAAGTTATCTTTTTTTTTTTACTTCTTAAGTTGTAAAGTGTGTTGTGGCCAAATACAGATGAACGAAAGTATGCAAGAGTAGATATTTTATAGTTCAAATAATAATTTATTAAAAAATAAAAAATGTACCCAATACAGCACTTATATTATGATAAGTTAGGTTTGTAATTATTTTACTCTAGAGTCTATTCGAAAAGTCAAGTTACTTTTAAGAAGAAAAGTGAATCTAGAGCTCAAAGATGGAAACTGTTGTCTCATTTGATTGAGGAATGTACTTTGTCTTGAGAGTAGGCCATGTCTACTGGCTGACAGTGACAAGGTAATATCTGCAACTCAGGACAAAAGTAGTCGGGGATGACACTCATTCACTTTGTTTCTTAAGTAACTTAACTAGTCAAGGTCAAGTATTTACTTACATGTTCTATCTGTTGCAAAGAAGTACGTAGGCCTATAAGACGAGGTAACATTTTACTGTATAACTATTTCATTCTGTAAACACATCATTGTAGTATATATTTTTATTGCACTGATTTAAAAATAATGTGCTGATGACTCTGTACTAAATGAAATGCTGCATTTCATTTCAAATGCATCAAAAGCAGCATAGCATAATATTTTCTTTAGAAAGTCTTTCTTAGGCAGTGAGTGCTCAAACTTTAATGTCTTGCAGAGCTGATGGTTGATTACTAATGAGCTAAGCGTTTGAATCTCTGTATTGTTGTTTCATGCTCGTGATTTCTTATAGCATATTTTGGTTTGTTCCATGCATGCTCAATTTAACTCTTTTCTATTTATACATTTTAAAATAAGGTGGGGTTGAAGACAAATAAAATAATGATAGTGGACAAATAGCACCCCCAGATACCCAAACGATTTCTAGTGTGTAAGAGAATAGTCATTATTAGGTATTACTGTGGTAAATTTACACATGTCTATTTTCTTCATAGTAGGAAAGTTGAGAATTTATATTTTAAACTTCTAATATTCGCACGCAGATGGCTTTTGAATATTTGCTTCTTATTGGCTAGAATCCTGCCATTATATTAGTGAGGCATAATAGAATTAGGTCTATTACTTATTAATATTAAATGAATACTAGAGTTTAAGTTTTCATTTTTCTTAGTGTTTTGAACCATTGAGAGGAAAAAATGTGTGGAACAAAAGTAATCACATCTCGATCTCGCTATGGTTTCCAGTTTTCCACTAAGTAGCTAGCCACATACTATAACATTTTGTAGGAACACACAACTAAGTACCGGTAACATTAGTTCATTATTATTTGTGTTAATGAAATTGACTACCGGTATTGATGAAAATTTTGATACAACCAAATTAATAACTTTGATACTAAATATTTGCCAATTTTGAAGGATATTAGGCCTAGAATTAAGTATGAACACATATCGAGCTGGAGCAGTAACATCCAAATATCCACCTTCACAACATAAGAATCTTTTGTTATCTATAGTTGTACTCAGTGGCGTAAAGGAGACCCCCGCCACCCCCGCGAAGCGGGGGGGCCCGCTCTGTAGGGGGGCCCGGCTCGCTAGAAGTACAGATCTTGTTTTTTCGTCATCAAATTGTCAATTTTGACCTATTCTTCTTCTCCGGGGCCATACAAGGAAAGTTGGAGGAATGAAACTATTTTGAAGGAATATATTTAAAAAGGCTTATGGGTGGAAGGGGTCAGGGGGTTTCTCTTTTCTCTCGTATTACGATCGGCACTGCCTAGAAAAAACTATATTGAATCCTGAATATATTGAATCTTCTTATTACCAAGGCCAAATACTACCACGGGCCCAGACGGGGCAAAGCTATCATATTATATCTTGTATCATGGTCTGATTCTGAAACGTGTTTACAGGCGTGTAAAAGTCTTATATGAAAAAAAAATCGCCTTCGGTGAATTGACCTCCGCCGGCTGGGACCTTCGCCCCAGACCTCCTACATGCTACGCATGTTCAGCCCCCCCTCTCCCACTGTGAATTTCTCGATACGCTACTGGGCCAGTGGTGTGCTATTTCTTACTATTCTGGTCACAGTGGCAATGTACGTAAAAGTCATTTTCAGATTTTTAAATAATTAAAACAAACTATTTGAGTAGCAGCCCCGCAGCATGCCTCAAGGCAGTCTTAAAGCTCTCTCAGTATACTCAGCGTAGAGTGTAAACTGTGAGCAGGTGAACACGGACGCAATAATTGACAGTTGACAGCTTGGCTCCCGTAACGCTTTTTGTGAAATTACTGCACGTTTGTACTTTACATTAAATTACCTAATTTTGAGGACTATTTGGGGGTAAATTAGAGCTCAAGTAAAAGTTTACTTCGTTATGTAATCGATTTGGCTCTTAATTAACCCCATATAGGGGCCCGAAACGATTCTGGCGGGGGGGGGCCCGGGCAATTTGCGTTACGCCACTGGTTGTACTGTACAACTGTACATGGAACTTTTCAAATCCACACACTGCATTACATCTTGGAAAGTATCATCTTGTGAAATAGAGGCAAAAAAGAAATGTAACAATGAAGTTATTAAATTTAGGGAAATTATATTATTATTATACACACCTCGAAAGGGATAAATTTGAATTTCTTGTTCTATTCTCAAGTATCCACACATTCATTATAAGTATCCATTCAAATAACCTGTAGGCCTAATGGGTGGTCTGAAAATTAACATTTTGTTCATTTTGCTTGTTTATGAAAAGATAACATGCCTCTTGTTTTGACAACTTTTGACCACTGTCAACAGTTTTTAAGACATGAGGCACAACACAGTGATTGCTGATGTTATTCAGAACTTACCTAAAACAAAATGCAGCATACAAAAATGCCATATAACTCCAAGGCCAGGTATGTAGACTGAGTTGGCTGCAGCAGCAAAACCATGGTTGTCTTTTCTTTCAACTTCGTGAGTCTCTCCCAAGACAAACTCGACAAACCATCTCTAGAAGGTTACGTTGCAATTCGAAAGTCAACGGTGGCGAAATGGATCAAGCTGTGGATTGAATTCATTGAAATAATCCTTTACTCACATCAAAAATCATCTCTTCAATTCGACTTTGGGTGGGGGGGAAGCAAACTACTATTTCAAAAAAAAAATATATATATATGAACGAACCCTAAATCTTTTAGTTCTCCTGATTGCCCCCATCAGTCATTTCGGTACTGTGTGCGAGGCTAGCAAATCAATGGTGGGTGAGAACATGTACTATATTTATTCAACAACTCTTCTACATTCTTTTTTATCCGATTTGTTTACCGATCGTTATTTCTCATCAACGTACGTCACACCTATTGATATATAAACAAGATTGAGCCAGAAAACAATGAGAGTGAAGGAAGAAAGACCATATATATTCTTATAAAATACCAATTCTTTCTGACAAAATTAATATTCTACACTATTTTGTAAATGGCCAAGTCTTCATGACTTTGCAGGCTTCTCCAACTTTATATGAAAGAGCCTCTTTTGAGTAAACATGCATCTGTGTGAGAATAAAATTACCTGAAATCTGAATCTGCAAATCTGCCTGGTGTTGCAGAGCAAGACAAGACGTTTCGCCCCCGAGCAACGGCCGCCTACCTCCACGCTCTGCGCAACCACCGCCCCTCGTACAAGATACGCAACTTTGTCGAGGAGTCGGAAGCAGCAAACCTGCGTGGCGCAAACAACTACGACCCCAACCTGCTGTGGACGGGACTGGGCAAGAGGCGCTAGACTTGTCTGCGCATTCATTTACGTGTTATCTAATTGTATTCCATAGTAGAGTTCTCATGTAGACCTCATTTATAAGAAAGTGAACATGTGCTGTAGTGAGTAAATAAATATATTGTCATGAATATTGTTTTTATTTATGTACTTATAATTTAAAAATCGATAGCTAAATTAATATTATATGATTGATGTTTGATATGTAACATAAACTGTACATTTCATGTACGTAAACAATTTATCATTCCAAAATAAACCATACCTTCATACATTATGTTGTATTTGTGTATTTGTATCTATATATATTCTTATAAAATACCAATTCTTAGCTTAATTCATACATCGATACAAGCTAAAATTCAGTTGCAACATACTTAATACAAATAGTACAACGTCTACAGCATTAAATTATGTAACCAAAATATCGGTGGAGAAATGGTGTCTTTTATCACAATCACAAGTCATAGCATAACAGAGCCAATAAAAATTTAAAATCAACAAAATCACAGAAATGCAAATAAATAATAAATATATAAAATACCTATGATAAAATTGATAATATGCTAACAAAGCATAAAGTAATATCAAGATGTGCGTCAGTTACGAAGCTTGCGTGTTTACTGGTGGGGTGAGAACGTGGAGTATTGTCCCATCTAGGTTCACAACGGTTTCGATTGGTGTTTTGCAGAAGAAGCAAATCCTCGAGTTCATCAGGTGGTGAGCGATGCACGACCTGAGGGCACAAAACATGGTTGTTTAATGTTTACCTCACGACCACATCTCATTCCATCTCATTTCAGAGGGAAATGTGAAACTTGGTTTTTTAACTAAATAGAAATCCAATAAATTACTTTAGAAACATGTTATTATATTCCTGGGCCTGGATTCACACCAGGTCTCAACTTCAGCTGGGCCTAACTTTAGGACCACTAGATTATGGCAACGCAAGTCATTGGCCGATACAGACCCACTCATACCCTCGACTCGATGTTGCGAAGAAACCCAAGGATATAACAAAAACTTAAGACCAGCACTGTCCTAACTACTGACTCACATTTCATATTTAAAAAATCGATATTTGGTTGATTATTGGTCACTTGTCGATAGTGTTCGGAGCCTACTGGCTTAGTCGTAGTCCCCCACTGAAAATCAGTTATGTGACTGAGTGGGTAGGCTCTAAATATGAATTTATTTTATTTTTATTTATTTAAAGCTAGGCCCAGTCTGAGTTGGTCTTACCTTGATTCAAAAATGGTGGCAACGGTGACTTCAAAGTGTGAACATACTTGCCTTAACGTTTACTTACCTTGACGACAGCATATTTGTCTGTGTCCATTACGACATGGACAACACGGTGTAAACTGTTTCAAATAATTATTTCATACATTATAAGTAAATTTGTAATTGTATAAATATTATGTGTCCTAATAAATAAATAAATAAATAAATAAATAAATAAATAAATAAATAAATAAATAAATAAATAAATAAATAAATAAATAAATAAATAGGCTAAATAAATAAATAAATAAATAAATAAATAAATAAATAAATAAATAAATAAATAAATAAATAAATAAATAAATAAATAAATAAATAAATAAATAAATAAATAAATAAATAAATAAATAAATAAATAAATAAATAAACAATGTGGGACAATCAAACACTAAGCTTGAAAACACTGTCTTGCAATATCTCAAGTTCACTGTGATTTCCATGAAATTAGCTACAAATTGGACTGTGTAGGCCTATAGTAAGTAGGCTTATTGTTGTAAGTCTTAAGACCTGACTTCCAACCACCGAGATTAGACCTCTTGTGAATCCCGGTCTTGGGATTTGTGAATGAAGAGCTTTCTTTCTACTTTACATTGCAACACCATAGAGTACGTAATTAAGAATGTGGGCACGCACTTGCATGACTCGTGGTTGCACGGCTTGAACTTGGCCGCGATGGGATACGCGTAGCAGATGGTGCAGGTCTCGTCCTCGTTGAGTATCGTAGCCTCGGACAGATGAGACAGGTAAGACTCGAGCATATCGATCATCTTCCCAACACGTTCCAGCTCGTCCGGAGTCACGTCGTCCGTGTCTGCAACCGAGCAGTGGCTTAGAAACAATAAGACCTCGGAGCGTTGCAACTAGAGGTACCGATAAACACCACTCATTGTTCCATGTTATCGACTAATTTGAAAAATTGCACTAAGTCGCCAACCCTAATAAACCAAATTACTCTTGACACTTGTTGAGAAAATATTATGTCACATCCTACTCTGTAATTACGATTTTGAATTTATTTAATAATCAAAATTATATTTTTAATTAAATCAGTGTTTTACTCACAGTTAAAAAAAGAAAATGTTTTGATATGGCTGACTTTCGTTGCTTTTTGGAGGTCGCCGAGAACGAAACGTAACGACGCCATCTGAAAGCTGGGCTCCGTAATGAGGGCCCTTGTGACTTGCGGTATCACTTCCAAGTCGTCTGGAACAACATAAGTCACAGCATTATTTAGACGAGACTTGCACTTGATTCAACCCCGGCAGTGAACTATCCTGGGTACGGCTATTACTGGACGATGCTTAATGAAGCAGAAGGGAGATAAACTCAGATTGGAATATGTGTGCAACCGATAGTTCAGGATAAGAATTGTAGTGGATTTATGTAGCAGTGAAAAGACTGGCAGAAGATAGGAAGGAATGAAAAGCCATCTTTAAGATAATTGGTTGGGTCCATAGAGGAAATGTTTTAATTCGGATGATTCTGCTAACTGAACTTAAGAGTTTTTTATTTATTGTGTTGAAACTTAAAATACAAATACAAATACAAATAGCAATATATGGAAGATTGAAACTATGCTTTGGCTGCGCATGATATAGGCCTACAACAAAAGAAATGTTGATAATTTATGGGGCCTAATTATGTAATAAATTCTACGTAGTCAAAACTACCGTTTTAACACACACAAAAAACCTTTCATATTGGAATTTTGTTTGCTTTTGCTGCATTTTCAGCAAGTTTTTTAATACAGACAGTCTCTATAATGAAGGATATTTTGCTGAATAAGGCGGAAAAATGAGTTAAATCAGTTGATTTTGCATTTGCGTACAAAAGTCAACCATTTCCCCTTTGGATGCACTTTCCAATTACATTATGATGATGCCCTACGCAAACACAAGTGCTTTTCGTTTTGTGACTTCATTTTATCGCGTAACGCTTGCGTACCAGTGAAGGCGTCCATCTCCTGGTCCAGCAGCGCCAGCAGGATCCCGATGACAGCCGAGAGGACAGGGAAGTGGTCCACTGTCTCCAGGTCTGGTATCTCCAGGAGGACAACATGCTGGAAGCAGCCGGCCTGGGAGCTCACTCGGTTTAACACCTGGCACAGCAGCTGTAACGCACACAACGTGGTGGTGTTCAGTGGTCCACTGTCTCCAGGTCTGGTATCTCCAGGAGGACAACATGCTGGAAGCAGCCGGCCTGGGAGCTCACTCGGTTTAACACCTGGCACAGCAGCTGTAACGCACACAACATGGTGGTGTTCAGTGGTCCACTGTCTCCAGGTCTGGTATCTCCAGGAGGACAACATGCTGGAAGCAGCCGGCCTGGGAGCTCACTCGGTTTAACACCTGGCACAGCAGCTGTAACGCACACAACGTGGTGGTGTTCAAAACAAAACATTCAGGATCCCGATGACAGCCGAGAGGACAGGGAAGTGGTCCACTGTCTCCAGGTCTGGTATCTCCAGGAGGACAACATGCTGGAAGCAGCCGGCCTGGGAGCTCACTCGGTTTAACACCTGGCACAGCAGCTGTAACGCACACAACATGGTGGTGTTCAGTGGTCCACTGTCTCCAGGTCTGGTATCTCCAGGAGGACAACATGCTGGAAGCAGCCGGCCTGGGAGCTCACTCGGTTTAACACCTGGCACAGCAGCTGTAACGCACACAACATGGGGGTGTTCAGTGGTCCACTGTCTCCAGGTCTGGTATCTCCAGGAGGACAACATGCTGGAAGCAGCCGGCCTGGGAGCTCACTCGGTTTAACACCTGGCACAGCAGCTGTAACGCACACAACATGGGGGTGTTCAGTGGTCCACTGTCTCCAGGTCTGGTATCTCCAGGAGGACAACATGCTGGAAGCAGCCGGCCTGGGAGCTCACTCGGTTTAACACCTGGCACAGCAGCTGTAACGCACACAACATGGGGGTGTTCAGTGGTCCACTGTCTCCAGGTCTGGTATCTCCAGGAGGACAACATGCTGGAAGCAGCCGGCCTGGGAGCTCACTCGGTTTAACACCTGGCACAGCAGCTGTAACGCACACAACATGGGGGTGTTCAGTGGTCCACTGTCTCCAGGTCTGGTATCTCCAGGAGAACAACATGCTGGAAGCAGCCGGCCTGGGAGCTCACTCGGTTTAACACCTGGCACAGCAGCTGTAACGCACACAACATGGTGGTGTTCAGTGGTCCACTGTCTCCAGGTCTGGTATCTCCAGGAGAACGACATGCTGGAAGCAGCCGGCCTGGGAGCTCACTCGGTTTAACACCTGGCACAGCAGCTGTAACGCACACAACATGGGGGTGTTCAAAACAAAACTACTAGAACAGGTACATCACTGTTGTCGAAAAGAAAAAATTAAATAATATTTCTTTAGACGTCTTGCAACTCCACCTGCATCGCTTCAACATCACCAACGAACCGGCCACCTGTAGACTCAAGACAAGGCGCACCTATTTAGATGCGCCGCCTTCAAGAAGGACATTGACTCCCTGCCCGACTCAATGAGCAGGACAGACAAGGAGGCAGCCTCACATTGGATAGCAAGAAAGAAGAATGGCTGAAGAGGCCAACTCTGCACAGGGAAAAAAAAAAAAATCTTGCTTTCTTCAATGGACACAACTCAAAAATTGCCTCCCTTAACAACCAACCAGCTGTACTGCCTATTGGATCGCTGGGGATTTGTTTTTTCTAGGCCTTCTAGTCAAATGTTGATGCATCTCCAGCTAATTGTTAAGAGAGACAAATTTAGTTGCTGTGCCCATAGAAGGAAGTACAGTGGAGCATCAATTATACGTTTCGTACTTATACGTTTTTCGTATTTATACGTGATTTCCATATGGTCCCGGCCATTTCCCATATGAATCAATGTTAAAATAATTTAATTATACGTTATTTGGTTATACTTTATTTTCGGTTATACGCGACAGAAATTGTTCCCCCCAGACATCTTAGTAGCGATTATAGTCGTAGACCCCAGACGAGCATCCTAACCCAAATCGCCCGTGCGGAATAAGTGGGTCTGTCTCCTCTACCTGACTGACCATCCCTTACACAGTTGCCAATACTTGAAATGTTTTTTTTTTTTAGATGATGATCACTATTGAGATAGATTTGAATGCTCATTGTGTCACTCCCCCAATCCACCTTTGAAAGAAAGTTTGAAAATACACCTGTAACGACATCGACTTGGCAACATCGGAAAATGCCATCTGGCAGCGAAATAACATCTCCTAAGTGGTTGCTCTTTTGTCAAATAATCGCCTTTTGTTGGAAGGGTTTGGATGTCTGTCTGGGGTCTGCGACTATATACGCTAATTGGTTTTATTTGTCATCCGAAATCACTTCCTGGAAGCGCAAGCTTTATCTCGTTCGGGATATGCAGCTGTGAATGCGCGAGAATGGAATGTTGTTATTGTCAAGCGGTCACCCCCACCTCGCCCCACTCCCCTCCTCCCATTCGCTACCCTTGCTCACGTCCGGCTCTTGGCAGGTAGCCCAAGCCCCGAGGCATCGTATAGCGCCAGTCCCTCACCCCTCCCACCATACTACGTTTCACAGAGTGTCTGTCCATGCAGATTGTTCCAAGTTTGTTGGTGTTTTTAAATTGATACCACGTGTTCATAATGGCTTGTTTTGTCGATTTGTTGTTTTATTATTATCCTCTGATTTTATAGTAACATTTCACGTATTGATCTGATCGTTTCATCAATTTGTTGATTTAAAATAATTATCCGTGCCCCCGACCTTGCCGACGTAATAGGCCTGCGGGCCGAGCGCGGGCGCTGTGTGATACATCCCTCGCGGGCGCTGAGCCGACAGCTGCCGCCAGCCCGTGATAGCGGTCTCCCGGTGACGCGCGGCCGTACAGTCGCGTCCAAAAAACACTTACGTAGCGGTCGCTGAAACTTGTTTCTGCGTTGACATTTACAACCGAAAAACGATTAATCGAGGTAAATATTGATCTGGGACGGGAAAAATAAAGCGATCGATGCTGAAAAACTGTACGGCGAGCAACAATATTTGGAATAAAATTATTTAGGTATCACTTTCGTTCGGGACTATTCGAAATAAAAACGACGATTTTCGCGACGCAACATGTAAAATATATATTTAGGCCTAAGCACCATTTCAACACCCCCCTCCCCCTCCCTCCCGCTTCTACGTGCGCTAGAACACACCGTGAAGGGAATTTTTGTACTGCAGAAAGAGGAGACTGCCGAGAGTCACCATCTCCACTCATTACAAACGAAAACAAATGTAATTGTAGTTATACGTTTTTTGTACTTATACGTTTTTTTCGGTTTGGCCCTTGGAAAACGTATAATTGATGCTCCACTGTAGAATGTTGTTTTCGATTCGAAATATTGCAATTTAATTTTTTCTTTTAAAGAACGTGAATAGTTCTTCTACAGCATAAATACAATATAACATAGTGTTGTGAACACGTCCTCCTCGACTAGAGCACGCCGCACGGCCATCTTGCTAGATGGGTTAATAAAGCCTTCATTTCATGAGTTGATAACCTGGGAATAGCGCATTATTACATTAGTCAACAATGAACAAACGAAAAGGAGATTATTTTTCCACATTGCATACATCTTGAATCTTGATACAGCAAGTATTTTGCTACCTGAATCAGACTCAGAACATAAAAATTGCTAATGTCTCTGTTAATCATAAATAATACACAACACCACTTTCAGAACATAAGTACAAGTTGGCTACCTGGCACAATCTGGCAAGTAATAATTCCGAGGACTGCGGAAAGCAGTCTATGAAGATCTCGTGCGCCTTGGTGACAATCATTTCGAGCACTCGAAGCAGGGCTAGTGCGAGGTCGAAACAAGTCGCGCATATCTTGAGTTGTCTCGACTCGATGAACACTCGATCGGGACGGCTTGAAACGTTCTGGATCTGAAAACAAATCAAACAATATGCGTGAGTCACTTTGTGCCCACCATTGTTTATGCGTGTTCTGCTGATGGATAAGTACGTACCTCCTGCAACATTCCAATGAACTCCGAGAAAGCCCAGTTGAGCTGGTTGAGCAAAGAGTTTAGAAATGCCGTAGTGAGTTCTTCGCTGCTAAGCATAACTTCCTTTATGTGACCTTGGTAGAGTAGTGACGGGCAGGGCTCTGAAATCAACAAGACGTATCAGTTCAGAGCCTGGAACCAATGCTGTAGCACCTCGACAGCACCTGCTCTATTCATAGTCATCCTAGTTATAAGTTTAGTTATTCTAGGCTACTCACGCCGAGTGATCAAGACCACTAGTTGGTTGAAACGTCTCATAATATTGATTTGTTTGTCTACTCATCTCTATGTTTCTCAAGTAATCTGTCGTCTTTCTGTACCTTTTCCCTCAGTGGAACATGTTCATGTTCTTAGTATCAAATATTGTTTATAAATTAGGTAGTAATAATGATGATACTAGAGGAGTAGTAAAATGCTCACTTATTGCTTGACTAATGAGGCCAGAATCTTGTTGGAGTAATTTGGGTCCTAGTTTATTGATAAGGTGCGGAGACTTCTCGTAGCGGAAGGCAAAGCCGCACCCCTGCCATATCCTGACTAGGACCCAGTTGCTCTGCGCCCACGCTCGGTTCTCGTACGGTCGCAGGAGGGAGCGAACCATGTTCATGCGGCTGGACAGACAGACAAGGTTACTCTACCACTTGCCAAATTGCTTGGCGAGCTTCTTTACATTGTGGGAAAAGTAAACAAAAAATTTGTTGTAGGCTTTCGCGGCCCGAGTCAATATTAATACTTCTTGGCTGTCGGGTGTCGCCGCGTCTGTCGTTAATTAAAACCTGACGTTGCGGACTAATTGCATAGTCCATCTTCAGAGTGAAGAGACAGTCACTGAGAGAACCTACTCGATCCAGCTCTACCCAGCGACTGTGCCTCACACCACTGTGCAATCTCCGACGCGCGAATATCCCGCGCGTGCGCGCTAGCTTGTTCTCGAACCTTCGCGATGTGCTTCACATGTTCCGCCCGCGCGAGTTTCAAGCGCTGCAACGTAGGCTGCCACGCCCTACTCAGCTTTAATCCGT
Source organism: Isoperla grammatica (assembly GCA_945910005.1). Classification (NCBI taxonomy): domain Eukaryota; kingdom Metazoa; phylum Arthropoda; class Insecta; order Plecoptera; family Perlodidae; genus Isoperla; species Isoperla grammatica. Next base: position 45,547,631 of record OX246738.1, on the reverse strand, counting down.
CCTCCCTATTGAAATTATCAGGTTGCATTTCAATTTCAATAGCCTCTCGTACCAGGCGGGGGCGGTAGTCTTTACTGGTAGCCAGGATGCGCGTGTTGTGCCACATTATAGATTTTGACAACACGCGCGTCCTGGCTACCAGTAAAGACTACCGCCCCCGCTTGGTACGAGAGGCTATTGAAATTGAAATGCAACCTGATAATTTCAATAGGGAGAACGGATTAAAGCTGAGTAGGGCGTGGCAGCCTACGTTGCAGCGCTTGAAACTCGCGCGGGCGGAACATGTGAAGCACATCGCGAAGGTTCGAGAACAAGCTAGCGCGCACGCGCGGGATGTTCGCGCGTCGGAGATTGCACAGCGGTGTGAGGCACAGTCGCTGGGTAGAGCTGGATCGAGTAGGTTCTCTCAGTGACTGTCTCTTCACTCTGAAGATGGACTATGCAATTAGTCCGAAACGTCAGGTTTTAATTAACGACAGACGCGGCGACACCCGACAGCCAAGAAGTATTAATATAAACAAAAAATGTTTTTACTTTTTAAATAATTTATTTTTGCTAGGTCTATATGTATATATATATATATATATATATATACATATGTTTGGCCACTAGATGAAGTGCTTCAATATTCCTACATAATTTCACTGCCTTAATAACTAACAAACAGAGAGAAGGGTCTTTTAATTAAAAGTTTAAATGCGACCCGTCTCTACGCTTGAATCTTGATCGAATTGTTCAAAACCTCATGGTTCAAAAACTGTGATACCTAATTAGGTCTTTTTACCGCATATTTAAGCGTGAAGTTCTTAATGATTTGGACAGTGGTCTACAAATTATGCTATGCAAATTATGCAAATTATGCTTCAATTGCATTTTTATTGTATGCTTAGACCTACCTAATAATTAAGAAAGTTAGCAGAATTTTGCTGGATTTGTTATCATCAGAGGCAGGTAATGCATCTGTGATGAAAATCAATTGAGCTTTTGTTTTCTTTATCCACAAAAGTATTGAATTGGTGGTAAAAATAATTCAAAATTCGTAAAAAAATTTTGAGTGGTTTTTTTCCCTCGATATTTGTGGGAATTTTGATAGCCCTAAAGTGATCTTGCAACAGTTTGTAGGTTACACACAAATGTAGTTTAAGCAGTCAGATGTTGTAACAAAAATTTTCTTGTTCTTGTTGCCTCAAGTCTGCGATTTTGTGGTAAAAATCAATCAATTGTTTCTCTCATGTCATGTACAGTAATCCCCCTTTAATTCAAATTTCAAGGGACCCTAAAAACTCCCATTTGAATTACAAAATTTTGAATTAAAAGAACTTGAACACTATGCATCATAGGCCTACCTAAATCTTCTGCTGGGACTCCATCAATAGTTTGAATTATACATAATTTTGAATTAACAGAGTTTGAATTAACGAGGGACTACTGTATATGGTCATGGTGGTTGCCCTCACCTGGCGTAGGGCACTCGTTCGAGTGCTACGAGAGTGTTGGGCCGGCAGACGAAGCCCGCCAGCGCCTGGATCATCGTGTCCTTGGAGTTGGCGTGGACTATCCGCGGGTCGGCAAAGTGGTCACACATGAACTCACCTGGCGTAGGGCACTCGTTCGAGTGCTACGAGAGTGTTGGGCCGGCAGACGAAGCCCGCCAGCGCCTGGATCATCGTGTCCTTGGAGTTGGCGTGGACTATCCGCGGGTCGGCAAAGTGGTCGCACATGAACTCGGCCATCTCGACCAGCAGGTCCTCGTAGCCCTCGATGTTCTCAAACGGGACCTGCAACGTTCAAGTTGATGACAAATAACGTTTATAATTACATTTAAGTGTAAATAAATGTAGAAATAAATATTAGCAAACAAATACTTGTAAATAATAATTACATAATTTGACATTAATAGTCACATTTTTTAAAAATACCAATAAACACAAAACTTTGTATCTGGGCCTACTTATACTGGAACAAAACTCGATTTTGTATTGTATGTATATTGTATTGTATTATTATAAGTAGTATACATGCAGATTTGGAATCAATTTCAAAACGGTTTGACTCGTTGGTCCAGTGGTTAGCAACATCTGATATAGATTCAATTCCATCACTTCTAGGCCTAGTCTTAGGAATGAGTAAACGGTGACTTTGATGCCGTCCTATAGCAACGGAAAAATTCAAAGTTGTTCTGAATAAGCCTTGTTGATTCTGGCATTTGTCCACGAGTATTCACACTGTTCCCCCCGAATATTCCCGCATCCGATGCGACATCCCGCGCAACCGTTGATTGATGATGCCCATATTTTATATTCAAAATATCGATCTTTGGTTGGTTATGCGCTCATTCGTTGATGGTGTTTGGAGCCTACAGGATTGGTTTACTCGCTTTAAATTAAAGTCTCCCACTAAAAATCAGTTACGTGTCTAAGTGGGTAGACTATAATATGTAAGGGAGCGAAGTTGGCAGACAGGCAGGCACGTACCGTGGGATAGAAGTGCGTCCGGAGTGCTCCACACAACTTATGTGACTGAGTGGGTAGACTCTAATATGTACAGCATCACCTGAACTGCTTTAACATCAGCAAAGAACCGGCAACGTGCAAATTGTGTAGCTCTGATGTACAAGACAAGGCACATCTTTTTAGATGTGCTGCCTTCAAGTTTTTTACCAACTCCCTGCCCAATGACATGAGCAGGCCAGAAAAGGAAGCTGTTTTATATTGGATAGACAAAAGATTGGCTGAAAAAGCCATCTTGGCACAAGGAAAAAAAAATGTAAGGGAGCGAGGTTGGCAGGCAGGCACGTACCGTGGGATGGAAGTGCGTCCTGAGTGCGCCACACAGCTCCACCAGGCTCTCCAGGTAGAAGTCGGGGAGGAAGGCAAACAGTTGTCCCTCCTGCGAGGACAGCTTGACAGTCTGCAACACCACCCTGAGCAGCCACGCCAGGTGACTCTGCTTGTCGGCCGAGTAGACCCCCGCCCGCACCCAGGCCATGTGGCGTGACTGTTCGCTCAGCTTGGTGGCAAACACCGAGCACGATCGCTCCAGCTCGGAGGCGATATCAGGCGCGACGTTGTTGGACCGCATGCAGGCCTCCAAGCGCAGTGTCGTGTCGGCCAGTGCCTCCATGTATTCCGACATGCTGTCACGTAGCGTGCTCACCTTCGCCACCTGCCGACACACCTGACACTCACCATCGAGACAATGGAAACATTTTTTTACATTTTTTGCAGTATTGAAAAAAATGGTATTTTGGCCTCAATATATCAAAATTCATAAAAACAAAACACAAATTTCTTTTGATCTGTGATATGGTTAATAAAATGAACAAACTACTGATAAGACACGTTTGGAAATTTGTGAGTTTGGATTGTTAAATTCTGCAAATTTCAGGCCTGCATTCTCACTTTCACATCCCTACATTATATTCCATGTGGAAGTCGACTTAAATCTATCGGTATCTATGATTCTGGTGTGCACGTAAATGGCGACTTTGGAGCTGTCATAGCAACGAAACACATAATAAATGGGTATAATGTCCACCACTGAAAACTGGTTCTTTAACTTAGTGGGTGGACAATAAATACGATTACAAAAAAATAAAATCTCTTTACAAGTGTTGAACCGTCTCAACTCAACGCAATGGACGGCGTGACCTCTGACCTGTTTGTGTGCGGCTGCGTGGTAGAACATGACGAGACCATCGAGCAGTTCAACGAGAGAGGCTGCCGAGTCTATTGCGCCGGGTAAAGTCAGTCGCCTCTCAGACTCTCGGGTGTGAAGGCCGGCCGTCACTCGCTCCATCAGCAGCGGACTGGGGGCAGCCACACATTGCACACATAGAGGACAACTTTCACTGCTATTTGTTAAGATTATTAATTATTATTATTAAGGGCTTTTGTTATTTTTTATTCGGCGAGTAAAAACGAAAAAGGAAGATTAAAAATATACACATTTTTATCGTTCTTCACTCCTTTTTGATCGCACAGCCTTTGCTTTTATATAAGTTAATATCGAACTTTGAAAATGTACTCCATTCTTCCATTCAAAGCTACAATCAAACACAAACCCAACTACAATCAAAGTTTACAACAAAAAATTCAAACTTATGTCCACTACGTGGCTTTTTAGCTTTTACACATTTCCGTGTTTCCCCAAACCCCTACATAGTAAGCATTATTGGCTTATTGCCGAACAACTTGTGAAGCAAGCAAAGGTAATTGTGACACATAATTTAAAAGTGCATCAACAAGTAGAATAGGTAAACTTAATTTTGTAATTATATATTTAGAATCATCATTGAAATATTTACATTTTTGAAAATAAGATGTTTTGACTGACATTCACTAGCAGAGTATAACTCCGTATCTCACACCTAGATACACACATATACTTGCACAGAGTGTGCTTGGAGTCAACATCACAAAATAAACAGATACCTAATTACTTATATGGCAGTTACAACACTCGACATGTCTTCACTAAAAAGTGAAGAGCACATGCAACTTCAAGTTAAAAATGACAATACAAAATAATTTTAAACATTTAAAATGTAGACTAGTTACACGTTTTGCTAACCAAGCAATGCAATGCTCGAACGTTTGCTCACCTGGGAGCGTTCTGTTGCGACAACATCCGAGTGAGGACCGGTATCAGGAAGCCGGCCTGACCGTCCATGAAGCGTCCACCCAGGTTGAAGGGCGGCCCTCCCAATATCGGCTGGGGTGTATTGTTCACCTAGGACACAACACAGTCACGTGTTTTGTTGACTCTTGCTTGAGTCACACCATCCATCGTAGCTAATCGATTAACACCTCCACTGTACTATACAACCCTACACATATGAACGCTCGCTAAGTCGCAAGTTGCGAGTGACTTTTGATAGGTTGCGAGTCAACTTTCTGGAAGCATTAATTCGCTCGTCACCCACAGTTAATAATTCTAGTAAAATACAGCCATGACTTGGTGATTGAATGCATTATTATGACTTATATTCAAATATCATCTAAAATTATACAGCAAAATCTATTTTCGGTCTTTTTGAATTTTTCTTTTAGAGCATGTGTTTATATATTATAGTAAAAATATGTTAGTTTATCAACGGGTTCATGTCAACTGACAATAGCAGGGGCTTTAGGCCTACTATTGGCTCGACAAGCCTAGAAAACACGTTTATGAGTATTTATAGGTGTTCCAAAATAAAAAAAATTAAAAGAAAGAGAAAAAACACCTTTGGCGAAAGGCCTCCAGCGACTGGGGCTGTGCACCAGACACACACAGGTTGGGATTTCAAGATGCGAGTTGATTGGAGGGTTGTACTACACGCGGCTCACCTGATTGGCTGCGTCCATTGTCTGCGCTCCGCTGGTGGTGGCGACCTCGGGACAGACCACCGGATGGTCCTCGCCGAGCACTCGGACCAGGTCGGCCTTCAGAGTCTTGTTGAGGTGCGACAACACTCCGCCCATGCGGTCGATACCGAAGTACTTGACGGAGCCGTCGTAGAAGATGCGGTTCGGTATGACGATGGGGTACGACCCCACTTCTCGCTCCCACAGCAGGCGGAACGTGGCCAGCAGGCGGTGGAAACAGCAGAGCATTATGGGCAGGGGCGGGTGGTGTATTGACAGCGCCTGCACACAGATCATGCCAGTTAGCATCGTGAAGTGTTGCAAGACCAGCAAGCAAACGGAAGTTTGCCCACCGCATACAAGCATCACATACATAATACATTTGTTGTAGAGGCTTAATTTGTTTTCACTAGCGCCCTCAGTGGCCAAACTCTGTGTCTATTATAATATGCTGGCACGGTGGCGCATTCTCTAGTTGAATCTAACGATGATACTCACTCTGTTGGACATGAGATTGTCGTGCAGGAATATCCTGAACTTCCTGAGGAAGATCTTGCGCGAGGATGGTCGAGCGGACGAGCCGTCTGTGTTGTCGAGCAGCGTCCTGAGTAGCTCGACCTGAAGCGCCTCGACACTCGAGATGGCCTCCCTGATGCGCTGACACGCCTCGAAGTACGCGGCCTTGTTTGCCTCGAGCGCTCGGTCCTTCTCGTTGGTGTCCCACCAGGGGCGAGAGACAACGTCGGTCAGACCCCCCTCGTCCAGGGGCTTCATGTGGACGAAGTTAGCGAACCTGTAACACAGCGCTGACACTACTGGGTTCACGTCCCACCAGGGGCGAGAGACAACGTCGGTCAGACCCCCCTCGTCCAGGGGCTTCATGTGGACGAAGTTGGCAAACCTGCAACACAGCGCTGACACTACTGGGTTCACGTCCCACCAGGGGCGAGAGACAACGTCGGTCAGACCCCCCTCGTCCAGGGGCTTCATGTGGACGAAGTTGGCAAACCTGCAACACAGCGCTGACACTACTGGGTTCACGTCCCACCAGGGGCGAGAGACAACGTCGGTCAGACCCCCCTCGTCCAGGGGCTTCATGTGGACGAAGTTGGCGAACCTGCAACACAGCGCTGACACTACGTCCCACCAGAGCTGCATATAAGCTAGGCCTATATTGATCACTAAAAATATACTAGATGAATAAACTATTACGAGGAGGACTGGAGGACTTGAGCTGTCAATTGTTCATTAAGTCGTTTTATTGTTAAATCATCAATAGCACTAGGTATCTGTCTATGTGTTAGTGAGAAATATGTTGATGAATGAATGAAGGATTAAGGAATGAATTAAATATGTCCTCAAAATCTTGGGACTAGCACTAGTCTGAGTACAGCGCAGTCCAAATCATTGTAGCCCAAAATGACATGAATAAGTTTGAAATATGTAACTCTTCATGAAAATCTAACAAATACTATTTGAATTTCACACAAATAAGTGTTGATAATATAAGATCCTCTAGGTTTCTATGCTTAGTTTGGTAAATAGTAAAATACTTGCCCTAAAAGACTTTTTTAGCATTAGGCCTAGTTCACAAAAAAAAAAATGAATATATTATGTAGATAAAAAACTTCGATTACCATCCAGAAAAGTTAGGGTACAATCTTTTGTCTTTGAAACATTTCGCTTTTAGACTATAATTATTGCAAAATGTCTGTACAGCACTACATCATATAGGCCCTACAGTGGTTGTGTTTCTAAAGCTACTGTACGGATTGAGTGTTCTGCACCTGTCACTTACCTAACCTTGTCGAAGAGCACTTGTTCCAGTAGATATTGCCGGGTCTTCGAGTGCTGTATGATGTAGGTCAGCAGTAGCAGAGTATCTTTCTGCTGAGTGTATTCCAAGACAAATGAGACGTGCCTGAACCCGGCCAGGATGCAAACCACCAGGCTCTCCATGCATCTGTTGAGTTCGCGCTCCTGAGGAAGAAAGATGCGGCTTACGAGCTGACGACTAGGGACGTACGTATATACATACCGTAATAGCTACGTAAAATATCAAGAATCGAATCGAATCTAGGGAACTCGTTCGTTTAATAGTTTCAAATTTAGCGCCGAAAGATCGACACTGAATTGTTAGCCACTACATTGATGATTGTTTGACATCCCTCCAACCAAAGACTTTTCATCAAGGATGTTGCAATAGGCTAGTACTATAGTAGGTCTAGATGACGCACTAGCGCTGCGGTCGTTATTGCAAATTGAAGGCTGCCATTATTATGGAATTAACATGGTTTTTGTAATCCAGAGACTACATGGATCAACATTCAAATTTTCATAATTGGTGTTTAAAATAATTGAAACTACTTCAATTCAATAAAATAGTATATTTAGACCGGATGGCAAATACTATTAAAAAACTAAAATGTCATGATTATGTTAAGCTTAATATGTTTTTTGTTGTTGTTTTAAACAGATGATTTCAAATAAAATAGCGTGAATGGACCATAACAATGGCGGCACTCAATTTGCAATAGATTTTCACCGCCTACTGCTATGGAGTCTTAGGGGCATGCTTTTCATTGAAATCATAAAATAAAAATACTAGGCCAAATAATATAATTTATATGTACGAAATTGTTCATCATCTCAGTTAGGCCTACAGGAAATGGTGTTGAATGGGGACAATATATGGCACTAAAAAAAGTGACTGGACTTATGTAGGCCTAATCTGCCTGATTGTAGGCAAGCTATATGGAAATATCCAAGTTTAAAAAAGTAGTAAAACCAGCCCCTAAGCTCTGTCCTGAGAAGACATGACAGGGGCTGCTTTTTCAAGTATGACGTTCTTGCTCGGAACTGCCGTTGTTTTGGGAATAGATCGCTTTTAAGTTGGAACCTGTGACTCTTCAAAAAGTAAAAGATGGATTAAAGAAAATACATTTCGGCAATGTTTACTACAGTGTAGGGGGGTCTGTAGTTGCAGTGTAGTGCGGTGCGTTTGTAAATTGCCGATCTGTGCCTTTTAGACTGCCTTTTAACCACCCTATAACGGAAGGTAGAGTTTGATGGTTTTATTGGCTAAGTTGAGCATCACAATACGGATGTGCGTGCAAGAAGTGTCAAACCTGTCACCTTCTCTTAGGATAGACTATAGGCCTAGATGTGTACTGTTTGTTCTACCTTTAGCAAGAGCCACATCCACGTCCAAGCACTGTCATGTGCACCTATATATGCTGGTAAAATTTTAATGAATCTTCTACCCAGAAACATAAAAGAGATAGTAGAAATAGACCAATTTAAAAGGTCACTTAAAAATTACCTAATTGAGAGGGCATATTATGAAATAAAAGAATATGTCCAAGAACATACTTCAAAAATATAAAAATTGAACCAGTAGGCCTAGCTCGTTTTAGTTTGTGTTCTGTTATAATAAATAGCCTATACTTTATTAATCTATGTAGTAGAGTATAAGCCTGCACCATATATTATAGTATAGACCTAGTATTAACATAAGAGTAGTAGGGCCTATGTAGTATTTGTAAAATAATATTACTTTATCTAGATGTAATTATGACATGTTCCATACATCCGTGATGTAGGCTACAGTCGGAACTCGACTAAAATAAATAAATAAATACATAAATAAATAAATAAATAAATAAATAAATAAATAAATAAATAAAGAAATAAATAAATAAATAAATAAATAAATAAATAAATAAATAAATAGATAAATAAATTAATAAATAAATTAATAAATAAATAAAATTAATAAATAAATAAATAAATAAATAAATAAATAAATAAATAAATAAATAAATAAATAAATAAATAAATAAATAAATAAATAAATAAATAAATAAATAAATAAATAAATAAATAAATAAATAAATAAATAAATAAATGTCACCCTACTTAGTTCCAACACTGACCTCCAGGAAGAGCCACATCATGTCCAGGAACAGCATCAGCTTGGGCTTCTTGTTGCTGGCGGGCATAGCTTTGCTCTTGGCCGTCTTGGCCGGGTTGCAGAGCGTCTCGAGGAACGGCACCAGACACGCTTCGATGACGTACGGCGAGGTCAACAGCGGACCCAGGTAGGTCAGGAGTATCCGGGCGTGACACATCAGCACCGCCTGGTTGCTTATCAGGCCGTCCGAGCCCGAGGGGGGCGTCACCAGCTGCAGGCAGGTGCGCACACAGATAAGGGCCACCACACGTCTCAACAATAAATAGGCCTACATCAAGTAAATAGGCATAAATAAATAAATAAATCATCATCTGTTGCCACGTCCAACTCTGCGTTGGGTCAGCATTGAAGATAAGCCTCTCCATCTTCTTCTATCCTGCCACCACTCTTCCCCCTCAACGACATTCCAGTAATAAATAAATAAAATAAATAAATTCATTTAGAGTCTAACCACTCATCATTATAATATAGGCCTGCCCTATATTGATACTATAGGCCTAGTGGGCACAAAGTAAAGGATAGAAAAGACTCATTACGCATACTTTATTGATCGATTGCACTTATATTTATAAATTATAAGTATAAAATAACGATTGACTACCATGCCTAAAAGAAAAGGTGTCCATATGTCCCGTTTTTACACTCTGTCCCAGCGTCCTGAAGACATTTTGGAAAGCACTCAATGCCAAATATTTCTACTGGTTGAACAACATGATGGCCTGACCAGCGAAATGTGAACATAATATGATAAAAAGAATCTTGGCATAGTGATGTTTGGACTTCACATCTTTGCACACACAAAAAAAAACACAAGAAATCTATGTCAGAAGTTCCAGAATTCGAACCGGGACCGTAAGAAGCACAATCTAGCAGAAAAATGCCCGCTTGACAGCAGACACAAAACAGAAAGGTCCCAAACAGAACTTGAGAACCGGCTACGATAATGTACCGGCAGCGAGTCAGTAAGTAGACTAACCTCGTATTTCCGCTCGAAAAGCATGAGCAGTTGCACGAGCCACTTGAAGAGCTGGTCTGCTTGCGCCAGTTCGTGGTAGGGTGCGTCTTGAAGCGGCTCGTAACCCGGCACCGGGTACTGCATCGGCGTGGAGCCGAAGTTGGCCGCGAGACTCTCGGTGAAGGCCAAACTGACCGCGGGGAAATAGGCGATTCCCGGACCCATTTGGAGACTGTCAAACGCCTTGCCCATTGACTTTCCATTTCTGTGATGAATGCAGATGTTAGTCTTAATTTAAAAACATGTAAGCCCATCCATCCAGCAAAGAGAACAAGCTAGAACTTAACCCAACAGCGTGGTTTGCATATTTGCATATGTCGTAGGCCTAGTTATTGCAAAAAATGATAATTTAAAAATGTGTCTCTCATTAACTATTTAAACAGTAAATCATAAAATTAACATAAGTATAAAACAAAGGCTACATATGAAGTAGGCCTAAAGCTTATTTATTTCTAATCTTGGATGTATAGGCTAGATCTACTTGGTAAGAGGTTCTTGGTTTGTGATATTACAGGTATTGAATATTGATCATTTTCAAAGGCAAGTTATCTACCTAAAAAATTCGAGAACTCCTTCATCCATATCTATTGTGCACCCAATGATATCTCCACTTATCCAAGGCTCTCCGTATTTATAAGTAGAAATATTCCATTTTCGAACTCGATTGCCATCGTATGCGTAAGAGTTGATTGTGTCACCTGAAAAATAAAGCCACATTAAATATGTGAACAGGAACATAACATCAGAGTTGCATAAGTTACTTTTAAAAAGGAACTTTTAAAAAGTTAAGTTACTTGCCTTTAAAAGTAACTTTTAAACGTTAAAAGTTCCTTGTTGGAAAAAGTAACTAAAAGTTACTTTGAAAATTAAAAGTTACTTTGAAAGTTACTTTAAAAGTTACTTTTAGGAAATTTTGATGGGAAATTTTGATAATATTGCTTTCAAATTTCATTCAACCCGCTAATCCTTGCTGGCGGGCGCCGGGCGGAGTATGTCGGAAATCATTAGAACAGCAGCCTAAGTTTTGTAAAGACTAATGGTACGTTTACAGCTACGCGTTGCGAGCGAAGCGAGGGCGCGAGCTCCAATCAGCGGCCGAGTTTGTCACTTCTTTGCATGAAACTCGGCCGCTGATTGGAGCTCGCGCCCTCGCTTCGCTCGCAACGCGTAGCTGTAAACGTAGCATAACAGTGAATAGGAAGTCAAAATTGGACATGTCAACAAAAGAGCCGAAGGTATGGATGGACCTCCTAAGCGCGTTAAAGTTTTCACGGCCATCGAACATTCAGCATGCTACGTTTATTACAATAATACATCCACTAATCCATTTCCCAAATACTACTACGAACTATAACGTCTGCCGGCCACCTTCGATAATAGTGTGAGGTCCTAGCAAAGCAGCACGTTGCTCACACAAAGAAATAACATCAACTTATGTTTATTGGTTGTCACTCAGTTCCCATTCAACCTATTTAGCCGGCTGCTGCTGGAATGGTTTCCAAAGGATACAGTTATGTATGAATTCTAGGAATGGGGGGAGGGGGGTCCAAGATTTTTGGCCTGAAACAGCCGCAATACGAGTGTTTTGCTGTTGGTACATTTAAAAAACCATAGGCTGTTTCAAAAGTAACTTTTCATTTTTTTTTAACGTTCCTTATCAATAGTAACTTTCAACGTTAAAAGTTACTGTCGAGGAAAAAGTAACTAGTTAGCCTAAAAGTTACCGAAAAAGTAACGCGTTACAAGTAACGCGTTACTTTCAAAAAGTTACTACTCAACTCTGCATAACATGATATTATACTGGTCTCGATTACAAAAAAAACGGCCACAAAAACAACCAACATAACATACCAACACCAATTTCCTGGGAAAACTTGCAAGTACTTGTAGCCCAACCAATCTGCATCACTCCTTTTGTTCCTAGTTGTGTTTCATATTGCCATTTACCTAAAACATTAAAATAAGTGGTAGATATGGACAGGTTTAACAATTAAAACGTGAACTGGACATCTGCATAACCATCATTAGCTATCAGTCACTACAGTGGCAGATGAAATGTGTATGTATGAAAAAAAAGAGGACATTTTAATTTTTGCTTACCCAAAATCAGTCAACAGGCAGTGAAAATTATTCAAAGATTTGTTGTTGTTGTTATTGTTGTGGAGAGCATACATTAACTAAAGAAATATGTATCTTTCAATGCTATAAATTGTCTTACCTTTAGGGTGTGATGGAGGATGGTGCAAATGAAATACGTAATAACTGTCCCTGTCAAACAAGTTATGCTAAAACACAAAACTGAATTTTAACTTTTGGAAGGGTGTCATACAAACCCTCCAAAATTCTACTTGCTAGCTCACAAGTACGTAGCCTACCCTTGTAGAGGCAGACGTTGCCTCGAATGGTGCTGAAGTTGCTCTGCGAGGTGATGTTAAGCCGGTCGGGCCCGACCACAAACAACCCGACGTGCGTGAGGATGTCGAAGCGGACCAGCGCCGGACCGATCCTGCCGCCGCGTCCCTCGTCTGGCCACCGGCTCCTCGGCTTGCCTAGCTCGTCCAGCACCTCCGACACCCAGTGGTTCACGCTCTCCAGGCAGTACGATTGTCTGCGCCCAACCAGATACGCACGGTTAGAGATGAACATTATTGTCTTTACTCCACATGTGTAAAGTAGTGGAAAGTAGTGTTTAAATAAAAAAGCCCACTCCATTCAACATATTTATTTTAAAAGACACATTTTCGTACGCAGCTTTTTGCGTACGTCTCAACGTTACACTGGACTGTTTCAATGCTTTATTGATTTGGGTTGCACTGGTTATGAATGGGCTTTTAGGATAGCCCACCTACAAATCTATTAAAGCAAACAAGTGTAAACTTTGACCTCGCAGATGATGAGTTCTTACCTAGGACTAGCATGTGACGCAGCAGTCGTGTCACAAAGTGAGCTGGGTTGGTCACCATGGGGAAAGCTCCGTCCAAATATATGCTGTATAATTTCATCCACTTCCATATTGCCAGCTGATAAAGAATCTAAAATATAGTAGGCCAGTCTAGAAGGAGACTTTGGTAGCCTACAATCTCAATTAATCCTGACACACTGCACCTGGTGTGTCAGCCTAAGGTCCTAGGCTAGGCCTGTAATAAAACATAAATACAGTTCATACAGGATACAAGTTACAAACTGAATACTAGGCCTAGGCCTAAACTTGTCTTTGAGCAATAAACTCAGACCAGTAAACAACTAAAACTAGGCCTAGGCCTAGCTCAAGGCTAGGGTAAGTAAGATCTATCTAGCTAGGCCTAGGCCTAGGCCCTAGTTTCGGCATATTTAGCCATAATTTGGGACACTCACTAGCCCTAGGCCTAGTATATGCCGTTGTTGTTGCCAGTTACAACAATAATAAAGTGCAACCCGTACCTTGGTATAAATGACATAGACATCACGATTACTAGAGCACATGTAAGTGCTTGCCAGCAAGTCTAGCCTAGGCCTACCCTAAAAATCCTCCAACCTAACCTCCAACCTTTGCTCCAACCACTCAAACCACTTCAAATGACAGCTCACAGCTGATCAAATGTACCGCCTGCTCAAGTCAACACGGTCCACTGCCCGCTAGATGGCACTCGAAACGCACGAGGCGGGAATACAACGTAATTTTTAAATATGTCTACTGCGACAAGCTACCGCAAACTGTCGCGGACTCCGAGAGCAGCCCCTCCACCGCCAGGTCCACTAAAAACTGCCCAGGCTACCTAGAAAAATTTGCGAAAATCACCGAGCATGAGCTTAATGGCCTATAGTAGAGGAGCAAAAGGTAACATTTAAGTTCTCGTGCGCCTTTCGTGAAAGAGTATTGCGGTAAACGGTATTCTGTTACGGCATACCATACGAGTATTTTGCACCTACCTGGCAGATCCTGGCACGCTGCAGAGGGCGCCAGGAGCGTCGTGACGTCATAGACACGTTTTAATTAATTACTTTTGAACGGTTTATGTCACAGAAAATATCAAGAGGACAATTTTATGATGTCATACTAGATGAGAATTTATAACCTATCTGCCACATTCTGGCGGGCTGCAGAGGGCGCCAGGAGCGTCGTGACGTCATATACACGTTTGAACTAATAACGTTTGAACGGTTCATGTCACAGAAAATATGTAGGGTACAATTCTTCTATAAAATACTATACGAGTATTTTGCACCTACCTGGCACATCCTGGCACGCTGAAGAGGGCGCCAGGAGCGTCATGACGTCATAAACACGTTTTAATTAATAACGTTTGAACGGTTCATGTCACAGAAAATGTCAAGGGAACAATTCTATTACGAAATACTATTTGAGTATTTTGCATCTACTTGGCACATCGTGGCACGCTGCAGAGGGCGCCAGGAGCGTCGTGACGTCATACACTTTTTCATTAATAACTTTTGAACGGTTCATATCACAGAAAATATCAAGATGACAATATTATAGAGAATTTAAATACAAATCGATTGATATGTACCAATAGGGTAATCATGTAATATTAAAGGGAGAAATTGCTAACAAATAATAATAATTAGATGTGTATATGAAATGCAGGGCATCCCTCATCGTAATATCTATTTATTACTATTTCGGAGTTATAATTGTATCACTGTGAAGGACTTAATAATCGTAGTCATCCCAACATACCCATGGGTATCTGTTGTTTAACAATAATAATAATTATTATTATTGTATACTGTAGTTACTATTCATAGACTGATTAGTAAAACTCACGTTTGCTAGAAGTTCTCTTCATCTTCATCATCGTCGTCTTCATCCTCATCTCCCGTGTTGTCGGTATTCAAGCACTTTTGTTCCTCGTCTTCAGTAGAACAGCCACAAAGCTCGGTGCACCTCATGTTATTTGCTTTGCAGCTGCATCTTGACGCACACCTTGATTTTAAGCAGTTGCATTTAACTAGTTGAATGACGGCAGCCGGTGCAGGTTCGAGGGTTGTTATGACTGCCACACACTCGTTGCTCTCAAGTAGCCATCCGTAGTCTTCGGGTAATAAGTTGATAGGGTTGGCGACCTGGTAATTATGCCACACCCAGCATTGATGGTGAGCACCTAGTATGGCTTGGAGATATGCGGCTTTGCTGGGTGGAAGCTTTTGGTGGGTGCTTGGCAAGACTTTTTGTGAAACATGCGCCATCGAAGGTCAGACACTGATCTCAGTTTAGTGAATGGACAGTACAGTTGGCAAACAAACTTCTCTAGACCACTTATCACGGAGTCTTTTAGAGCAACAGTTAAACCTAGTTCTTTAAATGCTGAAAATATTTCATAGTCGGATTCTCTGAAAGCTTTCCAGCACGAAAGCTTCCCCTTTCCTGAAAATCCCCCAGTGTTGTCGGAACCACTGAAAGCGTGAAATCCAGTTAGTCCTGAAACTTGATTTTGCCCAAGTGTGTTGTATAGTGACCCAAGTGCTATCCTTCTATTATTTCCCCCTTTACCTGTAATGAACACAGTATTTTTACAGAGATCGGTGTAACGTCGCAGTGCCAGGATAAGGACACCTGTATCTGGGGAAAAAATAGATATTTGAGTATAGCTCCTCGTTTTGTCGCATCTAATGCATGAAGCAACATCTTAGTATCGGTTTCTTCCTGTTCACTATTTAAGTGTGATAGAAGTGTTTTTGTACTTATAGTCTTGTTACTCCATGCGACAACTGGTTGTCGCTCCATGGCCTGTGAGGCTCGAATTATCTTCTGTGAAAAATATTCTGTCCGCTCATACTTGGTTTTGGTGTGACCAAGTAGTTGTGACATGCTCAAGTGCCCGATTGGCGTGTTGTCTGTAATGCGATAAGCTACAGCAGCTTTTCCTCCTTGCAAGTCTTTCGAGTAGCCGATTTTAATGAAACAGGAATGTCATATCTATCAAATACCACGTGGACCTCTGAAAACTCACTATAACTGTTGTCAATGCGCATGACAAGAAGTTTGGCTAGATCCTCACAAATGCTGGTGTGTGGAAGAATCCGACTATGAAATATTTTCAGCATTTAAAGAACTAGGTTTAACTGTTGCTCTAAAAGACTCCGTGATATAAGTGGTCTAGAGAAGTTTGTTTGCAAACTGTACTGTCCATTCACTAAACTGAGATCAGTGTCTGACCTTCGATGGCGCATGTTTCACAAAAAGTCTTGCCAAGCACCCACCAAAAGCTTCCACCCAGCAAAGCCGCATATCTCCAAGCCATACTAGGTGCTCACCATCAATGCTGGGTGTGGCATAATTACCAGGTTGCCAACCCTATCAACTTATTACCCGAAGACTACGGATGGCTACTTGAGAGCAACGAGTGTGTGGCAGTCATAACAACCCTCGAACCTGCACCGGCTGCCGTCATTCAACTAGTTAAATGCAACTGCTTAAAATCAAGGTGTGCGTCAAGATGCAGCTGCAAAGCAAATAACATGAGGTGCACCGAGCTTTGTGGCTGTTCTACTGAAGACGAGGAACAAGAGTGCTTGAATACCGACAACACGGGAGATGAGGATGAAGACGACGATGATGAAGATGAAGAGAACTTCTAGCAAACGTGAGTTTTACTAATCAGTCTATGAATAGTAACTATAGTATACAATAATAATAATTATTATTATTGTTAAACAACAGATACCCATGGGTATGTTGGGATGACTACGATTATTAAGTCCTTCACAGTGATACAATTATAACTCCGAAATAGTAATAAATAGATATTACGATGAGGGATGCCCTGCATTTCATATACACATCTAATTATTATTATTTGTTAGCAATTTCTCCCTTTAATATTACATGATTACCCTATTGGTACATATCAATCGATTTGTATTTAAATTCTCTATAATATTGTCTTCTTGATATTTTCTGTGATATGAACCGTTCAAAAGTTATTAATGAAAAAGTGTATGACGTCACGACGCTCCTGGCGCCCTCTGCAGCGTGCCACGATGTGCCAAGTAGATGCAAAATACTCAAATAGTATTTCGTAATAGAATTGTTCCCTTGACATTTTCTGTGACATGAACCGTTCAAACGTTATTAATTAAAACGTGTTTATGACGTCATGACGCTCCTGGCGCCCTCTTCAGCGTGCCAGGATGTGCCAGGTAGGTGCAAAATACTCGTATAGTATTTTATAGAAGAATTGTACCCTACATATTTTCTGTGACATGAACCGTTCAAACGTTATTAGTTCAAACGTGTATATGACGTCACGACGCTCCTGGCGCCCTCTGCAGCCCGCCAGAATGTGGCAGATAGGTTATAAATTCTCATCTAGTATGACATCATAAAATTGTCCTCTTGATATTTTCTGTGACATAAACCGTTCAAAAGTAATTAATTAAAACGTGTCTATGACGTCACGACGCTCCTGGCGCCCTCTGCAGCGTGCCAGGATCTGCCAGGTAGGTGCAAAATACTCGTATGGTATGCCTTAACAGAATACCGTTTATCGCAATACTCTTTCACGAAAGGCGCACGAGATACCTTTTGCTCCTCTACTACTAGTCAATAACCTAAAGAATCAATCTGCAGGAGGGTATGACGTAATAAGTGTATGCACGATCAAACACATTAAAACCTATATCCTAAAACCATTAACCCACATATTTAACCAATCACTTGAGTCTGGTATCTTCCCATCTATTTTTAAATTGGCCATTATCACTCCAATACACAAAGCCAACGACAAAACTGACATATCGAACTACAGACCAATTTCACTAACGACTCATTTCTCAAAATTACTTGAAAAGTGCATTAAAACCAGACTTATGGAACATTTAATTGAAAACAAAGTACTGTCCCCAAATCAGTATGGCTTCCAACCAAAGCTAAGCACAGATGATGCGATAAGTGAACTAACCAGTAAACTTTATAGCAAAGTAGACCTGTCGATGAAGACTATTGCTATCTTTCTTGACCTGTCGAAGGCTTTTGATACGGTTAACCACAGTTTACTACTTAAAAAGCTAAACAAAATTGGTATTCGGGATACCGCACTTAATCTATTCCATAGTTTCCTCACCAACAGAGAACAAAAAGTAAAAATAAATGATAGTCTTAGTTCTAGTTTTGAGGTGAGGATGGGCGTACCACAAGGCACTGTATTAGGCCCAGTTCTGTTCATAATTTATATAAATCAACTATGTAAACTTGACATTCCGGGAATAGTTATCTCTTATGCAGACGATACAGTTCTTGTGATTTCCCACAACAGTTGGCACGAAGCCTTCGAAGCTGCAAACTTAGCAATGAACCTTGTACATGGATGGCTCAACAAAAATTTCCTCACACTAAACCAAAACAAAACTGTGTATCTTACCTTTTCTAAAACTGCCAAAACACTCCCCAATGAAGAAGAACATTGGATTAATATTCATGAGAATACATGTTACGCGACAGTCACAAAGGCCGAGTGCAACTGTTACAAACTAAGTAAATGTAACTATTCCAATTATCTAGGACTAACTATTGATCAACACCTCAAATGGAACTTACATGCAAATGTAACACTAAAAAAATTGCAGTACCTTATTTTTATTTTCTATAAACTCAGACATATACTGTCATTCAATTCTTTGAGGACGGTATATCTTTCTTTAGTCCAATCAGTCCTGCAATATGGAATAATTGGATGGGGGGGTATCCTAAATACCCACCTATCATCTTTAGAAACTGCCCAGAAATTAATCCTGAAAATACTCCTAAATAAAAGCAAAATGTACCCGTCCAACTTAACTTTTTCAGAAGCCCGTGTATTGGATATACGGCAACTATATGTCAAAGTAGTCTTGAATAAGGTATTTAAAGACCAACTAAATGTGCAAATGAATGCCGTAACTGCTATGCATATTGCCCCCGTAACAAGACAGCAAACCCATGGAAATCTCCCGATACCACGGAAGATGTCGCAACTAGGCCAACGTCATGTTGACTATCTTGGACCCAGAATGTTCAATGCTTTGCCAATTGAACTGAAGAGCGTTGTCTCCCATGATCGTTTTAAACTAAAAATTAAGCAATGGTTGAGAGGTCTAGGGACAGAGGAGGCCGAGAGTATGATAAACTTTCATGCTTCCATGTAGCCGTATAGCATTTTAACCTTGAGATGGATGGAACATGCAAATCCTGGCAGTGTCTAAATTTAAATTAAATTAAATTAAATCAGTCTTTATTAACTAGCTACATGCGCCATTCCAAAATGATACCTCCACTGATACAAAACACACTATTATATTGGCAAACAATTATTACCATCAAACATCCCAGTATACCTTTAAAACTAATTATACACAATTTAGAATTATCAATATATAAAAAGAACAGTCACACCTCTCTCCTTGTTTATATACTCGATAACCTCATTCCTTAACTCTTTTGTATTTTTAGCTCTCTTAATACTACATGGCCAACCATCAGCCATACTGATAAAAAAAAAAAAAATTAGGAATATTAGGGCTAGCACCCCTATATTCTATTCTATATACTAAACATATTACGGTGCACGTTCCTATAACATAACATCGATTAAAGGTAGAATTTTTCATGCCTTTACTACTATTATTATTAATGTACTATTATTATTTACTATTACTACTATGTTTAATACTTTTAAGTTTTAAGTTTAAATGGTTTATCTTTTCCTTTGTTTTTATCTAGTATTTGTAAACCTAGGCCTACATGATACAGGTCTAAGTAATGTCTTTCTATGTCTTTATTTTCTCTGTGAATACTATTCTCTGAATGCTAGTATTAGCCTACATTATAAATTATACTTTAAGTAGGCCTAAACTACTACATATTGGAAATGTTTCCTTATAATAACCATAATTCTATAACTGTATTGTTTACCAATATA
This sequence comes from Isoperla grammatica, assembly GCA_945910005.1. Classification (NCBI taxonomy): domain Eukaryota; kingdom Metazoa; phylum Arthropoda; class Insecta; order Plecoptera; family Perlodidae; genus Isoperla; species Isoperla grammatica. The sequence continues at coordinate 45,527,402 of OX246738.1, read as the reverse complement.
TTATATTATATTACAAATTACAAACTTTAGTCCATAAGCAGCGTAAGTTTGTAAACAAAATGCCTGATTTGTAAACCACACCTTTTTTTTAACTTGTATTTTTACACCGTCTTTAACATCAGTCTACTAAATTCCCCCAATACTTTTAGTTCTAGCTATAATTGTATAAATTGTATTATCACACAATTTTCCTTCAAAGTATGCCTATTGCCGCCATCTGACAAAATTGATATTGTACACTATCTGTAAATGGCCTGCACTCAAGTCTCCATGACTTTGCAGGCTTCTCCAACATTCTATAAATAGACACTTTTAAGTAACATGTATGTATTCTGTGTTGAGAATAAAATTGTCTGAAAATGAAAATGAACAGCACGTTATTTAATTTAACTATTAACTTTAAATGCTGATAAAACTAACTTCATTATAATGTCATCACCCAAAACAAACAGAAATCATGGTAAATCTATCCTTCTTGGCACCCAACAAATTAAAGAAGTTCAAGTAATCAAGTATGTAGGACTTTATGTAGACAAATTGTTACGATGGAAAGAACATGTTCAGTACCTGTGTAAAAAAATCTCTTCCATTATTGGAATTATGTGGAAATTATCCTATCTACTTCCGCCTCACACACTTCGCCCGATATATTTCTCACTCATACACTCGCATCTTACTTATTTAAATACAATATGGGGGAACGCTGCACAGTATATTATCCATGACCTACAGGTTCTTCAAAATAGAGCAATTAAAAGCCTATATCAACTCCCATTCAGATATCCCTCTGTGGACCTTTATCAAAATTTTAAAATAATACCTTTGTCAGTAATACATCAATATGAAAAAATTCTTCTCATAAGAAATATTAAACAAGGTAAAATCTACACCACCCACATACTAGAATACCAACAGCACAATTACAAAACTAGAAATGAAGGGAATTTATTTATTAGATCAATCAATAGCAATTATGGCAAAAATTCTATAACCTTTTCAGGATACATATTATATAATAACATTCCAGCTAAAATTAGATACCAACCATGTGACTATAAATTTAAAAATGATATTAGTAATTACAACAAACTCTAAGGGACCAACATATTACTTTGTTATAATGATATGGTATCATCATGTATACAAGCAGTTGTGGGGCCCTAAACGTCCGTTTGTTATATTGGTTATTTTTTATTTTTTGTAATGACGTTTGTTGTAATTACTTTTTACAGTATGATAGAGCCAATAGTACTAGTAATAGTAATCTCTACTATAATCACAATTTAAAAAATGTAAACATGTCTAGGCCTAAATGTCATCTTAAATTTATGTTATGTTTTTATCATTATCATTATTTCACCTACTATTGGTGCTCTTGGACTATAAGATCTACCACATTTCCTATTAGAACAAAATATGTCTGTGTTTCCTTCATTCTTTATATGTACTCTTTATTTACTTCTTTTTTCATCACTATTCTCAATCATATTTTCACTATTTTCACTTCTGTTGTTAATACATAAATCATACTACGTAGTAGGCCCTTAGCCTACAAATGTAAGTGTTCATACCTCCCGCCATCATCTCATCATCTATTAAATCATTTCCTGTTTTTGAAGGCCCCCTGCTTGCGAGTAATTCCTACTCTTTGGGGGCCAGATCTCTGTATTATAATATGTATTTCTTGTATTCATCTTGAAAATAAATAAATAAATAAATAAATAAATAAATAAATAAATAAATAAATAAATAAATAAATAAATAAATAAATAAATAAATAAATAAATAAATAAATAAATAAATAAATAAATAAATAAATAAATAAATAAATAAAATGTCATAATTATTTATTTATTGATTCTGCCTTTACTCATATTGCGCAGACTGTTAAAAAATGTACACCTATCACTATGAATCGAGCGTGACATGTAAATAATATGTCTGCCTTCTTCCCCTGAGCTTTATGGCTATATGGCCTACAACTAGTTACTTGTCCGCCGTGACGTTCCCACTTCGGCGGCCGTCTGTCACCTCGCGTACGCATAGCCTGCAGCTTAAGTTCAATCAGTCTTGGGAACCACAGTAGATGAAACTCGCTAGAAGTGGCCATAAAAAGAAGATTTACAGAAATCTCGAAAACATTTGCATACAGAAGTCCAAGTGCTGTCAACTACAGAGCACTGAATGTTACAATGGTGAGGGTCAATGTTTTCTAGATGCCGTTTGAATGGGGTGGAAATAGCATGGGCCGAGAGATAACAACAGATCGAGGCTTCATTCATCCACTGTTTCCCAACGCAGATTCCTCTGTAGTTGCTCGTCTGGACCCACTTCGATGCCCGTCCGCCACCTGGCGTACAAATAGTCTGCAACTAGTTGGCCGTCCGCCACGGAAAACTGCCAGTCGTACAGGCAAATGCTCATTGCCCGTTCGCCGTGGCAGACGTACAGACAGTGCCAGGGAAATTATAGCAATCGTCAGTAAAATGTGTCAACTGGATCGAACTCCAAACCCAATAGTGCGTTCTCATGCTATTTACATCGGTCGTTGGCCAATGTCAGCATCCGACGTAAGAGCGTGGCAACGCACCATAAGGCTCTACATACCTCACATACATACATTGCCTACACAGATATCAGATCGCGACACAAATCTCTTCTAAATTCAAAATTGCTGTATGTTGCGATTGTTGCCGCCAGGGTGATATTGACTACGTATATCACGCAAGTTTAAGGCGCCTGGGATGAAGGCGCCTTGGTTCCAATCGGTTGCAGAGTGTGGTATACACGTCGAATTTACCTCAAGGCGGCGGCGATCCAACTCGCTTGGGCAAGCGAGTTGGAGGTTAGAATTCACTTTGATTTCAGTGATATACACGTCAAAGCGGCTCCGCGATGCACAGCCTGTGTTGTGATTGGCTGAATTCGCAGCCGGTGTAGATAAGGGCGCTTCAGATTGACGTGATATACAGAGCAGATTCCTCACTCGGCTACCGATTGAAAGCAAGGCGCCTTCATCCCAAGCGCGTTAGAATTGCGTGATATACGTACATAGTCATTGAACCATGGAGATGTAATTATGTGATATTTTATGGTAAGTACTATTATAAATAAACGATCGAACAAAGATCTGTCATGAAGTAGTTTTTAGTCATCACTTTTTCATCTCCTATATGGGTTGGGTATTATGATATTGATATCAGCAATAAGGGTAAAATAGAATAATATACTATTGTACATTGTATGCATTGCAACAAACAATTTATTTGGTCTATTTTGTTGTTAATGTCATTGCCTGCTCTACTTGGCTTCTAAGGCCTACTCAGAAGTTATACCCTCAAGCAGATTACATATTATATTAAGACAGGCTTATAATACAAAAACATACACAACTTTAGTATACAAAGTGGCAGAATTACAAAAACATACATCTCATACATAATCTGTTCAACTTATATCATTATAATACAATATACTCATAAATAATATAATATATTTACTAAAAGCTTGGCTAATCAATGGTGTGATGCATGAATTGATATAGTAGATAAACAAGGATATTGAGTAACCATAATAGTAGGCCAATTGGCATGTGGTAATTATTTGGCAATATATAGATTCTACACAACTTACTATTGGCCAAAAAGTTTACAAAAGTGAAAGAGTGTAGTTTTCCTAAATTAGATAGAGATCACATTACACACACACATTAATTTGAAAACATTGTACAGTAACTAAAATAAAAATATTGATACATGTTGGTGTTATGATATTTCTTAATCGATACCTATAGTTCAAATTGTATGTAGTACTATAATATAAAAATACAGAATAATAGTACGTAGTAAAACTAATATAATTCCACCGTTTGCGATTCGTGATCGTTACCACCAAATTGGAGACGACTATAGTATACACATAAGAAAAATACCTCAAAATTATTTCAACAAGAAAATATGTACTCTCTAGCAACTTGCCTGTACATTTAGAACAATATGTTACATTCAGAAAGTTACAGTATGGTTTGTTACTATTACAAGAACATTCTATTTGTATTGAGGAAATAAGCTGCATATAAGAAGCGATGAGTTTTCATGACCGCCAATAAATTGTCTACGCTGCAAGTTTATATTTTGCAGATGGAGTACCATTAGATATTCATGTTATTTGTCAATAAAGATCGGAGGAGCAAAATACAAATCTAAAGTTTGATAAGGTCTGGAAGACATAAATACATAGAACAGAAGAATGGTTCAACCTTGACACATCAAATATTATTATAGCTTACAACAAATAGTGTCAGCAAGGACTATGTAATAATAAATATTACCAGTGGCAAAACGAAGCCGAAAAAAGATTCTGTATCATTATTATTATCAAGCTTGAGATTAGAACAAGTAACATTAACTGCGTTGAGTTAAAGACCAGAAGTCGATAAGATGGCCACAACTAATATACATATATGTATTAAGGAATGCCCAAATTTACATTTAATTTAAATTAAATACAGTACACTTACTCGTCAATTACTTGGAGGTACATTAATGATCAATACCGGCATATACATTTAATCTCTTTAGCAACAAGTAATTGACTTAGAATCAAATATTAGCCCCAAGTTCGTAACGTATACAAAATGTACAACAGCCGCACATGTCTGCATTTCACTTAAATGCATTATTCTGTTGTATACTGCAAGTTGAAAATACAAAACGAGAACATGCTCATAGTATTGTATAGGGATCAGGAGTCACTCTTTATTAAGGCAAACAACCAGAACCAAGTATATGCATACAAAAAGTATGTAGATATTATAAACAAATTTAATGTTGAATATGTTCCAAGTTAAAGTAAAGTTATCATGATTCTTGAACAATAACTTAATATGAAAATTATTAATTGTGATGCAACTGCATGGTTACCTATATGATTATGCCTTAGTTTTTCTGCAAGAATGGTGTCCTGTTTTATCAATGAAAATATGAATGAAAATAAAATATTTTTGGAATTGAAACAAAGTCCATAATTTAATAAAATATAAATAAGAAACTATGAACATTCCTTATTGAGTCATTACTTCAGCTTTTGTTGTTGTACCGTTGATGTTGATTTTATTAAATTTTCCACTTTACATCACTGCTTTTTCAGGTCATTTTATTAATTTGAAAATGATATACATATTTTCATCAACTTCAGAATAATAACCACCACACAAAATGTCGCTAACAAACAAATGGTTGTGTCTCTTTGCATCCATGGTCACAATGCACATACAGACGTGATGCCTCCCTTGGACACTAAGCTTTGCGTCACAGTCTATAGTAGAAGCTGTGGCTTAGGACATGGGGTTTACCTATCGACACTACATGGCCCAGCCACCACTCTTAATATTTTAATGTTCTCAAGTTCAAGTAACATCTATATCACTCCTTGGTCTCACAATGGCAAAATAATTGCTTTCCTTATACAGTATATTTCATTTTATTAAGTTGGGAAATAGTTCATAAGAGGCCCATCAATTTATCTAATGTATATCATGTCAGTATTTGTACATACAAAAACCACCCAAATCATAAAATCTACCATACCAAATATACATTTGTCATTTAGTCATTTACATCTACAATTTATATAGTAGAATATAAAGATTTAACAAGTATTTCTCATTTTAGGCAACTTTTCCCTGTACTTATCCAAATTCACATCTAGGTACCTACCTTATGGACAGAAACCTTCCAGCTATAATTTGTTATAAAACATATTAATCCTTTCACTTACAGTGTGTTTATGTGTGTGTGTGTGCGTGTGTTAAAGTTTAAAATGTATCCTCAAGTACACTTTTCAAGCTAATTACTTTTACCTTAAAAATAAAAAACTCAGTCTCATGAATAAAATACTAAAAATAATCAATGGCAAATTAAATTTATATATTTCTCCAAAGGTATTTGAGTAATTTCTTAAGCATTGGCTAGAATGTTCAACTTCCAATGAACTACTGCATCATTTTTAAAACCATGCATTTTGTGTGCTTACTTTTTCCTAACCTAGTATAATGTCTAAGTTTCTTTACAAAGTTATAAAGTAATCAAATAAAAAAAATTAGATGTACTAACTAGTATGGATTCTCCAATGCAAGGATAATCTGGAAAATGTTGCCCATCAATTGCAGCACATGTAGACAACCTTCCATCCTCTTAGCCACACACAGACAAACTGTGGTTAGGTACCCACCGCGTGCATTGCGAGCTGCAAACCACGACGTAGACATGCTGCTCACAATATCATCTCCGCAACGAGTACAAAGTAGTACAGTGTGCGACACTTTAGAATCAAATTTGTTAGTAAGATTGAAATCTCTTATATTCAGTAGTTTGCAGATAGTATAAATTTTACAATAATGAAAATACAGCAGAATAAATTTACCAACCTTTTCTCACTGGCCCAATTGGTATCTACATTACATAATTATTTTGAGCTTCAATCTTTGGGATTACATACAAAAAAAAGCATAAAATTATTGAAAATTGGAAATTTAGTATGTAGTAGCGCAGTATACCGTACTATATTTAAACTCAAATTCTTAATCGCACCATATAAACCTACATTTTTCTAGGCTGTATTGTCATAATGGCTAATTATTAGAAGCCATTCTTTAGGCCTAGTCACTTGGGCAAGTATGGTGTCCATACCGTAACATAGTAAAACATCACTTGTATCTAAAAGTATTTGTAGAGAACTTGTATTACACACTACTCAATATGGGATTATAGGGACTAAGATTCTCAGAATGCAAATCATTACTTAAAATTTGACTAGGTCCAAGTTTAAATGAAAGTCATAAAAAGGCTGAATATATTAAGTACAAATACAATAGTTACGTTACTGAAAAATCACAATCCCGCTAAGAAAATCATGTTTTCTTGCCACGTCTGGAATTTAGTTACACAGTATACTCTTTAGAGCATGTTAGGTATGTAGTTGTAAATATATATATAATATAAAAAAGCAGCAAGTCTGTTGTAATGTATATTGTAGGCCTAGGTCTCGTCTTTGCGCACAAGTTCCGAGGCAGGTTGGGTGACGGGGAGGACTGGCTTCCTCAAGATCTGTGGTTTTGCCTTCACCTGTGGTTTCAGCGGGGGGGTAGGCCCCTCCGTGCCGTGGGTAAACTTGGGCGCCATCTTGGGGGTGGTCTGCCGGGGGGCGGGGGTGGGGGTGGGGGTGGGGGGCTCGGCGTCCGAGGGCCGCTTGCCCGTCTGGGTCTGAGCGTCCATCGAGGCTCCGACACTCACGGCCTTGGTGTTCTTCTTGAGCGTGCACTGGTTCTGCTTGGCGAAGCGTTCTGCTGCGGTGGTCATGTCGGGACTCTCTGGGCCCACGGGGCTCGCGTCCGAGAGAGACCCCTCCTCCCCCTCGTCCCCCGAGGAGGAAGACGAGGGGGAGACGCTCTCTCCGACCTCCTTGGGGCTGGTGGAGCCGGTCACGGGGAGGTCCATCACGAGATCGGGCGTGTGTTTCTGTCGCAGCTCCCAGAACTCCTGGTTCGAGCGGAAGCTCTTGGTCTCCCCCTCCTGCACCTCCCCCAGGCTCAGACTCTTCCAGTGAGTCTTGCGGTGCGCCGTCGACCTCTCCTCCCCCCCAGACTCCTCCCCCGAGTCGGCCGGCAGCGCGTCCAGCAGAGAGGACAGGCTGTCGTCCTCCCGCTCGGCTCGGAGGGCGGCCGAGGCCAACATCTGAGCGGTCGACAGCGCGGTCTCCACGACGCCCATCGGAAGCCGGTCGAGACTCGCGTGAGTCTTGCGTAGCGACAGTCGCGGGGATGTTCCCGCGTTCTGCAACAAACGGGAGTCGTGACTAAACGGGTAGACGAAGACAAGCTACCGTAACTAGTAGAGACACTGAGGGCTGAAAATAATTGACAAGGCACATTTGTTAGTAGCTACATATATTCTATGTTATTTGCCAACGAATGAGCTATGATCATGTAAACGTACCTTGGCGAGACGAAGAACACGGACTATCATTTGAACCCCCGATGACGTTGCAGAGGGCGTGGGAAGTGGTGGCTAGCAAATAAACTGAACAAAACTAACAACTCAGTTTCCAAATGTAAACAAACAAAATATATTTAAAATATACATTATACAATGAGGTATGGAAAAATAAATGTATAAAATAAGAAATAACTACCATACTATACATTACATTTAAGATTTAAATGGGAGATTCTTATTTGTGCAATTTAACATTCCACAAAATGTTACGCTCAACTTTGCCATATCGACAGTGGAAAGACAGAAAGGTCAGAGATAGTTTTATAATAATTAAACAAGCAACTTATAAATTTGTATGTATTTTCAATGCTTTGGATTCGTTTGCTTGAAGACTAAAGCAACATGTGGCCATTAGTAAATACATGAACACCCACATAATATAAAAGGACAAAGAAGGGGTACTTGAACTCATCAAGAATGAACCTAGCCATGGAACAATTACTTCATTTAAAAGCAAAAAACGGTTTATTATTCAAATCAAAATTAAACTCGGTCAATCCTAAGCACATCGCCGATTGCTAAGTATCGCAAAGTTTGGTGTAATAATCTAAGTCAGTCTACCTTTCCACTGTTGACTGGGTTTTGTACTGCAAATCTGGTACTGTACACAACTAAACATGATGCATTCTATGGTAAATAAAAGCAGAAAAATGAAAAGAACATTCCAATTTTGTGGTGCATAATATAATCAATCGTCAGCACTCGTGAACATGAATTAAAAATTCATATGCAAACATTCTCATTCCGAATGTTTAGTAATAATCTCAGTTGTGTGTTATGTCTTTGACACGCTACGAAACCAGTTACTATGAATTTCACAGGCAACAGTGATTTGTGTATCAAATCTCGTCCGAGGTTGTCTTGTTTTCCAAAGTGGTTCTTTTGCATAATACATAATACGATGGGTAAAAGTGTTCTTTAACATGAAATTTTAAGTGTCCCAATTCAACTACGATTAAAATTGATGTAAAGAATGCATAAACTGCGACACTATAAATACTCCAGTGATTGTCTCACCACCAACAAGGTTTTGATTGATATCCATGTTCTCCCCAAGCCACAAGTGTACGTTCATATCTACCAGTACACACTATAAGGTTTCAAGGCAGGAAATATAAAGAAATTCCTTACCGTTTATATATAGATGCATGAGAAACTATACCTTTGTTCGTCCTCATGACAATACACACCACTGCGCAACGCCTTTTAAGTGGACTGTTCTTTTTATTTTCCTTGCTTTCTGTTCAGAATTCGTTCGTACAAACACACAATGTAAACAAACTACGTTACATGAAACAATAACAAAGATATTAAATTATTTCACAATGTTACAAGCTCTAATAGTAGTATTTTGTAATGTTACTCTACTGTACTAATCCCTACATATCAATATGACACCATGAGACTTCTTACAGCATTGTTAAGTAACACATAGTTAATAGTTAATTACAGGTTATTACATACTTCGAAATAAAACTTTTAAATGTACATGTTATCACATAGTTTACATAATTTATTATTGTGGACATACATTTACATTTAAACCACACAAACATGCAGCAGTATTTTGGTATTTCAAATTAAAAAGTTCACTGCAAATGAATATTCTTCAAATTACTTGTTCTCATGATGGCAACCACAAATATAATTTTACTGCTTGTAACGTTTAGCAAGCCACAGTGAAAGAAACAATGTGTTTTGGGGGAAATGAGCAAAAGAAATCAAAATTATCATTGACAAAAAGCAGAAAAATTAACATGTTTTAATTTTTGTTAGTAGGCCTACTGGTAACAGTACTAAATCATAGTTTGAACAAGACGAGTGACACAGCAGACTGAAATTTGCTTCAAGAGGGGTAGAATGATAATAATCATGGGTAATTTCCTAACATGGGTTTGCGATTTATGGTATGTTATACAGGGAAAAAGCTGTATACGGTGGGGGGGGGGGGGGGGGGGGGAGAGCACATCTACATTGCATAACCTGCAGGCATTTAATTCGGGGCGCTGTTAAACATCTCTAATCAAGTTAAGCGCCAACATGCAAGGGTTAGTTTCGTACAGACAACCATGGCATAATGGACTAGTTAATTTGACAAACCAATACAATGCTATTTGGGTTGTTCCGAATTGGACACACATTCGAAAAGTGAGCTTCCATGCTTCAGCGTGTTTCCATTTATATCTTGCATATTCAAGCAGTGTTTTATGAACAGCCAAAAAATGCTTTGTCTGTGGTGGTGACAGCACGATGGGTTGTGTTTCGTATATTATGTAAGGATACTTTTTAAAATAAAAGTAAGATTTAAATATACGTAATTAAAACTGTATTTAAAGCCACAAGCTAACAATATGGACATATAATACAGAAAACCTACCAGTCTATAAGATTCCTAACAATATGTTTCTACAACAGTATTGAATGCTGTATATCCAACAATGTGCAGGTTGTTCACAATTGCTAAGCAACTGTTAGTATTCTTCAATCATCATTCAACCAGGATTGTATGTCAAGTACCGTTACAATAACAATACATACTGAAGACAAAGTGGCAAATCATGCATATTATTGACACATTACAAATCAGCATGCAGCGTATGCATGCCAGCAAGTAAAACAGAAGTTCTTCATTTTTAAATAACATAAATATTGGAATAAGTGTACTGCTACTACATACATAAATTTGGAATCACAAAGCAATACAAGCTGCCAAAAATTACGTAACTCTACCTCACATGATAAAAGTTATGTTTCAAGTCGTATAATAAGGAACGTCATTGCATATCACTCAATAACAGATTTTAGTGTTAACATAATTTAGTACGATCAAAACTGAGCCTTTCCGTTCCTGTAGTAAAAGCAAAGTGTTTTAATTACGAGTTACTCTGTGTATTAGAAATTAGAAAATTAAAAGTGTAATCTGATCAATGGCAATAAACAGCAACACAATCCCCCACCCCCCCCTAATTACTTCATAAACCAACTAACCGACAGCATCGTCTTTGTCAGTTATAAATTACTACCTACCACTAGAGTTTAATAGTTCCACTCTTCAATAAACAAACGGGTTGGAAAGTGTAATATCAGTTTTGCATACATGTGCCATGACCACAATAGTATAGAAACCATAGTAGAGTTATGTAATTGATGGACAGCACAAATAGGTAACACAAACAGACTACGGCAAGGAACAGCAACAGAAGCAAGCACATACATGATACATGGCTCGTAGATGCATACGTTGGATCACACTATACTACGCAGCTACTTGTGTCATTTAAAGGGCATGAAATTTAAACAAAACTGAACTTGTTTTGTGCAGGAAAAATATTTAAATTCAGTTATGGTTTAATTCAAACCAAATAAGACTAAGTTTATACTGGTTTAAACCTTTAATTCTTGCTTGGTTAGAAACAAGTTTTTCTAAAATCGTTATCGAATTTGTATAGGGACTTTTATATTTGGTTAACCTTAACTATTATAGGCCTGCCTAAATTAAAGTGGCAGACTGTGGAACGATGAGGTAAACTGAAGGTCATGAACGACAAGAATAAGTTTTGTACTTTGCAGCATTACTGTTCAGGAAATACTGTACAACATAAATGCTTTGAAATAAAAGAACAATGTTGAGTAAGGCAACAAATATTTAGAGTACTATCCAGTATCCACATTTTTTTAATGTGACTACAGTTACTTTGGCCTTAAAATGATCACGATATCTGGGCAGAGATGGATGGACGTCCCGGCATTAAAAGCTCTATCGAACAATTTAAAAACGAACACCTGCACATTAAAATTGTGTAAGTTACTGAAAGTGCAAATGAGTAATAATATGGTTCTAGAAACATGTCTTAGCACTGTCTTGCTAAAAAACAACACGTAGAAAATCGCCGGGTAATCGAAAATGCTCTGTAACTCGTGTAGGCTACAGAAGAAGAAGGTAATTTGCCCGAACATCCGTCGTGTCAAGTAGAGGTGGACAAAGGTTGACAATGTCAATTGGAAAAGATAAACTATAACTCCGAGGTTTGAGCACTGTGTGTGTCCAAGGTATGCATGCTAGACGGTGGTCTCCAGTACCTCTTGCTGCGGGACTACGATGAGAGCGGTTGGCTCGGCGCCCACCAGAGCTCGCCGGGTCACCTCCGCGTCGTGAGAAGAGGTCGTGGTCGCGGACGACAGAACAGAGTCGTTGGAGCTCGACGCACGTCGACGCATCGACTCCTCCGATGAGCTCGACTTGAGCAGCTCAGACTTGTCTCGGTCCTCATCCCTGCGGCAGACAACCATCACACTGTATCACAATCCATGCGGCAGACAACCATCACACTGTATCACAATCCATGTATGGGATCCATGCGGCAGACAACCATCACACATCACAACCCGATTCATGTGGCAGACAAGACAACCATCACACTGTATCACAATCCATGCGGCAGACAACCATCACACTGTATCACAATCCATGTACGGGATCCATGCGGCAGACAACCATCACACATCACAACCCGATTCATGTGGCAGACAAGACAACCATCACACTGTATCACAATCCATGCGGCAGACAACCATCACACTGTATCACAATCCATGCGGCAGACAACCATCACACATCACAACCCGATTCATGTGGCAGACAAGACAACCATCACACTGTATCACAATCCATGCGGCAGACAACCATCACACTGTATCACAATCCATGTACGGGATCCATGCGGCAGACAACCATCACACTGTATCACAATCCATGCGGCAGACAACCATCACACTGTATCACAATCCATGCGGCAGACAACCATCACACTGTATCACAATCCATGTACGGGATCCATGCGGCAGACAACCATCACACTGTATCACAATCCATGCGGCAGACAACCATCACACTGTATCACAATCCATGCGGCAGACAAGACAACCATCACACATCACAACCCGATTCATGTGGCAGACAAGACAACCATCACACTGTATCACAATCCATGCGGCAGACAACCATCACACTGTATCACAATCCATGCGGCAGACAACCATCACACATCACAACCTGATTCATGTGGCAGACAAGACAACCATCACACTGTATCACAATCCATGCGGCAGACAACCATCACACTGTATCACAATCCATGTATGGGATCCATGCGGCAGACAAGACAACCATCACACATCACAACCCGATTCATGTGGCAGACAAGACAACCATCACACTGTATCACAATCCATGCGGCAGACAACCATCACACTGTATCACAATCCATGCGGCAGACAACCATCACACTGCATCACAACCTGATCCATGCGGCAGACAAGACAACCATCACACTGTATCACAATCCATGCGGCAGACAACCATCACACTGTATCACAATCCATGCGGCAGACAAGACAACCATCACACATCACAACCCGATTCATGTGGCAGACAAGACAACCATCACACTGTATCACAATACATGCGGCAGACAAGACAACCATCACACTGTATCACAATACATGTACGGAATTTAAATTGGAAACAATTATTTTTCTAAAAATTTTGCCAAGTCCAACAGGATTTAAAAAAAATACTATCTTGTACAATAAATTAGACCATAGTGCTTTAAAATGTGTAGGCCTATTAAATATTAACAGTTACCTTTATATAGGCCTAATGTGATTTTCAATGATTCACAAAAATATAACAGGATTACCAAATAATGTAGAGCAAGTGCAACCTAAATCCACATGTAAACCAGATTTTTGATACAGGTCAACTAAAACTGGGGTGCAACCTACATTCAAATAAATACGATATTGTTATAGCTCACTTGATCTTGACCATGATGTACTTGTCTGGAATGAGACCCTCGTGGCCGTTGACACTACCGCGCCACCAGTCGTTGGATACTTGCGAGAACAGAGTGACGTGCTCCCCTTTCTTGAGACTCAGCTCACGTTCCGAGCGGGCCAAGAAGTCAAACTGTACAGTCGCTTCCATGTTTTCAGATTCTACAATAGATAGAATACAATTAGTCATGGAACATATATTAACAGCTAACATTCTAAAGAATTATGTACAGTACTGAGTTTGTTTTCCAAATGGGAGCATAGAGCATAGAATGCTGGAGTATCTATCATTCATCATAAGCAATTGTTTTACGCACCATCTTCGGAAGGATACACCTCTGAATCTCCGTCTTCTTGAATGTGGGGTGAATCACCAACATCACTAAAAGGAAAGATAGAAAACAAAGTTTTAAAATAGAACAATACATTTTCTATCTACCTATATATTGTTCTATTCTATGTTGTTTTTAATAGCAATGCTGCTAATTATCGATAATCAATTTCAAAGTTCAAATTGCAATTATCAAAACCAATTATTTCACTCACAAAATTACGATATTTCGGTTGATCCTTAAAAATAAAATCATCATAATTTTGAATTCGGTGCCAAATCAGATAGTATGGGTGCAAACTGTAATGTGCCCTAGACTTTCGACCTAGCGGTCGTGACCATGCCATATCCGATAAAATTGCGGTGCTTAAGTTCAACACCCAGACAAATTGAAATAAGAGAAGAAAACATTACACATGTTAACATTACTAATGTCTTACTTGTCGTCGGGCTCCTTGCTGATATATTTCTCGTACAAAAGTCCACCGTCGAGGGGAAATATGTCCTCGTTGAAGAGGATGATGTTCTTTATAAGCTCGTTCACTTGGTTCTGGTACTGGACTTGGTCTTTGTCCTCGGGGACAGGAACTAGGGTTGGTCCAAAGCAGATGGCCAGGTTGTATGGGTCCATCATGTTCTCGTCACTAAACTCTGACAAGCTGTGAGCAAAACAAACACAAACACAGTTAGGTGGGTTGGCTGCATTGTAAACGAGATAAGTACAAGAGTATTAGGAAGTTAATTTAATACAAATTCATTCTGAAAAGATCTTTTCATCATATCATAAACATACAGTTCAATACACTGAGCAGTTTCAAGACCTTATTTGAGTCATATAAGATAAGATATCTCTAGAGATATAAGATATCTTATATGACTCAAATAGTCCTCAGACATACAATCCCATCAATCCAAACAATCAATAAATCTCGTTCGTTAGGTGTAGTTGTTATGTACCGTACAAAAGGGATTCCTACAAAAAATTATTATTACGTACTGTTATTATTATAAACTAAAACATATCAAGATCATTAGGTTCAAAAGTACTTACTGGTTCAGGAACGCAAATAAATATCTCAGCACTACGACAAAAGGCCTTGGAAGACTTTGAATGAGATCCTTTATCTTCACAACGAAGTCATGTTTAGACTCTAATTCTGAAACAAATCAGCAGTAATTAGAAAGAATGTCAATTTCAATCTTGCGTGGAAACGAGCATAACTTTGATTCACTGTAACTATGATGGTAGAGCAGAAGCACATTTGGTGAAGCTTGTAAGATATGCCAACCTTATTTTAATATCCCCTATACCCAGGATCAAGTATTTAAAAGTTTCAGTAGGGAACTTCATTAAAGAACAATTGCACAAGAAGAAACTCTCAAACTAATGCATAAGAGCATTGACAAAGAAGAAATCATTACTAGGTGCCCTTCATTTATATGTGTCAGCAAGTGTGGATAATGTACACTTTTAATGACTGGCCCGCAGTGTTGCCTCATGCTGTCATCTGTAACAAAGAACTAAGAAGCCCGCGCAAGTCTTGTCGTGCAAAGTACGAGAACGAGAGCGAATCTTACGGGCGAGCTCCATGAAGTGCTCGAAGTAGATGATGGGGAAGAGCGGCTCTCGCAGCTCTCGTAGGTAAAGCTTGAGGACGCCGGCGACAGAGTTGATGTCAGAAGCATCCGTCATGTCGGCAAGCGGATCCTCCCCTCGCTCGAAGGACTCGCGGAAGTTGTTGATCTCCACCTGTGAGCCGGACACCCTGAAGATTCCCTGGTGGTGGAGTCCTGTAACACAAGCCATGTTCACTTTAGTTTGTCCGTCACCTTACATTCTCAAGGACACAATTACAAATATAAGAACATCATGAGTCAAGTTAGAAAGACAACCGCTTCAATGGTCTGGTTTGTTAATGTTAATTAAATATGATATCCTACTGCTGTAGGCCTATAAAAGTATACATTTATATATACAAAATTATAAACAGTGGCCTACCATTAGTATTAGGAAATTATTTTAATTTTTGAAAATTTATTTTATGGTAGATACTCAGTGGTATATAAGTAGTGTTTGTAAGAGCAAGCTATGAAGTATAAACATACCATACAAGTTTATGACTCTAATACAGCTTTTGATTATAAGTGGTATTTCTTCGTTGGTGCTCTCCAAGTATTCCTCCAAGCTCCCCGCAAAGAGTTTCGGCTGGCCACTCTTCTGCAACCGGCCGATTCGTTTCCTTCTCGGTGGCTTCTTGATCTGGCCCGTGCGCTTCTGGAGGCCTTTGAGAGACGTCGGAGAGTCTCCGCTGGAGTCTAGAAGCGTCAGTCGGATGTACTCGTGCTTAGAGTCTAGTCGAGCGATGCGACTTGTTCCCAGCATGTACTCGCGGAATTTCTGTGGAGTGGAGATGCACAATAACGTAACAATCATTGGTAGCACAAGAAGGTAACAAGTTAGTGGTGGATTGATTGTCAATATTGACCGACACAAAATATATATTAATTTAGAACACAATGTTGATCTTCCTTACACAACCTTTCACAAATTAAAGAAATGAAAGGTGCAGTGATATTATTTACGAGACCCTTGTGTCACCAACCAGGTAAGCTGTTGGTTTCCTCATTTCTGAGCTTCAAGAGATTTCAGCGGGAAGAAAAAATACGGAACTTTGTAACTAAATACAAATTAAGCATTTTCTTTACAAATTATTTACTTTTCTTGGGATTTGTAATGAAGATGTTTGTACGTTACTTACCGAGAGGTAGAACTCCTCCGTCTCCTGCCTGTCAGCCCTGAGCTTGATGGAGACAGTCTCGGGAGGTTTGCTGGCCGGTATCGCGGCCTCTCCGAAGTATCCGGCACAGTCGTAGTCCTTAGCGTTGAGCATGTCGAGTAGGGTGACCTCGGCAGTCTCCAACGTCTTCCAGACCTCCTCGGACTCGGTCCGTAGGGTGGTCACTCGGCACTGTAGCTGGCCCAGCCTGTTCTCAAGCTCGGCTCTCAGGTGCTTCTGTAGGTCGGTGTCTGGACCCTGTGACATGCATGACATCTTAGATCAGTACCTTTTTTTTGCATTCCCGGGTAGTAATACATATCTTGGGCAGGATTTTTTTGTTTTTTTCTTTTTTGTAGACAAATACATATGAACAAAATATAAATAAAAATTAAATATGATATTTATTTCTTGAGGGAAGCATCAGGCATGGCCAGCCGGCTTCAATATACCTAGGAGCCAGAATATGATGGGATTAATTTCCTATCCCCTACTCGACTTCATTGTTGGACACAGGGAGCAGATATATAAATATATATAAAAAAAAATATACACATAAGCAAACTTCAGTCTAAATTTTTTAAACAGTATCGTTTTTAACAATCAAACCACAATGCCTCACCTCGTCTTTCTGTCCCTGGAACTCGAACTTCTTGGGTATCATGAATGCGGTGTGATTGGACTCGAGGAAGCGCTGCTTGTCCAGTCGTGAGTCCAGGCTGTTGATGCAGTTGTTCATCTGGTCGATGCCGCACTGAACGGACCTCTGCCTCCCTTCCTCGGACGAGACGTGCATGAGCAGTGCACGCGATATGCAGTTGTGGAAGCCAAAGTCCATACACTGAGGCGGGGCAGAGAACACACGCGATATACTCTCATGCATATTGCCGTCGTTCCATGTTAGCGGGCCTCAGTTTAGAACATACATGAACACACGCGATATACTCTCAGGCATGTTGCCGTTATTCCGTGTTAGCGGGCCTCAGTTTAGAACATACATGAACACACGCGATATACTCTCATGCATGTCGCCGTCGTTCCATGTTAGCGGGCCTCAGTTTAGAACATAGATGAACACACGCGATATACTCTCAGGCATGTTGCCGTCATTCCGTGTTAGCGGGCCTCAGTTTAGAACATAGATGAACACACGCGATATACTCTCAGGCATGTTGCCGTCATTCCGTGTTAGCGGGCCTCAGTTTAGAACACACATGAACACACGCGATATACTCTCATGCATGTTGCCGTCATTCCGTGTTAGCGGGCCTCAGTTTAGAACATAGATGAACACACGCGATATACTCTCAGGCATGTTGCCGTCATTCGATGTTAATGGGCCTCAGTTTAGAACATAGATAGTCCCATTATTCTCACAAATAATTTAGTAAAATATATTTGGCTCTGCACTGATAGATGTGGGTCCCTCTTCGTGGTAACCAGTACCCGCAGAGTTTTCGTGCATATCTTTAATCACCGTATTTCTCATTCATTATGATACAGCTCAATGTTACCCAACTTTCTTCTCTATGTATATCTTCTTATTCTCAATCTCATGTATGGCCTCTCGCAACCTAAATGGCTAGAAAACACTCCCACGCGCTCCAACCCAAACCACACAACAGAATTCCTCTCAAGACGACCGCGGTGATGTGTTATGGTCCTATGGATCAGATTCAGCTAACACCATACGACCTAGCTGAGTAAAGGCTGCACATTCTTGATTTATCTAATATACCTTGTAATACCTTATCTCAGATTAATATCCTTGGAAGCCCTTCTATTAACCAGTAATCCCCTATATGTCCTAGATCAAGTTCTTAATAATTCTACCATAACTTTAAGGAGTGTCGCAAATCTTTATTTTGGCATTAGTCGACTAGCCTTGCCGACAAACAAACCGATAAACAATTGTTGTAATTAATTGTAACTAATTGTTGTGTTAGTCAGCCAGCTACTTACTAGCACCAAAATTAAGCTTAGAGACGCACTCCTAGCTAGAGGCGTATTTACCCTCCACTCTAAAGCTACTTACGTCTATGAGATCGGAGAGATCGTCAACGAAGTACTTGTGTATTGTTGTGTTGGATGCCTCAAGGCATAGGATGTACTCGTTGCGAGCTTTCAGCGCTTTCAGTTTAGCGTCGTTGTACTTGTTCTTGCGCTGTGAACAATTACAAACATTCATTACATGGCTGCGATGTGAAGTAGACTCTTAACTAACTGGACCCCTGGACTACAGAAGGGACAGCTACAAGTCTGAATCGTTAGTGAATACATACAATGAATCCCGGTCACAGTCACATAAGATTTTTTGAGGGAGGAGAAATATTTTATAGTTTCTATCTTACGTTTTCTTGTTTATGTCTTGGATTGTAGTTTAGTTCAGTTTTTTTAATTATTGTGACCTAGTTAATTTTACACACAGGCCTAAGTTAATTTCTTGCTAAATGGTCAGCATCACATATTACATTTTATATTACCTTTTGGCAAATGCAATACACCTACAGCCAAATGTTTATGATGTTTTTCTTTTTAAAATCACAATTCATTAGTTTTTATGTATGTGGGAAGGGTCAGTTAACCACTTAAAACACTTTTAAAATGGGATGGTTCAAAAGTGTACCTCCCATCCTTAATGTGAACCAAACTACAAATCACCAATTTGTACTGAATGTAATTTTACAGAGGATATTGAGCTTCACAAAATATACAGATCACTTCAATTTCAACGCAAAGGACTTGTTGCTATTATGTAGTTAGCTGAGCTCTGTTCACAGCATCAAGCAAACTACTAAAGGTCCAGTGCACATCTCAGTCTGATCTTTGTCTAGTTTTTCTAAGGCCAAAAACCAAGCCAACACAATATCTATAGATCTGGACGTTGAGCAGAGACCGTCACCGACCCACTACAGCTGGCCCAACAGACGATATAGTGGCCCACACACAATCACTGCTCTCACTAACACATACGACGTATGTGCAGATGACATCATGCAGAGCAGTTTCATTGGGATAAAAACTAACAGAACTAAGTTAAGTGCAACCAAGGCTGGAAGCATCGAGAGCCACAGCATGAGTGTTTACTGCCCACATACAATGTGATTTATAAAATATTATTTTCACTTGCTCCCAACGTAATAAACTGGACACTTTTCTAAGATCACATTTAATAAAGTCTCAAATAACATTTTTGTTAAACATTTGGTGGAGAGGCAATTTGTCGAGAAAACATTTCCCCACAACATCGGTAACTCACTACAATTCAATGGGGAGATGACGGATCGCTGAGGAGGAAATAATTTATTTACAAAGAAGGACAAAAATCCAGAATCATTGACAATTCAATTACACTCAAGAAAGTTGATGTATTTTGGCATTACGGTAGCAAAGTGAGTTAGTCAACATTTTGAAACAAGCAGCATGTTTCGTACTATATTTAGCTCAAGTTCATAAATGTGCTAAATATGACCCTAAACAGTGAACAGCCTTGACAGTCCACTTAAAATGTAAAACTCAAGAATAAAAAACACAAAAAGTTATAACTAATCGTAAGCTCATTAAGAGATCTGTTAACCTGAGTAACAGTATGTTGTCAGCACAAATGTACTTGTACTTGGAGTTAGCAATGCATCATTAGTCGAGTCAATCAAATCATTAATCATCATTGTTTGGTAATTTGGTTGAATCAGTACAGTATTAAGTACAAATTCTTTTAGAAAATATAACGATGTTAGTATTTGTTGAAAATGACTTTGCAACATACAAATTGAATTTTTCTGATGTATATTATTTCCAACTAGGTACAGTAGTAGGGCTGTGTTAGTTGTGAAGTTTCTCAAAAATTTTGTAAGTATTTTTCTCGTCTTGTACCATATCCCAATGTACAATAATTGTATACAGTATTTATAATATTTTACCATCAATTTCAAACAGAGCATGCCCATGTCAAATCAAATCAAATTTATTTCACCATTAACATTATCACATTATTTAGGTTTTGTTAGGATTGTCTACACCATGTATCCCAAACAAATTAATTAGTAATTACCTTCTGCACTTCTTTCTCAATGAGGCGATATTTCTTAGACCGATCAAGTTTCTCTTTCGGAATACTCTGTTCTAGTTTTAGCCTCTGGTTTTCCGCGAGTTTAAGTTTGGTCTCCGCCTGGCGGCATTCACCCTGATAGCTTTGATACGTCTTCATGGTTGTGTGGAGCTCGTGAAGCACTCGCAGGATTTCCTCGTGTGTCTCGTAGCCAATCTCTCGACACTGGAGCATACAGTCAAACATACAAACACGCACATACTTGACAACATGGTATATAATATCAAGAACCACATTCTTCAATTAGATATTGCAAGATAGTGAAATAATCCCCCCAAAAAATTACACTCAGGACTATGCTAATATGTGCATGGCCATAAAAATAAGTTTTTTTTTTAGTGTGGTATCAATGTTAAAGATAGTCTTGATGCTGCAGATATGATCACATTGTTGTACTACATTCATCATTCACTTTATTATCATTATCGCCTTTAAGCTCATGATGGAGCCTAGAAATTATCAGGTTACTGATAATTTTTTAAACAGATAAAATGTGTGAAATGCTAAGATTCATGCAAACCTTTAATGAATATGTTTTAATGGTATAGAGCCTTCCGAAAAATTCATACATTATAAAATACATATTATAAAACTAACTACGTGATACGTATTGTCATAGACTCACAGTAACTATAAAAATCCATTGGCTTGATTATTTGGTAAAACTGTTTGAAAAAAAAAACTTTCTAGCACTTTTCGGAACAATCCACAAAACTTTCAGTTTGTTTCTCAAAGCATATTCATTTATACTTGATTCTAAGCTGTAATTTGGTATAGGCCTTCATCACAAATATAATATTGTTTTATTTATAACTGTGGTTCCCTAAACCTGCTAATGGTTCGTATCGAGTGGCCCTGCAATGAAGTGCCGCATCTTACCCGCCTGTATATCCGCTGCACGTCTTCGATGACTTGCGCTAGCCTGCTGATGAGGTGAGTGGAGTAGACCTCGCTCAGTGCGGCATGGTCCTTGCTTAGATTCTTGGTCTGACTGATCAACTGTTGCCAACACGAGTAGCTCGAGAACAGCGGCCATTGTTCTCGCCTGCAAACAACGAGACAACGTAAGACAACAAACACATGCACAACAGCTTACCTAGAAGTTGGCTTTTTGGAACAAGTAACACCTACCTACTTTTAAATTCATATTTATTTATTTATTTATTTTCCTCTTTTTGTACATTACATTACACATTTGGATTTTTTTCTTGTACTTGCGGAAATACCTGAACCAATAAACATAGGTTTGTGGCGGTTCAGGTTTACATATAAATTTACCCTTTTTTTTAATATACAGTGAACATCGACTAAGATTAATTTTGATTGTAGTATTTAATGCCTTAAAGTAAACTAAAGCTAAACTAAACTTAATATTACACTTGATTGTTTTTTTATCTAAAATAAACAAGCAATTTTTTATATTTTATCTATGCCCTTTGGTCTAGAAAAGGGAACAAATAAATTTTAACATTTATCATGTAAGCAGCTATTTATAAGATATGTGAATAATTACGAAAGTTAATTTAAAAAACTCGGTATTACAGATTTCTTTACAATACATTGTTTTAATGTTACCAATATTATGTTTGAAGGCCTTAGTTGGTATGGTGGTCATATGAAATATTTTTCAATATTACTTTGATCCTGAGACATAACCCAGCTTTTTATTTTATGTTTGATTTACGGTGTTAGTTTATGGGTTTGCAATTCTGGCGGTAAATCATTAAATATTTTTGGCCCTAGATAAACTACAAGGCGTTGTCCTGCAGATTTATTTTTTCTTATGGATTGCAGGAGATTTTTGGTTTTGTTGCGAGTTTCATGAGTATGGTGAATGTGCTCTCCCAATTTATATTTTATGGTGTAAATGAGCGCCGCTTTAGTGTAGAGCTGGCGTATACTTGGAACATCAAATTCTTGGAATAAAATATGTGAAGGGTAGTCCATTGGCTTGCACAGGCAGATTTTAATAATTTTGTTTGTATTATTTGAAGTCTATAAAGATGATTAGGGTAGCAGGCTCCCCAGCCTATAATTGCGTATTGTATGATTGATTGAATAAATGCATAGTAAATTTTCCGGAGGAAGTGCTGATTGACTATTGAGCGAAGAAGAATAAATGTATACATGATTTTTCGTACTTTTTTAACCAAACCATTTATATGATGGTCCCATTTTAATCTTTCATCTACAATAAGACCTAAATATTGTATCTGTGTTGTAGATTTTATTACATTAAGATGTTTTCGGAGTTCATCCGGTGGTGCACCTTTATTTGACAAGTAAAAGGTAATATATTTTGTTTTTTCCAAGTTTAGAGTCAACATGTTAGCATCTAGCCACTGTTGAATCAGTTCGAAACCTAACTTTGCCATTATGAAAACATCTTCCCATGTTTTAGCAATAAATACTAGAACGGTATCATCTGCAAATACATACACTGTAAACATACACTGTAACAACATGGGTTTTGGCTGGCTACAATACCATCTGCATAGGGGGGTTATTCTAAAGCTTTGTCATCAACTTCTGTCATAATTATGAAAATCAAATTAATGTTGGAAAATGTGGAGTAAGTGGGTTGTATTTCCATTCAAAGTTGATAATTTTCCAATAGCCATTTTTATTACAAGTACAGACCACTAACAACGAAATCGATTTCATAAACGAGATTCTAAGTTCGCCAGAACCCATTTAAACTTAATTGTGACGTCCATAATTATGTTTCAAAGTTAAATTCAGTTATCTATTTAGAGATGTGCTTGACAATCTACTACCTACACACTCCAGTCCACTCCACTTAACTTCAGCTATAACCACTCAGCTTACAGGGTGGTACTAATTCAATTAACAAAGAGCTTAGTAAACGATATTCCCCCCCCCCCCCCCCCTCTTGTCACCGTCCCGTCCCGTCCCGCACCCCACCCCTCCTGTCACTGGCAGAATATCGTGTTTTGTAGATCACTTGTGAAGTGGAAGGACAACTATCACCGCTACGAGCGCGCGACGTAAGGTCGGTAGTTGAATGGGATACGAAATCGCCATTACGGATCCCACTAAAAACGAGGGCAATATTATTTAAAAGCAAACATTATCAATAATTTATGACAAGAATTATCACTTGAAATATATATGAAACCAAAAATCAGTACAGTCCCTAAACATTGCTATGTTTGTATTTTTCGGGGGCCACAACTATTTATTTTTGCCTCCTCAGTTGCTGGGACGATCTGACTTGGAAGTTCGTCGAGATTGCCTGACTTACAAGATCCCTAGGAATTAAAAGTTCCTTATAAATTATTTGTTTGTTTCAAGTTAGACGTGCTAGACAATATTAAAAAAAATTAACTATTAAAAATTATTAATACAATAATAATTATTCTAAACAAATTAATAGTTGTACAGTACAATAATAGTCCGTTCTTCCTCCAACGACAGTTGATGCGTTTTACACTTGGTCCACGAGAGGCAAGTTCAATCCTTATGATGTACCACGCAGTCTGTTTTATCTCGATTAACGCCCGCTACAATAATAATCCCAAGCAGCTGATGAAGGGGCTTAGCTGTCAATTAAACACATGTCCACAGTGAAGGCCGTCAAGCTAGTTTCTTCTGTTTCGTAGGAATTCCAGCTGCAGGCCGCATTTAGTTTTATTGTCGTTCTCGCCAACACAACCAATTTACAACAGTGACGCCTTCTGCATATTATGGCAGTGGCGGAGCCAGGAAAATATTTCGGAGGAGGAGGGGGTCCCTAAGTGTTTTAATTTCAGAGGAGTACATGTTGTATGCCGAATGCGATGATTTCAAGAATGCAAGATTTCCTCAGATTTTGAGATTACAAATTATTGTATTTCATTATTTATTGTTATTTACTACCTTAAATTTAAATTCAAATAGTAACTAGTAACTACTACCTACTTGGCAGCCATGTGGCAACTAGTTATTTTCTTAACACAGCCCAAACACAAGACAGTGTCTTAGTTGGGCTTTTCTTACACATAACACTTGTTTTCTTATACGTCCTTTGAGGGGTTCTGCCCTATGTAGGCCCACTCGTAAAATGGCTTACTGGAGACTTGCTGCCCACTTACTGACCAGAATAGCGCTGGGCCATAAAACAAGAGCAAAGTTACGTATTTACATTCAGACCCACATAGCAAACCCGATGACTTCCGGATCATAGGTTGCACGATTGACGTAAACGCCCGAACCATTCCGCGAAGCTCTTTTCACTACTCGCCTACTCGGTTAGATTCGGGGACCCAGGTTCGAGCCTCTCCAGTTACGGGGCCAAACATACCTTGCATGCGCCCCAGCAGAATCCGTCTTATTACCGTGTTATGAAAAATGCAAAAATTCTCTAACCCGTTTATGGACTAAACTTGAGGCCGTCCGCGGTGGCTTATCTTATGCCACCTAAGATCGTCGGTTCGAATTCCGCGTAAGGCATGGGTTTTTTAAAATTGTCAGTCATCTTTATCTATGACCCTTCATCGTCGCGAATAACATGATTTTAAAAATAGAGACGTAATGTACGTAACAAGAATCCTCATCAGTATCTAAACTTAATACTATAAGCGTGTGTTTACTCACTGTATAAATGTATTTTTGAAATAATTTTTTTTATGAACATTAAATGTATTAGCTAAATGTATCTTTTAAACATCGAGACTGGTTATCATGCATGAATTGGCAGTCGTCACATTCATTTACCCGAGTAGTAGAGTAGTCTTAAAACCCACACATGTAAATACGCAAACGCAACGGATATGTCCAACAAAAGTTACATCATCATGCACCGAACAGGACGCAAGAACGGATTATTTTGCACCATTCTTCACTCGTAATCTGGCGCCATGTCATCTCTAATAACAGATTCAAATCGCGCGTCTATAAAAAGTCTCCGCAAGAGACAAAGCCCCATTGTCTTATGGGAGAGACCGGATATAAAAGTCCTCACTATTATTATTATTTACGGCGCACGAAGACTGTCTTTGCATAATTACGGAAACCACATGCACTCATAAAACCGGTGCAATTAACAGTACTAGCGCGCGGCACAACATTTTAACACCCAACACCTCTTTCTGGGTCAACGTTTGACTGCTACCTTGGCCGTGAGCGTTGCTACTTTCTATGATGATTGTTTTCAGTGGTTTTATTTGCCTTTGTCTTACAACGTGTTTGCTTTTACTTGCGATGATGATACTGTGTTTGCCCGCCTGTTGCTGTTTCTAAGTTAGTCCCGTGCACTTGTATTGGTGGAAGAATTTAGGCTTGAATACTGGGTTCACTAAGATTACCGCCGGGGGCTAAATAATGAGATGATGATTATGATGATCATAACAATTAAAATACATTTTTAAACTATACCCATTTCACTATATATAATAGAAAATAGTGAAAATATTCTAATCCCACAAAGCTTGACGATCAAGCTTATGTGCACGTTATAAAAGTAAAAACAAAATTACAACATATTGTGCACTGAACCGTTTATTTACATATACAACAACACAGAACAATTCAATATACATAAAAATGTTGCATATATATACCCATTCTACAAGGCCATATTAGAAAATCAACAATTACGAACAAAACTGAATTTTTTTGACATAACTCTTTCAAAATCTTTTATTTCAAGAGCTTGATTTTTTTATATTTCCCTTCACCCACTCATCAATAATACTCTCTCAAGAAATGCAACAAGTGCCAACATAGCGTGTATACTGTATGTAATGTAATAACTTGATTGCAGAGCCGCTTATTAACAAACCGAATTATGAAATTAAACAACTATTTGCAAATCGACAATCGTAACAATGTGTTGCACGCAGAGTACAGTCGTGAGCATCGTGATATGCAACACAAACGTGTACGAGATGCGCATGTTTATCAATATAACGGTGTCGCCCGCATCGACCAGCGCACTCACTCACTGAGCACGAGAAAAACAAGGGAAAGTTTGTCGAAGTCAACACAATTGTGTGATTTGACCCTTTAGTCACAGTATTATTGACCATGACCACCCATGCCCACCTTTGGATTGAATTACGATCAAAAGCTCACTCGCTCGTAATCGCTCACTCAGCGATGGTGTTCGGACCCTACGGGGTTGACTTAGGGTCATATGCATAGTCGTTTCTCTTGTGCTCCTCAACTCAGCCTTTCCTCAGAATCGCCCAACGACCAATCACAGAGCAGCATTGCCATGTGGACTGCTCTGTGATTGCTGGTTGAGCGAGTCTGAGGAAAGGCTGAGAGCACGTGAGGAACGACTATGCGTTTGCCCCTAAGTCTCCCACGGAAAATTAGTTGTGTGACTTTAGTGTGTCTACGAATTAATTCACTTTATTATTTTATTTATAACTGTCATTCTTGTATGAAGATTTGATGTCACAGAAGACGTAATAGACCTTATCCCTCCTGAATAAGGAAATTTATTATTATCAATATATCCTTCTATCATAATGTGCAAACAAGTTGAGCAAATGTTTTTATTAACCTTTGGTATGCATTCGCCATGTATTATATATTTATTTAACGATATTGATAAATGATGCATTTCAGCTGGGTTTCTTGAATGTTTTGAAGGTTAGTTTGCACGCGCATATAAAGAAATGCGGACGATGTTTTAAAACGCTCGTGATGATAATAGTCCTTATGATGTCTTTCCGCACACATCGCAAGTAGACATAGTGGCAATCTAACATATTTCGTTCGCAAACAATCAATGGCAAAGTCTCACGATTTTGTTTTCATTTCAGTAGCAATTAGTATAACAATATAACAACTGTATGTTATATTTTTGTGAGAACAGATTTTCAACGATAAGAGTCAGACGTATAGGTTCGCGCTCTCTCCCCGGGCATGAAAAGTTTCCATCACCTCTTCACAAATAGTCAAATACCCATTTGTTTGAATATAGATTTCTCGCTTATATAAGAAGACAAATCGATTTGGTTTGTAAACAAAACTTTTGAATGTTGTTCACAACAAAATAGCAGGAAAGCAAAAAATCTGAATTTTGTAACTTGAACACGAATCAATAAGAAAATAAAAAAAAATTATATTCTACTGTTTATAAATAAAAAATACATCAAATGTGGAAACCGATTAGATGCTATATTATTAACACTACTACAAAAATGAAAACAGTACTTTGTCCTAATGGACAAGCTACAAGCTTTCAACAAAATGTGGACATGGGAGCACAATTGAACACTGTGTGACAATGGATAGATAATTCAATTGACCACGAACTGAAGTTTAATCATGACGTGATTTCCAAGTGGTGCTATCTATTGGAAGTTCCATCCCAGATTCGTCATCTAAATTGCATAAGAGAATATAATCGCAAGAATTATAAACGATATTCAGGTCAATCAGCCACATGTAATATTATTAATCTGTTGTTCATGTTGATGAGAGTGCAAACTGCTAGACAATACCCTTGTTGTAGTTGCACAAGATAATAGTCCGCATTATTTTGCCGCAGCCACCAGACTCGTGTAACACAAACTCCGACAACAAAGAGTTGAGTGTGGCGCCTCGAACCAAATGCAAATCACGCCGATTTGAGGAAAACCTCATCACTTATGTTCGTGCAATCAAGATGGTGATTGGATAGAACACTGGGCGTTGTTCAGACCGCAACGAGGCAAATATAATCATTTAAATCACTTTAGTAGTAGACAACTGAACGGAACGGTAAATGTTGAACGAGAGCCCGCGGTAGAGGTTCGAGACGAATGAAACCAAGGGACGTGGGTTCGAAACCCACACAGGGTATGGCTGCTTCGTTCTTATCAACTCACCGTCAATATAAGCGCGAATTTTACCGCAAATTTTTACGTAATTTCGGAGACCGCCCAATTAACTAACTTTTGTTTATACCAGTTCCTTTTTTAACGGAAATGGAACGCATTTACAAGTCAGTTCCTACGAAAGTTGTCCCTGAGATGAAGTGAAAGTGAAGATAAGCCTGCACAGTAGAATGCAGTTTACTACAATTATTAGTAAATGTGAGTTAATAATAGCATGCAACGCAATTAAAATGCATGTTAACTTAATTGAAAACAATCAAACCCTTGGTATTATTATACATTTGTTGAAGTTTCTCTCTCATAATTCGTTTCCTCTGAAAAGTTCATAACTCAAGTTCCCTTTTGCTCAGAACCGATCGAATCGAAAAGTGGGTTCTCGATATACGCGTCACTGTGATGGCCGACTGCATGCAATAATACTTTGCACACCCCCTTAGCACCAGTGACGTAGCACGCTGATGTCCGCACATTACATCAAGTAAAAGTAAAATTATCTAGTTTCTTGAGATTTCCAAGTTAAAAAAATGCCGTAAAATCGATTACTGTACCCATATCTCCCTCAATTATAGTTTTTGACCAATTCCCTGACCTCTACTTTATATTTTTGGACTCTTACAGGTATGTGTGGACTCACTTTTGTTTCTGCTCCTTATGCCTGAGCTGTAAACTCTTGGCCAACTTATCCAGGTTCTTGCTATAGTCCAGCTCGACCTCCGCGCGACGACGGAAGAAGTCTTGAAGCTCCGCTACTAGCGCCACCTGTGACTCCATCCGCGCGTCCAGGCATCGCAGCTGTTCGCTCAGCTGCAGCCGGATATCTGCGGACACAACCAGGGTACATTAGTACAAGTCTTGAAGCTCCGCTACTAGCGCCACCTGTGACTCCATCCGCGCGTCCAAGCATCGCAGCTGTTCGCTCAGCTGCAGCCGGATATCTGTGGACACAACCAGGGTACATTAGTACAAGTCTTGAAGCTCCGCTACTAGCGCCACCTGTGACTCCATCCGCGCGTCCAGGCATCGCAGCTGTTCGCTCAGCTGCAGCCGGATATCTGCGGACACAACCAGGGTACATTAGTAGGGTCACGTCATCCGTCACTACACAGGTGTACTGTGGTAGGGTACAGTCCCCCCTACCTTGAGATGTCAGTATAAGGCTGTTCATCCAGCTTTTTTCGTTATGAAAATAGACTTTTAATTGTCTTTTAAAACTTATAACAATATTTTTTTAGACCGAGCACACTTAATTTTATATTACACCTCACATTTACATTCAAAATACTACACACATTTTAGTTTCACACCTTTGTTTACCCGATAAAGTCTAAGAAAACTATTATTTCCGATAGTTTTCAGTATATACGGTACTGTAGATCACCGGACCGGTACAAATGAGTGTTTTGGCCCCACCACAAAGATTAGTACAACGCAACTCAACGCGTTCGCCGGTAAAGGAAATTGGGCCTGCACGCGCAAAAAAAAAAAAAAATTAACGAGTTTCGCTTCATACTGTTCTTTTACTAACGTCCCTTAAGGTAGAGTGTTCACAACTAACTTGAAAAGTTAAAATGATATTAAATATCAAAATATTCTACTGATGTGGACGTGGTGCTACGGATATTATCAAGTTGTACGGATGTTTAAAAAATATATATATTCAAAATGCTTTACGTTTGGGTCGAATAAGACAATTTGCCAAACGTTTTTGCATCATTTTTTACGAATTCTGCAGTTCTTGATAATATCTAGTCCCACATCATTCCGGAATTTTGATCAAGAATGGCATACGTAAGACAACGCCTTTCAAGCTATTTGCGTTGAACAAAAACTCGGGTAAAATTTAAACTTACTTCGGTTTGGTACCTTCCTGTTAGCAAGTTACCAAACACATCTCATGGCGCCAGGGTCTGCCTCGCCTCAACCACAATGCCCATGTAGTACTGAACGTGACGCAATAACACATAATAATCCACCGCCATAGATAGGTTTTGGCGATTGTATCACCGCCGACTGAACAATGGTTGTCTTTTACACCGCAAGACAGCGACAGGTGCTGGTGTCGATCAGTGTTCTAACCACGTCTCAGAATCACTCTCTGCCAAATATTCAAATAACTCGAGTGAACATTCTGTATGGGCGATATCGACGTGCGATCTTTCATTCGCGAGGAAACTTGTATCCATCCAACTGCCGAGAGAGACACCGACCTTGAGACTTTAGTCACAGTGTGCTAAGATTTGTTTGGTTGAGATCACATGTTGTAAATTATAATTGTAGGAAATAATAATAAAAACAACTTTACACGGGGTTAATGAGATATTTTTTGTTGTCTCTTTGGATGTTGTGATATTTGCTTTATCGCTGCAAACTTATATCTTGTGGAAATCCATACTTCGAAAACGTAATATTTTCATATATTTCACAAACGTTTCAACCCCACCAAATGAACCTAAAATTCGAACGGGTGATATCCATCTTCAGAGTCACTTCCAGGAAGTGATCATTTTTATTTATTTATTTTATTTATTCAGGATTTAAATACAGCAATACAGCCATTTTACATTAAACCTTCAAATGAAACATTAACATTAAATATATATTTTTTTGACTTTGTACTTTTCTATAACAAAACAATCAATACAAATCAATCAAGTTTTTTCGAATCGATGTCCACAATGCACGGGAGAAAGTGCTGCCTACTATAGGATGCACACCAACATTACCTGACGCTGACGCCGCTTCTTCACATGTCTAATTCTAATTAGGAATATTATGGGCGCATTTCGATTGTGGATAGTGTCCGAGGGCTATCCCACTATTTGCATTGTGAGTGTTACAGAAGAAAACCTGGAAAACATTCAGTGAGGATTGCCGGTGAACGGCATCGAACCAGCGACATTACGAATTAGAGTATCGCTTGTTACCGCTGAGCCAGAGCCATCTCTATCTGTACTGCAAACTATCAGACACAGTATTTGCACTGATAGATCGCCAGACTGTACACAAGGGTGGGTGCGCGTTCTCTACACATCTGCGAGATATCGTCGCGAGATATCGCAGTCTGCGAGACGTTTGTCAAGGTCTGGCGATAATCCCGAGACCGCGTCGTCTACAGTCCGCACCCTCCCTCCCTTGGGCGCCACGCTAAATATACTCGATGCTAAACTAAATATAAACACATGCATATAGATGATCCGTTTTAAAACTCTCAGCCATCATTTTGCATACAAATGCATCATTTCAACGTTCACAATACTTATTAGCATAGAGTGTAACTGGAATAGATTATACAACGTATGCGATTATTATTCGATTTGGCATCCATGTGTGTTGGTTTATTTTATGTCACTCTCTCTGCAATGGTTTAAAAAAACTTCATGCAAGACTTTCGATTATCCACTATAAAACCAGTGGTACAAAACGATGTATTTATTCATTTTATGGCAAATAAATATATTTTAAGTAACAGTAGGCAGGTATTAAATTATAGGAGGGTAATTCTGACTTGTCCAAACGTTTGATCGCATTGAAGGAAACCGGTTTGGCGTGGAGATGTTAGTGTGAGCCGAGTATACCTTGGTGGTAAATCACCCACCCCTCCTAATATGTTAGACAGTTGGCTTCATAAAACCTGCTATGGACAGTACACGCCGTTCTTGACCAGGGCTGCCATAGCAACGAACAGGGGAATCAATATTGTTGAGTTGCCAGCTATGGATTCCATTAGCTAAGGTCTCGATCAAGCTCTGTTCTTTTGAGTAACTATATCAGCTAACTAGCGGTATCATTTTGAACAACAATTGGATGCACAAATAATATTTTTCATCGGGAACAAAAAAGTCAAGCTAATTCGGTGTTCAAAGATTATCGTTTTCTTCTTTGACATTACACCTGAGACATATAAACAAGGTGATTTCACAACAATCTCCATAATAGATCTTTTCTGCGCTTCGTCCCTCAGCTTCACAAGACGAAAAACCACTTCTTCTATTTGGTTTCCATACAACGTATTTCCCTCGCGTTTTCACTGTGTTTAGGTCTCGGCATAACCAATTCTTAATCCATTAGTCTCAAGTACGAAGAGACGCTCCCGTCTTCTTCCTAGCTAGACGACAGCCGAGCAGTTGAACAAACAAGTAGCTTGGGGCGAAGAGTGATGTCTGCTTTCAACCCCACGTCGAGGGTGAATCGAAGAGGGGTGTTCTCTCAGATCGGCCTACACGGAGGAAATAAGGAGGTTTAATAAAAGCAATGCCTCACGAGACGATGACTCACAACCGCGGTTGGTTCTATTCCATTCTATTCTGCGTCGGTCATGTTAATTTCGACTAACGACCTTTGATCCCGCCCTCCTCCAAACCAAGGCACTTGCTAGAAAGATAGTCACTCCTATGATTATACGTGGAAACGACAAATTGCTGACTGAATAGGGCGGCTGTGGGTGTGGGGAGATGACGAGTGATAAGGGTGGCGGTGGAGTGGTGACTGATGAGATGTATGTACGTGTTAACTTCTGTAGTCGTAAAAACGTGAACGTAAAGTAGTAAATCTCCATTTTACTCATCACTTAGGTGATATTTGCCACATCAATATCTCATGACTACATAATCAGGAAGATGAGAGACATCTTACAAAGTTTTGGAAAGTGATAAAATAGAGTGGAGACTCCGAGTCTATAGACCGAGTCAGAGAAGCTAATAGAATCCATGAGAGGTAGTGAAATACACAATAATAATAATAGTGGCGGCTCAGAACCAGACCGGCATGCACAAACCTAATTGTTTCGGAAACAGTTGTGGGCTTGTGGCTCATCACAGCACTATCAGCTATCACCAACAGTTTTATTCAGGCTTATACGAAATCGCTCAAACAAAATTTAATTGATCACTACAATATTAATAGAACACGGGACCAAAATACGCCTCGTTTTATTTGTTATTATTCGTCTCATTCAGCTAGAATTAAACTCGATCCAATCCAGCTTATCGATTTTCCCAACGACTCTTGAAATGTGAATAAACACACGTTCTTGTCAAACGGCGCCACGAATGTGCAAAATGCTCTCACACGATGAGTAGACTATGTCGGCCTTATGGTTACCATAACAACGTTCTCAGCATCATCAAACTCGTATAGCTCGGTTCTTTCTGTCCTGCGGTTTAGTCATTAGTCGAAACCGTTGAAATAGCCTCGCCATCATCCCGCTTCTTAATCACCGTAACACGTGTGTATCCCGCTTCTGAATCACCGTAACACGTGTGTAATGTATCACGTGGCGAACACAGTGTGAAGGCATCCCTTGTTTAGCAGACGTCCATAGCAACCCCGAACAACACAGTGCATAAGATCACGTTGTGGGAAGACAAACTCGGGGTCTCATAACATCCTTTTTCAAATTACCGAACGTCGTAACCAAATATATTATAATATTCCCTACGTG
This sequence comes from Isoperla grammatica, assembly GCA_945910005.1. Classification (NCBI taxonomy): domain Eukaryota; kingdom Metazoa; phylum Arthropoda; class Insecta; order Plecoptera; family Perlodidae; genus Isoperla; species Isoperla grammatica. The sequence continues at coordinate 45,493,025 of OX246738.1, read as the reverse complement.
GTCGTAACTAAATGTCTTCGTAACGCGGTTATTATATATAGCACAATTGGGTAAGTTCCTCGTAAAAAATAAAAATCAAGAAATGAAATTTAGAAGTTTCCTCTGAAGAGTGAAATATAAATATACCATTTCTAGAGAGGATAGCAAAGAAGAATACGACCAACATAATGACTGGAGGGATCTAGTTGGAAGAATGCAACGAATTACAATACACAACTACAATAACACAGCTACAATACACAAATACAATAACATCTGTCGCATGCAGTGCCCAATCCCAGCGACTCTCTCCAGAAAAAACTTTCAAATTCAAAGGAACGCAACGTATTACGTAGGCGTGAAAGTTCCCTTCAAAGGTAAATGATCCAGACAAAAGTTACTCGTTTATATAAAAAAAAACGAGTTACTGAAAAGGTTCTAAAAAAATAACGCAAATACATCTCGATCCGCAAGAACCTATCATAGGAATTATATATCAATGGTGGAGGAGCCGGGCCATAACAATAGAAGTGCTGAACTGAGTATATCCACACTCGTTCTGTGAGTGCATCATTCCACGTTTGTTTATATACTCGCAAGGCAATTCCCGACCGCCGGGTTTTAATCAATGTCACGCAATGTTGGGCACGAGCCACGAACACAACGCTCGAGTAAACAATTTGTCAGCACATTCGTCCCGGGGAATGGCAGTGAGACCTGATACGACAAGATACACACTATATAGTATCCTTGAAATGCTGAAGTCATATATAAGTGAGACACTATAGACTGTATTAGTGATGACGTCAGATTAAATGGCGGACGAGCTATCTGACTCCAAACAACTTTCTGAAACGTAGTTATTATTTAAAGTAGTATTGTATCATTACAATACTTGACTTATCAATTTAATAAACTTCTTTTTCACTGTTTCGTGTTAAGGAAAACGAAATATCTTAACGGACTACCCTTGCTAGAATGTTTGCAAAAATAAAACTATCTGTCAATTGTCAACTGTCATGATTGTTTGGAGTCACAAACACGGTTCGTCATTGGTTGACACAAGAAACGTGACGTCACACTAATATACTCTACAGCCAACCAAATGTCTTATATGATAAAGCCACCCACTGATTGGCTCCGACTCCCTCATCTATGACGTCAGCATTCACAAGGTTGCTGTGAAAACACTTTATATATATGTTGGGATATATAAGGGCGAGTCAGTCAATTGCATTGTCTGTATGGAGCGACTGGTGCTCGCAAGAGAGCAACGGCTGCTAAGGATTCAACTCACCGTTAACCTTATGACGAGGAAAACCTCGGGAACACCCTCAGTCAGAATTACCTGATTCGAACCGGCGACCTCCCTAATCATAGAGACCAGAGTGTTACTGTTACCGCTGAGCTGCATCGTCTCACTAAGGACCGGTATTACATCGGCAAAGTTAATAACTTCATTAGGAAGGTTCAGATTGGCAGTTACTATGGTGGAAACAAGTGGTTAGGTGTTCATAATAAGTGTTTTTACTGTCTGCCCATGCCGGCGTATCATGCTATGATTCAAATGAAATAATTTCGCAAGTTCCAAGCTCGAATCCTGGCTTGGGCATTGGAGCATTGATGTAATGTGGTTTTTCATGTATCACTCAAGAACATCGTTTCAATAAGCATCGTGTCCAAAATGTGACACGAAAGCCCAGATATTTCTACAAATATATTATTTTTCATGTCATCAATTCGTGGGTTGATTTTGAAGCAGCTCTCTCTATTCTTTCATATTTTCCGCCAGTCCGTTCACTTCTACAAATCAATTAGAATATATATCCAGGAGTATCAGTTGTATGTGTTCAAATATCTTAGTCTGCCTCAACTTGCCCTTCAACATTCATGCCTGACAATATGTCCAACTATAACTAAAGATCCATCTGCTTCGTTTGCTCTATCAATATGGCGGAACATAATTATTCACAGATCTGGTCTCCTTGTGTGGGTGTACCGAGTGTACTGCAGTGCAGGCAGGAGCTGCTGTTGTTCACTGCACTGCACCAACACAGAGCAAAGTACTCCCCGAATAAGACGGTGATTTACGAATATAGTGCGTGAGCGCGACGACCACAGCGACCACAAGAAACTAGCATCATTACGACCCCCTAATAAATACATTGTAATGAGACTTGTGGGTAAAAGTACAGTCAGGGGTATTACAACTAAAACAGACTTATTAGATATGAGGTTTTCTTAGTTTGACGCTCCCCTCTAATGCTATATGTGATCACCCCTTACCCTCGTGACAACCCGACAATCGTATCGTAACGTGTTTATTCATTTTATATTATAAATTATTTATAATCAGTCATATTTTTTCTGGGCGGTGGTCATATACCTAGGTAAGACAGGCATTTTATCCAAGAAAGCAGTTGATGCCCCATAAGAATCAAGTATGATTGTATGTGGATGTGTATAGATTGTATAATTTTTTTTATGCTCATGTGTTGGCCCATCTGGATGAATACTCACGATTTGAATTGGTCACATGACAACAATATACTTGCTCGACAAACGAGACGCAAACTTGAAGAACATAGCTTATACTAAACAAAAAATAAATCTATATTTTTGCAAAATAGGTTGTATACAATTTCCATCAAATCATAAAACGTTGAAATGGATCGCAACGGAAGAGATGATATTGGAAACAGCTGTTTGGGATGGTTAGTCAGTTGACGAGGTTTTAGGGCAAGCAACTGAATGGTACCCATGTGAGTGTGGGATGGTTTTCATAGAAATCAAATGTCGCATTATCGGAATAAACATTATTTTTTAGAGACCCACTACGTTTATCACTGTCTTTGATGATCGTTTGTGTATTTCAGTGACTGTACATCAGTTACACACGTGGCCGCAGACCGCGCTACTGTCTAGCCACGCCCACAACCAAGAGGGTGGCTCAGACGTTTCGAGGAACCGTTTATAAAAAAACCCTTTGTGTGTTGTTATTTGTATCGCCGCAGTGAATCACTTCCACCCGTCCTGGGCCCAAATCTTATAATATGAATAATAACTTCAGAGAAATGCTGAAAATGAGTGCAACATGAATAATGCAGCGACCCGCTCTCCAGACTGGGGCAACTCGAGTGAGTGCATAATGCATAGTATGGTAATAACAGTTGCAGCTCAGACACTGGACTAAATAAATAAATACTTGTAGATTTTAATCTAAAGCGAACTGATTCACTGGGGGACTAAACACGATATTATTTTTTGTCTCGTTGCTATGACGCCGCGAACCGGGAATCGAACCCCGATTGGTTGCTAGATATAATTCGACTAAAACAAATGTATTAACTTACAGTAGAAACCACCACACAGAGGATCAGGGAGCCAAATAAATATCTTCACGCGTTATAGAAGCGAGAACAGATAGATTGAAAATACATTTAGGTCCAACACCCGAGGTTGCTTCCAGAAAAAAAAATAGATTCCAACCAAGCAACGGAACATTCACGCACAATTCTCGATAGTCTCGATGAGCAATGTTGACAACGCGAGGTGTACAGTCAAACCAAAAAAAGTAATCATCGTTTTTATTCACTTTTCTCCATAAATGAAACTCTATTCTACATTCGTGGAAGTGACATCATTTCTACCACTAGTCTTGCAAATTCCGGGTATCATTATGTCTTTCTGTGAACGAACGAGCGAGTCGAGAAGACAGATTTGCGGGCTGTGGTTTGGGGAGCGTCAAGTGGGCGTGAAACCAACGCACAAATGACACAGAACAAGGCAACAGAGACCAAGTTTTCAATTCGGGCTGAGTACAGCACTGCGGAAGTATCCATCAACAAATGATGTAACACATATGAACTCATAAATCATAATATTATTATTGTAGTAACGTCGAACGCCTTCTGCCGTACCACGCATGCACGCACACACGCACGCGTACACAGTTCTCTACCCACTCACTCACTCACTTACTACATATGATTTAATCATCGAGTTTGTTTTGAAAAGGGCATCCATCATCCATTGTCTGTCAAAAGAGGACCCTTGCTTTGCATCCCCCCCCCCCCCCCTCCCATTTCACACTGGAATCACAAGACGAATGATTAATAAATATAAATTCTAGCCTAGGTATGTCCTCATTGCTAGTTAGGATATGTACTTTTTTAAATCAAAGAGTAGCCGCGGCTCAACTACTGTACAGCAGATCTAAAGCATAATAATGAACCGCACTTAAATCAGTTATTCGGAGTGATGGGTTGACAATAAACACAAATTGAATTTTTATTTATTTAGATGACCTTCGCCGTTCTAGCAATAGTAATGAACTTCAGTTTCTTAGACATGACGAACGTCGTTGTCGTTCATGTAAATTGTAAATGTAGGCGTGGTTAAACACATATTCTCAGAGACAGCAGAGATAAGTTATCAGGAATGATACCTGCTGTAGGCATAAGAATGTGCAACAAGTACAATTTAGTTGAAATTATTTGCATGCATGCACACTCTTGACTAAACAGCCTCAATTACATCACAAGGATTGCCGGACCTTCAAGATACCCCTGTGCACAATAGAGACACGTAGAAGATTACTACAGACAGTGATGATATTGTATGAAAGACTCTTGAGACCAGGAAAGCCCTAAGCAAACCCACTACGATCCACATTAAAGATCCATATTCATCTCCGAAATATAGTAGACAGTGAGGTATCGAGTCAAAACGCCTCTACCAAACCACATAAAATAGTAATTTTGGCGAAACGTAGGGGAGGGTCTTCGCCCTTCACCCTGATTGCATTGAGAGTGGACCCCCCCCCCCCCCCATGGCTAAGCTAAGCCATGTGCACCGAATGTAAGATGTACACTCATTACATTCGGTGCACATGGCCTCATAAACACTCACGAGTCTCGAAGGTCGGGATATATTTCGGTTCTCGATCGCGTCCGTTAGATTGATATAATTGATGATCGCTTGCGTGTGACACAGATCAATACAACACGAGTATGGATAGGGCGTTGATTGATTGATCAAATTAATAAAGAATAGAATGTGCGTCGAACGTCCCAGCACCGAAGCGAAGACAGACAGACGAGAAAGACGTAACACTGTTGTGGCACGTATTACACATAACACGCATGCGCCTTCCGACCTCTCTAGCGTAGATCAGAGAAATAGATTTGTACATTTTGTTCATAGAATTATATTACACGCATGACAAGTAGTGATTGATGGTTATATTGACATTGTAATTACATTATGATAGGCACAGTGACTGTTACTGAATTCTGATATTGTGTGACGTCTTATGGCTCACTTGTGTTTCAATACTCAAACAGTGCAGATATGTAAAATACGGTTGTTATAGTGGGCCACCATATGAGGATATTATTATGGTGGAATGTAAGACAGAAAGTTAAAAAAAAAAAAACGATCCCGCTGGGAATCGAACCCAGGTTGCCGGGCGGGCACTCTGACCATCACTGAGCTACAGAGGCAGCGAATTACAATCTGTCTTGTTTGTTGTTTGTAGATGCATCTACATCTACTAGCTACTAATACAAATATTTCTATAATACTAATACTAATCTACACGGGTCACGACATCGAGGTGGTCGAGCTCTGCAAGTTACACGCCCGGGTTCGACTCCCGCCGACGTCAAGTCAACGTACCGAGCTAATCACAAAGCATCTATCTATTGAGTGAAAGGACTGCGCCGCGTGAAAGTTACAGGAGGCAAAAAACAAACCCAACTGGGACTCGAATGCAGGTCTCTCGCTTGGCCATGTGCACCTGTGTGTGGCTTTCACAACACGCAGTCTATAACTAACTAATCATATCTCTATGACCCCACGAAGGGCCGCGTACAGCATTTGTTTCTACTATGCGAAGTTTTTACTATCGGATTCAAAAAGGTACCTTCCTATCTCGTGACTGAACATTCGGTCTTATATACGCTATGCACAAGGGTAATCACAGTTGGTTCTTGATTAAATAAATAAATACATAAATAAATAAATAAATAAATACATAAATAAATACATAACTAAATTAATTAATAAATGAATAATTTATATATAAATAAATAAATAAATAAATAAATAAATAAATAAATGAATGAATGCATGAATGAATGAATGAATGAATGAATGAATGAATAAATAAATAAATAAATAAATAAATAAATAAATAAATAAATAAATAAATAAATAAATAAATAAATAAATAAATAAATAAATAAATAAATAAATAAATAAATAAATAAATAAATAAATAAATAAATAAATAAATAAATAAATAAATAAATAAATAAATAAATAAATAAATAAATAAATAAATAAATAAATAAATAAATAAATAAATAAATAAATAAATAAATAAATAAATAAATAAATAAATAAATAAATAAATAAAAAAATAAATAAATAAATAAATAAATAAATAAATAAATAAATAAATAAATAAATAAATTGTATTAATTTGTTTTAAAAGATGTTCGTGTACACTTTGCATAGATTCAATGATGCTAGCATACGTAAAAAGGGTTCACGGTTTCACACTGAACTGTTTTTGTCACAATAACAAATATTTTTACTGTATAATTGTGTGACTTTTGTTTTCTATCAAGCTATGCCAAAGAGGGAACTGGCGCTTTACTGGCCTTTAAATTCAATAAAATAGACGTTTAAACAGATGACAACAAAAGAATAATTTTGCAGTGTCATTTTTAACAGCCATAACAAATTTAAAAAAAAATGTTTTGTTGTATTCTGTTATACATTGCACCATTTGTTGGATAGTTTTCAAATGGAGTCACACAGCTTTTTGAATCCGATAGTAACTGCATGTTCATCACAAAATAGAATGTTTAAAGTGTTTGTATTAATATTTTATTAAACGTCATTTAACATAACGTTGGAATAATTTATTCCATTTTAATAAATATAGTATCTCAAATTGTGTGATTTATACAAACACACGTAAATTTGCTGTCAGTTTTTTTTTTTAAATTAATAACATCTAGGCCCATATAATTCCCATTTTCTTCTTTTAAATATAATTTTGAAGATATGCGCAAAACCCATCAAATTAACACGATTTGTAAGTTATCTATAGAAAGTGTAGATACGTAGATCCACACCACTCATGCACACTTTCTACATAGTATGTCTAACGGCTTTTCTATCATGATTGACAACATGACATGCACTGGCACATTATAAATAATCTGGTTACACTTATCTTAATACATGTTATGTGCAGTTATTTCTGTGTGACAAAAACATGAAAACATATCAACTTGCCCCGTCTCGTTAGCTCTGGGGACACTTCTGCACATGCACACCAGAGTGCATTGTCGTGTCACTCTACTTTACTCCAGTGCTAACTCTTGTTCTTTATGACGTGTGTGTATGTTGTACGTGCCTATCAAGCTCCAGAGTATAACAAGACATTGTAGTCTACAACACTGTATTTCCACCACACACACTATGCGGCTTTGTTGGAAGGTTTCGTTTGTCAGACTGTTGTTTTATTTTTTCATCATTTTAAAATGTAATAATTATTAGTTTTATTTTAAAGGAACACTCATCAGTTAAATAAATGTCGCAGAAATGTCTAGATAGATATATGGTGATGAAAACTTTGTTAAAGCAAATAGAAGATTAATGTATAATTAATAGTCTAGAAATGTGTTATGGTTGAACGTACTGTATACAACAAATCACAGAAGAGTTTACTTCGGGGGGGGGGGGGGGGGGGTTAAAAACGACTTGCTGCCAAAACACAAAAACCGTAATAAATCTTTCAGCGTCCACACACATCATATCCTCGGCATGACAAACGACCAAATGTCGGGTACAAGAAATGGATGTGACGTCACACTAGGGACTGTTCGTTAGCCCGGCAACCAGCTCGGCTGTCAGATATGACAGACCCGTCGCGCAATTAGGAGGTCACGTGACACTGGTGGGTACTCGCTCAAGACAGGGTGGCCAACATAACCACGACGCTACGTCAACAACGTCGGGATAGTTTTCAAAATTGCATTCATCTACAGACGCAACACAAAAGTTTCAACATTTCATTTATATTTTTCCCATATCTTTCAAACAATTTTTAAAATCAATATTTTTGGATTAGGTCGGGCTAAATATTATCAGGAAGTTTCAATAATCTTCAAAATCGGACGCGTTCTTTAAAATCAATATTTTTGCAATAGGTGGGGCTAGATTTTATCAGAAAATTCCAATATAACCTTCAAAATCGGACGAGTTCAGGTTGTAAATAGCCCTCTTTGCACTGGTCACTACGCTGAGCGACCCACCTCGACCAGGACATAAAACGATGCATCTATATGAGTACATGTTGACTTTTTAGTTCCAAGTATTTGTTTCAAAGAAGTCCTGGTAATAAAAACTAATTAAACGACTGAGTCACTTTGAAATGTTTTAGGCTGATAACAGACTCAGAGAGGGACTGTTGTACTGATATCGTGACAGCCATAACCAATCGGCTTGTATAAGCTGTCAAACGAACTGATAAAGAGATGACAACCACTCGTTCAATTAGTAGGATTGTGACTTGTGAGAAGCAACACACACTCGTTCTGTGAATCACTCAAGGGAAAGGGTGACCAACAAACAAGATGCGTTCCAGAATTCATCCGACTACAGTCAAGAGTACTCAAAGTGTTCTAATATTCGTCTGGATGGCTTCTTACATGTACTAGAATCAATCACAAGCTAATTCGCTCTCATCCAACTCCAACCTTTTTAAACCGAGATTTCTTTGGATTTGTTGTGGCGCGAGTAATAATTAGTGATAGTTAGTATTGATAATTAGTGATTGATAATTAGTGGTGATAATTATACATGTTAGATTGCTTGTATAGCAAACCAGTATTATAATTGAAGAGGTATACGAATATACGATGGTTCCGACAAAGAAATACGCGTTCCTACGAATGTAAGCTCATAAAGAGCAGCTTCAGAAGAAGCGCAATTATATAATATCCGAGAATAACCAAAGAGAAGAAAACCGTAAAATAGGAGACAATAATAGAGGTAAAACTGGTGTATTTGACATCCAGCCAACTACGATATAAACAAAGAACTTGGTGTAGTACAAACACAATTACACAGAACAACTGGTGCATTGATAATTTGATATCATGCCAAAACCATAAACAAACACATGTCGTGTTACTACATGCAGGTATCGGCTTTCATGTGTAATTTATTAACTGTGCACCTTAGTTATACAGTCACCGGTGTATTTATAGACTGCACTGAGAAGATAAATATCTTCACGTCACATCCACTTGCGAGTGAATAACTGATTGATTATTCCTAGAATTATTCAAGTGGTGTTACATAAAAAAAAATATTATCTATTTTATTTAAGTTTACTAATGCAAAGAAGATGCCTTTGGATAAGCATTTATCATTGCTGTTGTTGACTGTTGAGCTTGTCGATCTTGGATAAATAATTATGATGTAACATTAAAATATCTGTCATGTTGAGCTCGTTCTCGAAAGGGTTTGTATCGCAAGCAATTTAAAACGTATATAGATTACTATTCCTCATGATGTACACTATTCGATGTAAACATGTTCATTCGCCCAACCAGGGCTCACAAAACTCTTCACGGCTAATAGTGTGCACACGTACACACACGCCTAAATAATGAGATTTTGAGAGTGAATGCCGAAATGGTGATGTGGGGGCAATGTAATGTAAATATTCATAATGCTGGCGTCAACATGAAACAATATCCAAAAGGATGTTTTCTACGAAGGTTGGTTTCCAACGTTTATGTTCATTCGGCAGCTGGCGGCATTTAAGTTGCATCCAAGGCCAGAACGAACTGCGAACGAAGATGATTGCTACGCCCACAACGCAATTGCACTTTGCTATAAACAGTTTGGTTTCAGCTCTCTGGCCCCCTTCACTTGGCGCACATAATAAACTGTACAGTGTACATGTACACGGTGCTCGTTACCCTTATCTGCGGCGAGAGTGGATGGACACAGGCGCGCATGCAATGTTTATCGGCTTTCACAACGAATGAACTTAAAACAAGCAAAAAACTGTATGTATGTGTAACGTAAAAATGTATGTATAGTGCAATCGACGTATCCAACAAGATTGTGTAGGTATAGATTATGTGACGTATGTGTGTTGCATCTCGTTCTTTGCATCCAGCGTTGTACTGACTGTCAGTGAGTCTGTTGCCAAGCGTTGACAGAACACATTCCAAGCAAGGCTAGTACACTCCACGCAGCAGGAGAACAATCAAGTACAGGGAGGGATATCGGATATCTCGCGGTGAAATAGACCGTGTGGAGCGACCGCCTAGTTTTACAGCTATGACGCAGCACACATTGCTTGATACGTTGAGGGAACTAGAATACATCAAGTCGACAGGCGTTACATGACAGGGACGTGGGTTCGAATACCGCGCAAGACATTGACTTGTCTCTTGTCTTCTATGTCAACAATAATCATAATCGGTATAAGCGTGGTTTACGCGATCACGGAGGATGTCACTAAACTTGATAGATCGATACTATAATTGTCATTGTTCAAATGGATAGTTATTAAAGAAGCGCTCTCGTGGGTGAATTTGTTGTGAAAGCCAGAACATTGTTGTTTTAGGCGTCATGCATTTCAAGGACGTTCAACGCGGACCATTTCCAAACTCATTTATTATTGTTTTATTATTTATTTACATGAATCAAACCTTTATTGTTTTTATCTGTACATAGAATTTTATATTCTTATCACGGTTTATTGATCTTCATAAACCGAAGCCAAATTGATCGCGTGTGGATCAAAATCAGGATCTATTGAACCATATCTGATTTTAACTAAACGCATTACATTTTCGATCTACCCAATTATTTTTTAGATTTATCTAACCTTGAAAATATGTAGCTCGGCAAAATATTGATTTTAAATCTTTTTTTTAAAAAGACACGAACAAGTACCTTATACATCAACACATTTCGAACGGTGAGTTAATAATAACGGACAAAAATGTTTCTTTTCAAACTTAACGAATAATGGTTTAGTTGAGAAGGAATTGCAGACAGCTGTATAGGTATTATTCAATCACATTACCCACTTTATCATATGTTTATAACTAAGGAACCCCTCGGAGAAAACGTTCAATCAGTATTGCCAATCAAATCATCCTCCCGAATTATCTCTTGTAACGAAATTCTCCTGTCTGTCCGAGAGATGAGTCGATCATATAGAATAGAATGGATGATTACCGATCCGATCCTTATAAGGTTCGCGCCCCAACTTGCGCATCTGCATCCGTCTACCGTGCTGTACAGACATCGGACAGAGTAATTACAGATCGGCAATGTAGATGCGTCCCATCCCATCACTTTTAGATGAGCATGGTATTTTTTTTTGCAACGTCGCTATTTCTTATGTAATATAATTCATGCACGTGCAGCCCATAAAGATTATGAGATGAACTAGTATATAAGCGGCGCTTCCACAGGGGAGGGAGGGTGAGTTACCCCCTCAAGTTCTCATTAGATAGAGCTATAAATAATTATACACAGTTAGGTCATGGTCGATTAAAGTGAACGAAACATTAAAACACGAGTAAATAGTTACATTCCCCCTACCCCTCTACCAACACATGACACCCCACATTCGAACAATATGACTGATACAGACAGAGTTTCGACAGTTACGACTGGTGTCTCACCCCCAGACCCCTTCCTCATCATGGTCCTATAATTGGGGGGGAACTTTTCACTCTTTCCTTTAGTCTTCTCCGTGTGACGGCAACACGAAAAGTACCGTTAGCTACACGCGTTCTATAACTTTTTCAAACTGCTCTAACTTTTTCTCTTTGCTTTTTAATTTTATCAAATTTCCTTCCTTCCCTGAACAAAATCCAGGACACACTGAAAACCGTGAATATTTGAGTGACCGTTTCGAAAATTGTAAGAAGAAAACACTAATATTTAATCATCTAGATATAAATACAATAGCACAAGACTCAATTGAGGTGGTTGTGACATCACAGGCGGACAAACATTGTGTTGCTAGGCAACTCCATTGTTTTATCTTTCTTTGATTGGTGCATATTCAATGTTTGTCCGAAACAAAACACGGCCACACGGCTATTTTTGGAATTGAGTCTTGTACGCTATTGATATCCCCAACTCTGCCTGCAGCACGGGACACACTTGAGAGAGTGTGTGTGAAAAGACCTAGTAATTGGACTGTACACTGTTCTTTGTCAAGATAAAAACAATTAAAAGACGCAATATTTCGAACCCTGATCAAAGCTCTTCAATGGGCGGATACACGCTGCGGGTTTGGAGTGTGTTTTCGCCCATTGAAGAGCTCTGATCAGGGCTCGAAATATTGCGGTTTTAAATTGTTTTTATCTTGACAAGGAACAGTGTACAGTCCAATTACTAGGTCTTATATAACGTTTTACCTTTTAATTTAGAGTGTGTGTTTGTGTGTGTGTGTGTGTGTGTGTGTGTACGTGAGCGTACTACGTACTATGTAGTATCATTTCCGTACACACTCGAGTCGTGATCAAACAACATTATCACACCCACGGCTTACTTGATACACTTGTTGGTTGTATTTACAGGCAATTAAAATAAGCCGTGACAATGCACGTGTTATTATGAATGAAGATAACAAAGAAAGTAGGAGAAGTGGCGCTCTAAAGAGGGGGGGGGGGGGGGGAGGGGGGGGGGGGTACAGTACCAGGGTACCAGTATATTCCCCCCGCTCCTAGAATGTCGACACACGCGAGTAAGATACTTAAATGCACAGTTAACCGAGAAAATCTTAACTTACTTCTTGAAACTTTTATGAAATGTTGCCCCACCCTGTGTCCTTTATAAAGATTGTATTATATCGTATATCATTGTTTTTCCAATAATAAAATATAAAAAATCTGCCTGAACTGGCAATACACTACTTTGCCCCTCCGCTCATCCTCCAGAGTGCGTGACTACAGAGTACATGAATCATCATCTTCAATGAATGTATTAATATATAATAATAGTACAAAATCAGTTCTTGTAACATGGTTCCATGGGTATAGAATAGATATTAATAAATACAATATATATTCAAAATTTGGTAAAAAAAAAAAGATAAAACTAAGTACCAAGTACACAGAACAATTTACTAACCATGATTCAAATTTTGAAGAATACATGAGCAAATGTATGAGTAATATTAATATAATAACTATTATAAAACACAATTCTTTTGGGTTTCAACTATAGAATTTTGAAAGAAAATACGCACTTGCATGTCTTCCCCTATCGATAAGTAGGCTAGCCTAACCACAGACTTCCGTATCCCAGCGAGTATCACAGGACATTGACGTATCCTACTTACTTCTATCCAAGTACTTGAGCTACCATAAAACACTCGGCTATAAACCACGCCCTCTGAAGACAGGGGGGGGGGTTGTGATAAAACGCATCAGACGACCCTTCGCGTCACGGGAGTCGGTACATAAACACAGCAGCGGACGAGATTACGAACACTAAAACATGCGCGCGCAACAAGTGTGAGTGTAATGACTCCAACCAGGTCGCTGAAAGACAACGTCTACCCTTGTGTTGTTGAGTTTAGAAAGGTACCTAACAAATGCGCTTTTGCATAAACGAGCTTCTACACTTTAGCAAGTGGATATAACAACATCTCACTTACCAAGATGACAACTGCACGTGCACATTAGGTATAGCACACTTGTTACACACACATTGTTCGGCCGGAAATATCCTAAGTGCTCATATACAAGACGTTTATGTTGTAATGAGACTAAATTTATTAAAAATAAAAATTTAATAAATAATTTATAAAAATTTAGTCTCGTGTTAATCATACTTAGACGTGATCGAATCGTCTCGCTTCAATTTTTTAGGTTTACCGAACTTCTGCCAAGTTTCTGGTTCAACCAACTAATCAGCCACTTGTTTTTTACTTGGTTGAAAACAACAGGTGGACAAATACGCCCTCCACGATGGCCTGTATATAAATACGAAGTAAATAGGGCGTGGATGCTATCAACGCGACCTAGTTATTACAAAAAATATATACATGCAAGCAGATCTAGAGTGCACTCACGACTAACAAAAATAGCAACACTTTTTGGCTAGGTTTCACAGCTCATGAAAATACACGCAACTGTTTTGCAGAGGCCCCCCTCTCCCCCCACCGGACACCAATGGTGAAATGACCCGTGGTTTACGTAACTCGACACATGCGGAAACAGACGTTTCTTATCAATGCCCATATAGACGCATTCCGCACAGTAGTTCGGGCTTGCGTTCCAACACAATTGAATGTTTTACGCTTGAGCAACGATGGTGTTTTTATGTGGCTGACTGTACAGCTGGCCGGACAATGTAGGGATAGATTTCGCACGGGCAAATTGTTCCATTTCGAAGCAGTGGTGGACCAGAAATAGTGGCCCCGCTTGCTACTCGACGGAATCTTTCTTCAAATAAATCATACCACACAAATTGCTAATAAGTGTATGCAATAACGTGTAAACGTTACATAAACCTACTAATGGTTTAAAATTAACACTATTGATGTGGGTGGCTATCATTTTACGACGGGTTGCTGCAGCTCCGCAGCTCGTAGAACGAGCCGGCACTGTTTGGATGTATGGGCTGATTTGGTAATATTGTGATATTCGACACTCATGAACGTCTGATTATCTACTATTTAGCACCCAGGTGCCATATTGTGTTACATCCATATTAGTGCAGTTGTGCTATTCGAGACGACCTCTGACCGACTGCATGGTGGGATTCGAACCCCGTCCATTGGTATCACACGGCTCGGTCAAGCGATCCACAAAGACTGTAGACATGCACCACTCAAGTCATCAGTCAAGTATCCCTCATTCACTGACAGACACATCCCGTAATTTGCATCAACATTACATAACCGCTAAACGTCGCAGATGCGATATCCGACACCGGCAATCGTGACTGTTAGTTTTCCTCGAGGTTTTCCTCAATGGTCAGTCCCTATAAATAAGGTCATGTAAAGCAAAGATATAATACTATACCTACTCCGTATGTAAAGTGAACAGACAAACAACAGTCAAACAGGAATATTCCCTCTAAGCCCCCTCAACACTGACAGTAATCGTTCCAAAGAACTTGATCGTTCCAAAGCACACGTGTGTTTGTTGTGATTGACGTACCTTTCCCGAACAACCTGCTGTTCTTATCGTCAGCTGAGCCACCGGCGCCGAACGCCGCTAGGAGAGGCATAACACGACACGACGCGACACGACACGACACACGACGCGCGCACGTACTGACTGGTGGACGTTACTTGCTGGCACAGTGGCTGATGGGAAGTGGGAGACCGCGCTTCCGTCCGTCCTCCTACTACTCCTACTCTCTCCCCGTCACCGTCCTCGTGCGCCGTCTACCAACCCACGTACTGTTTAGTTGCACTTGAACCTCGCACCAGCCGAGGGTTGTACGGCCACGAGCCCCAGGCGACATTGTTTGATAATTTTACTAAGGTTGCCCATCGACATCGATTAATAATCGAAGTCGATGCAAATTTCCGACATCGTTTTTTTTTTTCATAAATCTAATCGTTTTGTACTCAAAATAATAATAATAAAAACAAAATCTGTACTCCGCTTGTCGACAAGGTAACAACACAATATCAACTTACCAGATGGTTTTGTGATGAACAAGAAACGATTTTGTTAGTTTTTCTTTTTAGGTTTTACATTGTTCAGGGATTTTTTGTTTCGATGTCGATTATTTCTGGTTTGATGTCGATGTCGAAAAATTTCCGACATCGCGATGTTTTGATTTCGATGGCGATGTTGTAATTTAACATCGATGGGCAACATTAAATTTTACCCATCAAGTTTATACCTATAGCACAGATAACTAAATCACCACGTCCAATGTCCAATAGAAGCGGTTTAGTGCAGTAGCACAACAGGTATAGTCAGTGAGAGTATAATTCGCCATTGTCGTGGGTTCGATTCTGACCACAGGTAATCCTGACTGACAATTTCTCGTTGCTGGAAAACATGATGCGATGATGTGGTTGCGGAGGGGGGGGAGGGGGGGGGGGGGTAGATGTGACAACGGAGACCGATAATACGAATACACGTATATGTAGTTCGGTGGAGAGAGTTGTGACTAAGAATGGACCAGCTGCAGCAACCTGCATGTGGGATTTATCAAGATGCACGCACGAATGTATATTTTACGTAACAATAAAAAACAAGGGGGGGGGAGGTTTCCCCTAACCCTGCGCAACTACGCAAGACGGTTCCCAATAAGAAGGAGAGGTAATAGTGTTATCGAGGCAGCCGACCATGGATGAAGGGTGGTGTGCATCCCCCCCCCCCCCCCCCCGGCCGGACACGAGTGTGTCAGTCTCTGCGAGATAAGAGATGACAGCGGCGGCTCAACCACGGTTTCCTTGTAGGTCCCCAACCAGAGGCGCGTGTAATTGCCGGGGATTTTAATTGATGAAATCTGAGGGTGGATGAATTATTTAATAGGATTGTAAAGGCATGTTCAGTGTTCACATCCCGCTAGTAAAGGAGGATGTACCCAATTCGGAGACGGACCCCTCGAGGTACAGTTGGGGTCAAGATCTACGACACACTTTCTTTATTATCTTGGTAATTCACATTTTTTAGATTTTTTTAGTAAATTTATTTACACTTTTTCCTAATTCTTTTCTTCGTTGATTTATTCCTCTTTTTAGTTGGTAATTGTTTTTATTTTGTCATTTATAAGTATTTGCTTTCATTACATATAGTTGTGTATGGTTCTTAGTTTCCAAATTATTAATTCAGTTTCAATTACTTTCACGTATATTTCTTATAATTACAACTAAAAACTATTTAAAATGTTACAATAATTGGGTTGGGAGAGAGTTTGTCTTTTTACGTCCGTATATTGCAAATTGTTTACAATACCCCTTGTTTTTGTTTTTCGATGAAATGTATGGTTGGGTTAACTTTGTGGGTCCCAGTCCTCCCTCCCTCCCCCCATAAAACAGTTGGCGAGTTTGATGTTTCTGCGGTTTCCGGAGAGGGGAGGGGGGATTGTATAATATAACAAATATAATTGGCGTAGATTTTAATAACATTGTGTTGATTCATAAATAGTTTCAATAAAAGATAATTACTTTCCAAACGACAGTCTAGTGGGGTTGGATTGGCAGCCATTTGCGGCCGCGGGTTGTGGATACGACCATCAGAGATTGATCCTCGATATTTTTAGCGTTAGTTTGTGACTCAACGGCACAACGGACCTTGAATTGAAACACGACGGATTCGAACGCGGTGCCACCTTTGAATGCGCGACCACGTGATCACCGCTTCCTGTTTCCATGGCGACCGCTGGGATCTACTTGTAATCACACAAGTGCTGACACCTCACCAGAAACTGTGAATTACGTTTACTGTTTCTAGCAACAAAATCCCCCAGAAACGAAATGTAACATTTACCAAAGTGAGACTCAAAACGACAAGTGAACGTTGTGTGTTCGCCTCCAGTAAGAACGTCAACTCCTGGGAAATTAAACTAAATGAGATAATAAGAAAAGAGTTAAATTCAGTTGGTGCATCACACTTGTACATTTACTTCGCGCCTCACAGTTTGAGAAACACTGCAATATAGGCTGTCATATAAAGCCTGCAGAGGTAACAGCAGCACTTGGCACGAGGCGTTAGGCGATATTTCATGTTGCAATTTTTGTGTGAACAAATAAGTTTTTAATAGAAATATTATATAGAAAAAAAACTTTAATTCGTGTGTCTACCTGCTCAATTACCACATCTGATTTTCTATGGAGGAACATTATACTATAAGTTACTACAAAAGATTCTATGCTATGATAATTATGCATGCGTGATATGCATGGAAATTTCATCCCATTTTTGAGATTATTTTGTCAAACTGGTGAAAATTCCTTCAACAATATTATCAACTTTAAACTATTCATACTAGAACTCAGACACATTTCTTTAAGTTTGAATAACTAGACATCAAACATATACCTGAACCAGGAACCCGATTGAAACACAACTAACCAAATCCAATCAGCGAATAGTTTTTACTAAAACAAGAAACTGCGTGTCACAATGATGGGGCCGACTATGGCGTGTACAGTACACAGGCCCACGCCCATCGGCTACACCTCACCTCATTTGCAACAAAATGAAAATGAAGTAATGACAACTTGTTCCCTGTTGTAATAGTTAGTGAGCATGCATAATACATTAGTGTAGGCCTACCTAACATAGAATGGCGTGGCCACAGAGTTACGTTCACTTCTTGTAAGCACCTAGTAGCGGACGTAATCAACAGTTAATTGATGTCAATCTTTAGTACGACTATCAAGAGTAACTTAACACAATAGGCGAACTGACGAACATATAAGTTAATTTTATATCTTTATAATGTGCTTCATCACGGTTGGGAAAATTTTGAAGTTTTTTTTGCCAGAAACACACTAGAAATATGTTTTCAGTGAACGTTTGAACTTTTGTGAGTAAATCAATGCAAGACAATAATTAATGATTTTTTTAAAACGAAGTCAGTAGCACTGAACAGTATGAGTAAACAACACAAATCATTAATGCAAAATACATGGTAAATAATTCAGGTAGGTCTATATAAACAAAAAAATATTTATTTGCAAATTTTGTGTATACTATTTTTTTTTTCAGAAATTTACAGATCCACGAACCCACCCATTTTTTTTTTTTTTTTTGGGGGGGGGGGGGGGGTTCTATTTCTTTACTTGAATTCTCTCTGAAACTCTCTATATTTGTAAAACAAAATTATAATAAGCGTAATACACAAAATACAAATTTAATAAAATGTTCAACTTCAAAAGAAAGCATATATACGTGTATAAAGCAGCTCCGTGGATAGCTAGTCATCAGTCCCGTCATCAGTCTAGTCACCTGCGTCAGCTGGGTGAGGAATCAACACAGGAAGACCTCCGACCACCGCCCTATCAACAACAGCAGGCGAGGCCTAGCCTGATAATATAGACTTATCTTGTGCATCCGGTCACTTAGGGGGGACCGAGCTACGTTAGCCCACTGTCTCAAGCTATAGCCCACTGTCTCAAGCTGGCCCACTGTCTCAAGCTAGCCCACTGTCTCAAGCTGGCCCACTGTCTCAAGTTGGCCCACTGTCTCAAGCTAGCCCACTGTCTCAAGCTATAGCCTACTGTCTCAAGCTATAGCCCACTGTCTCATGGGGACATGTGACACGATATTAGATAGCAACAGTCACAAGACACACTGAAAGCACGTGTGTGTGGGGGGGGGGGGGGGGGGGACATTACACTGATGTCACGGGAGCAGCAACATAAACGGTTCTACAACATCATGATGATGATGATGATGATGATGATGATGATGATGATGATGGAGATGATATTTTAACTTTCGTGTTTCAGTAGTTTAGTATCAATTTGTCAAACAAACGTGTTGCCGTCGTATCGTGATAAAGCGTACCAAAGTGACAAAAGGTCCCACGTACCAGGGAGAATAGCCGACGTACCAGATGGAATGCTCGGCGTACCAGAGTGGTAAATGTTCAACGTACCGACGTACCAAAGGGGAGGTCCACAGGTATAACCGTGTAACTCGGCTTGCATGTTAGCACGCGATGTATTTCTACCACACTACAACAGTCATTAGCAATCAGTAATCACATTAGAGGGGGTCCCTTCACGGCTTACATGTATGAGTCACTCAGGGAGAGAGGGACTATAGAGTACCAGCTAGTCTTCCTACAGACCCTCACACATCTAGCCACGTTGATTCAAGTCAGGACCGAGATAAATCTGACTTGTGACCAACCAGAGTGCTGGTTGGCCAAGCTTATGTCTGGTTGTTTGTTTTGGGGCAAGTTTATAATATCAGCACATCCAAGGATATGATTCGTTTCGTTCAATGAATTCATACACACAAAGTATATACGAAAGTAGGGTGCAGTGCAACCCAACATGATCATGTAAACAGAATCAAACACGACAGGGTTTTGAACGCCAAATCCCGGGCCCAGTCATCAAAATCAACCCCATAGTATGGAAAGGAAACGCACAGAGAAGGATTGAATCCAACGACATATAAACGCACCGTTATAAATCGAGTTGAATTCTATTTCGTTCAATCCAATCACAATCTCACTCCTGCCGTGTAAACGAGGCTCTTGGCTGTAAGATTACATTATGTGTAACGTGCGAGGGGGGGGGGGGGGAGGGGAGGGGGTTGGTCAAGATACACGCTGAACACGCAGAATTTCACACCACCCACACTGAC
The DNA here is from genome assembly GCA_945910005.1 of Isoperla grammatica. Classification (NCBI taxonomy): domain Eukaryota; kingdom Metazoa; phylum Arthropoda; class Insecta; order Plecoptera; family Perlodidae; genus Isoperla; species Isoperla grammatica. The sequence continues at coordinate 45,472,680 of OX246738.1, read as the reverse complement.
CTTCAATTAAAGGGGAGATTTCTCCTGAGGACAATCCCCCCACTGCAGCAGAATGTCATCTATTATTCCGCCCCGCTGCAACCGTGCAACCCTCGCCTCCGCTATATACGCCACTGGCTACATTATCTGTGCTCTGGTACTCGCTATAATGTTATATAGATCCAGACTACAACCTTAGCCCTAAGAGTGAAATGTGTTGCTTGCTTGAACTCTTACATTTCAATTACTTGCATGAATGCATGAATGGGCTCTACCGTATTGTTACATTTGACTGTAGGCATACACATGTACAGTGCAGTCTCCGGGGGGGGGGGGGGAGACATATGGGGTGTACACAATATTTTTGTTCGGAATTGCGTATGATGTTTTGTGGTATCCATGATGATGTTGCACGCTACCGTCGGTTAAAAAAATCGCCTCGTACGACAGGCAGACCTATACCATGTACCTCTTGGCTTATCTGGGTCTACTTTGTTAAAGAGTGTTGTACATCAGCGTTTATTTCAGTTACAACTTCATGACCCCCGGAAGCGATTTACACTCGATCTCTTCGACTTGGAGTGAGTGGGACGGATTCTCCGATACCGCCAGCCATGCACAACGTGTTAGGAAGATGAACTACGTAAGACAAGTGCTGTGTTACTGGTTTCTTGCAGTTGGCTCGCCAGCTTGAAATAAGAGCAAGAAGCTGCCTGCAAGAGACAGTACTGATACTCTTAGATATACGTGAGTAATGTGACTGTGCAATGTTGCTACGACTATCGACGATAAATTTCAACGATAGTCGATACATATTCAAAAAAAATTTTACAACGTTTCATGGAACGTCTACTCTATATTTTGAAGTTTTTTTAAAAATATTTTATATAAAACAATAAATAAAACACTAAAACCAATATATAAATACATTGTAGAGCCGGTAGAACGAAGCAATCTCACTTGGACTCGATGACGATGATATTTGGGCTTTATGTCTCTCATTCTTGCAACGATGCTAATCGGGACGATGAATGGGTGATTATGATGATAAAAAAAGACACATGACATCTATCCCCTAGCCAGGATTCGAACCCGGGACGCTGTGACTGCGGTTTCTTGTACTCGAGCCCATGAGCTTCTGCTTTCCTGCTAGACACTGTCTCCGATTCTAAAATACACAATAGACCTTTTTCAGAATTGATCTAGAACCCTTAGATAGAGCTAATTATGGCCCTCTAGATCTTCAATGACAACAATGCACAACAATGAAAAATGCACCTCTACAATCTACATAACTATCAAGGACCCTTAGGTCCGAATTCACCAAACTTTTTAATCGGCCGATTTACTAATCTCAGATTGGTTACCATAGCTTCAACAAACATTACATACAAAATGCATGGTGGCTTCTAACGGGCGCCATTTTTTATCTCCGATTAACAGAAAATCGCCGGATTAAAGTTTGGTGAAATCGGCCCTTAGATAGAGCAAATCACTGTTTCTAGATCAATTCTGAAAACCATCTATTCCCCGACAGGGCGTGGTTTAGCTGAACCTCTCATATCACTCACTGAAACACTGACAAGCACTCGTCGAGCTTGACGTACGGTGTGTAATGTAAGTAATTGGGCCTGCAGAGCGAGCAACGGTTTACTGCACTAAATGCATCGTAGGTAGGTAGGTCGAACAAGTCGGCTCGTTACTTGGGATGGGATAGTAATTTATTGGAACAAATCAAGACACTCGCCGCCTTCAATAATGCAACGACAGAAACCAGCTCGGCATTGTTCGCGTGTTTTCGCAACAGTCAGACTTTTGTTGCAGAGCAACGCGGTTGCATCTTCTTATTTCATCCAATTGTCGGCAATTGTACGATATTTATAATGTTTTTTCTTTAGATAATTCATTTTTAACATATTAATATTTGTTTTGAGTTCATTGGACCCATTTCTTCGTAACATAAGTTAATTGTTAATGCTCAGTCTAATACGTGTTTCAGCTAAATATTTTGGGTGTCAGATTACTTGATTTTGATATGATAATTTGGCGTTTGACGACGTACTCGACAACTAGATTCTATGACGTCGGGAGCTGACGTCATACACATAATTGTTCGGTAAAATTTGGACAATTCGTTGGGTCATGTTCTAGTTAAAAAAAAATATATATATATATATATTGGCTGTAAACGACGCTCATGTGTCACAAACTCTTGAACTAAAACAGGGAATTATTTATCTTTTATCTTGTAACACCCTGATAAGTTTAGACCAACCTCATCACTTAATTGCAATTGAAGACGGTTAATATACACTTCATCACATAATTGCAATTGAGGATAGTTAAAAGTGAGAACCGCCTAGACTTGGAAGGACAGGGCAATCAACGATGACTCCGCAACATTGCAATTAACATCGAAAAAAAATTGCAACCACGACGTTTTTATAGATCTACCCTACAGATGAGAACATTGTATCTAGTTCAAACTAAACCCGCGCACACAACACTACCCCCATTGTTCTAAGGCAGATCCAGAGATCAACTGGTGAGTGTAACACAACATACTGACAAGATAGACATAATCGCGTCTATCTCGCCCGCGCTGAAGAAGGGAATCTCTTGTTCATTCATTCATAGCTCTACTATACATTTTTTTATGTTTCCTGTTATTGTAAACTATGACCCAAGATATGGTGAGCTTAACAGCGGATCAGCCAGGACACCACCCAATATAATACTAAGTCTGTAGTCCCGTTAAAAGTGGACGATGGGCGATGGCGTTTTGAAAATTAACAAAAGATTTAAAAATTTGTGTCATAGTACAAGAATTATTTTCTTTTTTAAATGTGTTTTTTTTTTCCAATTTGTGTTGTGTCTGAAGACCTACTAGAATCATATGCATACAGCCGGACAACAAATGGCAATTTTAAATGAAACCACAGAAATTAAAAAATTAACGTATGCTGTGATGATTCAATTTGAATATAAATCGAAAATCGGTAAGAGTATACCTACAATTAGTAAATTATACACACACATCAATCGTTTAACTGATATACAAAGTGAAATGTAGTCAAGTGTGTGACAGGGTAGACCTAGAGAATTCTTTTCAAGCAATAAAATAACAGCAGGTCTACATAAATTAAATTACGCCGGTATGAACTAATTAATCAAAATGTATATCAAATGTGTTTCAATGGTGTCTATTTATTGCATATGTTTGTTGAAACAGTGATGGTTTGGAAGGGTGCTCTCTCAAGATGTCGGCTCCCGTGCAAAGTCAAGTGCTAACACGCACTTCACACAGTCTACAGTGCACACGGTTCGATACGGGAGTCGAGCGAGCCAAGGGAAGTAGGAGAACTAATAATTCATCACCCCTTATATACAGAGACAAGGGAGGCACACGGACTGCAAGCAAAGCAAACTAGAGTCGGCAGTTGTGCAGAGATTTCATAAGGACTGTTTTTATGCTCGTCTCGTCAGCGCTCTGGGGTTTTTATACAAGAAGTCACATAATACGGTTCTCCGTATAGGCAAACATAATATCTACACATTTATTTAGTACGTTTACTTTCGAACGGGGTAATGATTTTTTTGTATTGAAATATTTTTTACTTATGTTAATGTTCTTTAATAATATTTTAATTGATTTAGAAGACAAAAAAATATACATTTTAAAGATTTCCTTCACGAAACCTCCCATTACCCAAACCTAAACCAATACATTATGCTTTATAGCTCAACGCAAAGAAACTAATTTATTTTAAACACAGATTCAAAAAGGATTTAAATTTGATTTGTTGTTTCAATAAAAATGATCAAGACACTTATATTGTTTCCAATCAAGGTCTTACATAATTTACTTTATATAGCCTTATACGTAGCGCGTATCCTCTATATCTGCATTCAACAAGGTGTCCAAGTCCCGTCCGTCATGCATCCTCGCCAATCGTCCAATCACACCTCAATAGACACATAACAACAATGACGGTTCGATTTCCGCTTCAGTCAACAATTCATCCGACCACTAATAACAGCGGAATGTGCTAATGTCATACATGGGGCGGTTTCTAATCTATACGCCTACGTCACTCACACGTCAAACAAAATATTGACAATGTTTAGTCACTATATTGCAACACGTTGTTTTTCGTATAACATATGGCAACACTGTGTTATAGAGAACTGACAGGAAATCTATTGAATGTTTCATTAATCAAATAATAGCTCGGGAGCTAAATAGTGTTAGTGCATGAATTCTAAACATACTTGTTCTAAATCTACAAACATATAAAATAATGTAAATGGTGATGAATACTTAGTTGATGGTTCCCGAAACACTAAACCAACACTAACAGTGACAGCAACTTGTAATGTTGGCCTGGTAAATTATTTCTAATTAGAGTAACGAACGGTACCCCAGCCAGATATGAAACATCGATAATACAAACGACAAACACTTTGTGATTCACACGCACCATTTTCGTGCTTACAATTGTTTTGTCTAATTGTATATTAGTTCCTTTGTTTTATCTGAATGTGCTTGTTACAATAAAACAATGCAAACTTCCCGAATACAGATCTAGAAGATAAATAATGTGTGTTACTTTCGCCGGAAATATTATAATGTGGTAGGATGTCCTCCCCCCCCCCCCCCAGCCCCCTTGTCAATTAAAATTATAAAATATTGTTTTTGGTGTAGAAAGAAGCAAATGAAACCTAAATTATCAAGGTTATTTGAGCCACATGGTTGTATAGGGGGCTCCTTGCTTTTTGAGAAGTAGATCTACAAGTAGATAAAAAAAAAACTGTCTAACAAGGTCCCCATCTCTGCTCTAAGCTGGCAATGGCAGCAGCACTCCATAGCCACAATCATAATAATGCCTATAGATAGACCAATAATAAAACACAGCTATCCATTCTGACTACAAACCATGATTTCCGTACATTTTTTAACAAATAGTTACACAATAACATTTTAAATGTTACGATATCCACGGCTAATCAATTCGCCAAAGTTTCGTCTCGAAATGGCAATTAGGTCGCCTGTCCAAGCACGTCTGCCCTGACATTACCATGACATTGTCTCCTGTCAAGATCACTCACGCTTGCACCGCCTTCATGTTCGATGTGTGATACATAGACGAGATGTGGCGGCTACACTTTGCTAAAGATTTGATTGCATCTCGTGCGCTCTATTTAATAATTGATACCGGAGATGTTGGTCAGAGATACCAAAGCTGAAGTCTGTCTCAATGATTGGCAGTCGTCTAGAGTCCCCTTTCATTAGGGACAGAATTACGGGTACATGAAAATATTATTTACAAAACATTATTCGACTCATAACTGCTTTACAAAAATGTATGTTACTGCAAACAACTTTACAAAAATGTATGTTACTGCAAACAACTTTACAAAAATGTATGTTACTGCAAACAGCTTTACAAAAATGTATGTTACTGCAAACAACTTTACAAAAATGTATGTTACTGGAAACAACAAGATATATTATTGTCCTTCAATTCTAAAATGTTTTACTGTTAAAGGTCGGTGCACAATAGCCCGGTAACGATAACTGTAACGATAACGATAAAGGGAATGAACTTCGATTTCATGTTAAATTACGATACGATGCACAATAAGAGCTTCCCGTTACCGGGCCCGGTAACGGTAACGGAAAGTTCGCCAAGTTTTAACTTAACGTTACCGTTCCCGTCTGTACGTTATCGGGACCAATCAGAATCAAGCGTCCACCGGTCCACGGCCTGTTAAAAGTATTAGCAAATAGCCGAGCGTCTGCTTAACGGGCAATTGTGCATCGAATGCCTTCCCCTTACCGATTTATCGTTATCGTTATAGTTACAGTTATCGTTACCGGGCAATTGTGCACCGACCTTTAAGAATGTACGTGTACATTCAATGACGACTATGCTGTATTTAGACGTGGATTTACATGTCTCGTACTTTGGTACCTAATCGAGACGATAAATGGGTAAATACGAAGTCGAAAAACGCATAACATGACATCCCTACCCAAGCAAGGAGTGACACTGGTTGGTTGCCTCCCGAACCATACTCTCGTGCGCTAAGGCTAAGAAACTGTACAAAATAAGTACTATAGGCCTACTCTTGCTGTTGCTGGGGCTCGGAATGGAGTTCCTCCGCGCCTGCAGATGGCGAAGATCCTCCAACGCGTACCATTGCCCTCACGGCCTCATGGACTAGAAGTCCTACGCGCCTGCATAATAGTGGGTTTACAGCTAAGGGTTGGGAGCGAAGTGAGGGCGCGAGCTTCAATCAGCGGCCGAATTCGCGTGAAACTCGGCCGCTGATTGGAGCTCGCGCCCTCGCTTCGCTCCCAACGCTTAGCTGTAAACCCACAGTAAAGCGAAGATGTTTCATTGGATTGGTAGGCCTGCTGGCCTGGAGTCCTAAACGCCTCCTGCATGATGCGAGGCTGTTTCATACTTTCATTGCACATGGCAAGGATGCTTCAACGCCTACCACTGCACTCACGGCCTGATGAACCGAATCACACCGAATGAGGACTATCTGCCCACGTGACGCTCGCTCGTCTTGACCGGATGAACCGGCCTGACCGGAAGTCATGTTATAAACGTCACGCGCGTCGCTCAAACCCGTTTCCACGATTCATCTGTTATTATTCGGAATAAGTGCGACTGTTTGTGGCAAAGTGACGTATATAGGACTCAAATAACGGCAGAGGGTCGAGTCCAGTATTAAAAGTAAACCCAGGTGAAATTATACCGTTTCCCGTCATATCTCAAGAACGCTACACGTCATAGCTAAATATGGTTTTGTAAGACCTAAAGGCAGCATTATAAACACATTTTATTATATTATAATCTATCGAAATTAATTTTGTGTAGCCTTTTTGAGAAGTAATAAAAAAGGTCATTTAGCGAATAGTTTTTTTTGTTTCTAATATTAGATAGCTTGAAATTGAAATTAGTACAAATTTAAAGTGGTTCATTTACTTTTTTGAAGAAGGCAATCAAAAACAAAATTTTGGAAATATGCGGAGCTAGACATTATGTAATAGTTTTCGTAAGGACGATATAACCGAGTGCAGATCGTCAACATTGCACGTCTAGGTCTAGGCCATTGTATCATGGGTCTAGGCCGACCGAGTAGCCTAGTTTTAATTACTACAACCGAGACCGGGACTTAGTAGTGCGGCCTTGAACGTAATTCATTTCCTTATCATTCTGCAACGTACACACGAGCCCCACCCGTGAACAAAGTCCCGCCCACTAATTGTGAGCGAGCGGAGCGAGTAAGTCCTCCACACGTATCAATCTGGTTGGTTCCTGGTTGTAGTACTGACTGATTCGGACTAATTTCTCATAGCAGGAAACTCACCAGTTATAAGAGATAACATATAATCGTAAAACAAATAGAATAACACTATAGTGCCAACTTACCAAGTAGTTTACTATATAAGACTAGTCATCTAACTATAGGCTATACCTAAGTAATATGATTGAAAAATTACTCATCTGTCAAACATTCTGAATGCAATGAAGTATAAAATAATTCAGAAATGTTGTAATAGAAGACTAGTAACAAGATACTTACAAGGGGAAAACGGTGGGGGGGGGGGGGGATCTAAGTACCCTGAGAATTAGAACCAATAGATTAGTGTGATGATTGTCTATTTTATTAAGCATGATAACAATTATATCCAATAGCCTTTAGCTACCCTTTATAGCTAAGACAAAAATAACAGAACCTAACCAAGTAAGTAGAATTTCCACCCCTAGTCCACTAGAGCCTGTATTTATTAGCAAGGCTTTTTGAAGCAACACCTTTACGATACAAGGAACACACATTTCCCCCCCCCCCCCCTATCCCCTCAACAAAGTCCACATGTCGTGATGGTTACAATGTGCAGATGATAAAACAGCACATTTATACCTAAAGCCCAACATAACTTTACATCAGCCTGCTGTGATCGAAGACGAAAATAGGTCAAAGCCTGGAAACTCCAATAATAATGTAAATGAAGTAGGATTGAGCACATGTTGTGGTCTTTGTTACGTCAGATGGCGCCAGTCGAGACAACATACGGTGTAGGTATGTGCAAGAAATGGAATCAGCCCTTGGTCTTGGATGTTGTGCAGTGTACAATCCCCTACTACATGGGACAAGGAGGAAATGATGCCCTAAAGGCACAAGCATCGTCCCGCCATATTGTTCCCTACATTGCGAGGGGTCTTGACTGTCAGAGGACGGCATCTCGACTCACAAGAATGGTTTCCTCTGTCAATTAAGCTCTTTTATCAGTAAACAACAACATTTCACAACGTTGTCAAAGTACTGATAAGACTTCGTCGTTGAAAATAAATAATAAATACTCCATTAATTTTAAATGAATTCATTCTTTGTTTGGTTTTATAGCAACATGTCGGAATTTCGATATTTTGTTACGGAGGCCGAACTTTTAGCGGTAGTTTGGGCGTTTGCTATTTACGATAGGGGGAAGAGGTTGATACTACTATTTTGTGTCACATTTAGTTTTTTCTTTTAATCATAATTTTGCTGTTGTACCTTGTACTTGTGTGGTTGTGTTTTGTGTCTCATTTAGCTCATTTAGTTTTTTCTTTTAATTATAATTTTGCTGTTGTACTTGTGTGGTTGTGTTTTGTGTCATATTTAGTTGTTGCTTTTAATTATAACGTTGCTGTTGTACATGTGTGGTGGCGATGCTCTATTGCACAACATATAACTGCGCCGTCTCATGTGCGTGATAGTTATATAAATAAGTTAATATCATATCAGTATAAATGAGGGCTTAACGTTTATTGCACCCACTTCAATCTTCGTCGCAAGTTTATAATGACACTTGCAGCTGCATCTCTTTGTTGTTATTGTTTTACGTCTCCTTGTTATTTTGACGTGGGATTGTACGAGATTCGAACCCGGTCTCAAACGGCTAGAGATCCACCGCAGACGGTTCTACAATAAAGAATAGCTCTACCTGCGTCCTACAGCACAAAAAAGGAAATCGGAAGGCAAATGCGAAGTAGTGCACCACCAGCAAAGCGTACAACCATGGCAAGTCAAATACGCCCATATTTTCATCTCTGATTGCACTTGTGTAAAAAATGACTTGTTCGTGGACTATGACGAGCCCGGGCGCGCCCACATTGCACGAGGCAGGACCATCATTTAACCTAGACGACAATAATTACCCTAGTGAGACGAAGTGAACCAGTGCAATCTTATTATAAGATTGGGTTCGTTAGGCCTACACGTTGCGAAGCAGACTTGAGGGGTCCTCCAAATATCATAAACCCTTCTCTTTCCTTGGAACGTGTAACATAGCCTTGGGTGCCTGTATACTTGTATTTCACGCAGTGTGCCAATACTTGTGGGCCCTTGTGGCACCCCCCGAGTAAAGTCGGATAAATCAACGGGAGTCTTCCTCTCAATGTTGGATCCCTGATTGCTTTGGAACATTTTAACGGGCTTTAGACGCTTCAACGTAACAGAAAACGGACCCATTATTTAAAAGATAATTACATTTGATATGCGCATCACAAGGCATATTAGCTAATAACTACTTCCCCTATTACAAGAGAGCTGCATGCTCAATTCCCCTGCAAAATAATGGTCGAAACTATGTAATGTGTTATTGCAATAGGGAGTCACGACTCCAACCCTTTCATGGTGCCGTTGTGACGAGAGTGGTGTGTGGGTAATTATACCGGGAATCCACCTCATCCTAAATGAAGAGGCGGACTCCGCTAAACAGCATAATTGGACGCAAGTCTGGTTGCGTCTAGTCACGTGACACAATACAAGCAACACGTGGGTTGTCAAACACTGAGGGGTGGGCGTTCGATTTAGATGTTAGTTTCATTGTAGGATGCCATGCGTAGTGGCCGTGGTTCCAGGCAGTGCTTAATTTGTAATGGAGCGCGGGTATACGCAGTATACCCACCTATTTTCGTGGGTATACGCAGTATACCCACCTTTTTTCATGAATTATTAGGTACGCAACACTCAAATTTTGGCTAACATATATAAAAAACAAAAATAATTTGTATTGGTTATTTTATCCTCACATGCTCATATTTCAAATATACTTGAATATATCTATAACTCTAAATAAAACTATTATCTCTTAGTTTTGCGTTTTTTTCCAAACCAACCTCCATACTTTATAAAATTAATAGAATCATCTCCTATTAATATTGGCTGCAGGTTCCTCGTCAACCAGTCAGTAAGGGTTAGCAACGCGAAGGCGGTACAGTCGCTCTCGCTGCTGTGAGGGAAATGGCACGATCCGTAAAATATGATTTACATGTTTGATTGATGCAGCATTTCTCTGTTTGTGGATATACGTCCGATAAAGGGGTATCCTGTTAAAAATGAAAATTTGGCTCTGCATTATGTTTTCTGGTCTCAGCAGGGGCGGACAGGCCCGCCGGGCAACCGGGCAAATGCCCGGTGGCCTGCCTGTTTTGGCCCAAATTTGGACTGGTCCGACTGGAACAGGCATAAACTGCCTGGCGCCAGCGGTAAGTTGACGCGCATTGAAATTGAAATTTCTTTAAACCCGAGTCCCTCCCACCTCTTCCTTCACGATATTGCAATTGGTCTCAATTACATTGTAGATTCGTTTCTACTTTTAACCAACGAAAACTACAGTATTTTGGTAATGCATTCAGCCTGCTATGTTTTTTTCTAAAACGCACCAAATGCCTTCTAAAAACCTGATTTTAAAAAAATTTGCCTACGGCGCTGTTTGTTGGGGGGCCACAGCCTCCCAACCCCCCCGTGCCTGGCCTGACCAAAAGTTTGCCCGGCCTGTATTTTTTTGCAGTCCGCCCAGCTGGTCTGAAACGCGTTTTGAGGTGATATCTTGTCATAAAAATAAATACAACGGATAAACATTTCTGCTATTGATAGGTTGTTCCTCTTGGAAATGAATTGTTGAGAGTTGACACATAAAATTACTGTATAACTACTTCAATAACTGATATTTTATAATATATGTATCTGCTTTAAATCATTTAATGGAAAACTTACAGAACAATTAAAATAACGATTGGCTTTTGAAGACGAGTAAAATTGTATCAAATCCAACCCAAAACTCCAAATCCAATTCCAGATTAGGAGCCCAGAAGTTGAATTGGTAAGCGCGAGGGGGGGCATTTCCCACCGAGACATCAATTTTTATCACGAGCACATTGTAACATGAAACTATGATGCGTATACCCACCTTTTTCCTTACAAATTAACCACTGGTTCCAGGCTTTGGAAGGGATGTTATGTGGCATTTGTAGGATCGTTGCCAAGATACAGTATACCGGGGGATATAACTGCTTTCGAATTTTCGCTTATGATAGAGAAAAATACGAATACCTCAAACAAAGTGACAGTAATTGTAAGTGGCAGGAATCGACGCTCAAACCACTCAAACTCACGAATTACACCAGAGTTTCGCATAAACTGTCTCTGTCTCCCCCTCTCCCTCCCCCCCCCCCCCTACCCCCACACACACACAATGCCGCCAAATAAACATGATATATCTCTTGGCTTGGAGGGTGGGTATGTTTAATGTTGTTATTATTATGAATAATTATTAACTAAGTACTCAAAGTACCTAATATTACAGAATAGTCTGATTCTATCGTGATAAAAGGTTATAATAAGATAACCATGTAAATTCAAAATAAGTTTATCAATACGCACAAAAATAGATTATTGTTTTTACTCAAATCACAAAATTGTGTAATTTCCCATTGCTTTACCGACACTGTCGGCGTTCCTCAGCCTCCCGAGTAAACACGTTACAATGTCAACACAGACTGCACGAAGGAATGGTAGCAGCTGTTAAATTTATCTCCAGCACTAACAGCCCACAGTAAACATATTACATTGTCAATTAAAACCGTGAACCTTGACGCGTTGGAAGTAAATTAAAAAGCAATTCTCTCCCAGCGAGTGAGTGAATCATCCATTAAACCGTTTATGTCCTCGAAACTGATCTGTTTTATACTGAGCCGAGGGGTTTATCGGTTCCTCTGGCTCGCACCCTCGCGGCCGTCACCAAGCAACCATGCAACAGGACTCTCGTATTGATCGAACTAAGCACGCACGGCGGGCACATCTTGTGCATTGCCGGCCAGACTACAATACCACCCACCCGTTATTCTTATTAGGGTTGAAATCTGAGTCTGTGTGCCACACCCATGCAACAATAACCAACCCCCTTGGGTGGGATCGGATTTCGTTCCAAGAGCCATTCGGTCGTGACATGCGAGATACGTGACAAGTTCATTTTTCATCTTTTGATCCGATCAGGGCTCAGGAATTTTTTATGGTTTTCTGGTTTTATACCTACATTTTTTTAGAAGAACTTTCATAACAACTGTTAGAAGAATTACGTTTGAAATAGGCTAGTTTAAAATAGAATAATTTGCAGGAAGAGGAGACAATCATAAAACGGACCTATTATATATAGTCAATACCTCGATCAGTAATTCATCATTAATAACCCCTAACCCCCCCCCCTCTCTCCCTTAGGGATTTAGACTGTAGACCCATATCAATTAGGTATTTCGACTAGAGAATCAATTACCATTGGTAGATAGATGTGTCTGGAACCAGATTTCACTTTATACTGGCGAATTGGGTCGAATCAAATCGTCCGACAAATTCAATTGTCAATTTCGTGCTTTAAAAAAAACATTCGAATTTCTATTTGGGTCCGCGGTAATTTTAAGTGTACACGAACATTTTAAATCAACACACGGCGTACTTAGTAACTTTCACATTGCTTTTGGTCCAGGTCTTGGGATGTAGTAGGATGATGTTGATGTTATGAACTGTTTTAGGGGAACCGGCAACAATAAGACGGCGCGAGATGAAACATAAACTAGATGTGATTCTGGAATCATAAAAGTTCCCCATTAGTCCACCCCCCTCTCATATCCGGGCGCTCCAGCCTCCACCCATCGTTCTTGACTATCTGCCAACTACGAAACTGCGAGTATTGCTGTTATTGCGTCGCGTCGTTGTTCCGACTCCGAGGTAATGCTCGATGTCGATACATAAGCATAGTTTATGTAATTAATTAATGGCTATCCTAGTAAGTTATAAAACAATACACAAACACACAAAATACGTGATAGAATGAAAACAATAACAAAGACAACGATCAAATAAATGTAGTTATGTACTGTCAATATACTTATGAACGGGTAGCGAAACGTCAAGCACGTACGCAAAACGTAAGGGTCGTGAAAGCCATCATTCATATGTGACGTGTATTCGGGTTCAAATTAATGGACCTCGTATGATTGGTAGAAAAATCCCCCCCCCCCCCCCCCCCCCCACCCCCTGAGAGCCTAACGATAGACATGTCATAATACGCAGTAAATAGTATTCTCAGAGAAATGATTGCTCGACATTTGAGTTGGAAATCAATTTTGGCGACAATAAATTTCAGAACCGGGGTTTAATCATGAGTCCCACCCACCCCAGTTTGCCAAGCATCATCATCAGTAAAACATGGTCATATAAAGAAACCCACCCTCGAGGTAAACGTACAACAAAACACAAAAGGTTGTTAAAAATAAAATGTCAGCCCCTCAGGGATTCGAACCTGGTTCCGCTAACGAGCAGATATAAATAAACCACGACTCGTGCAGATGTTGGGGGGGTTGTTATGGGGCTGTTTGTGTTCTCAAAATAGAGCTGCCCCCATGTTCCAAACAGGAAACGTACATCAGTAGGCCCATTATAAGTAGTGTAATATATATAGTCTGAAACACTAAATAGGGAACTGCGGAGTAATATCAAACCAAACGTTGTGTGTACTATATCGCTCAACGGTTGTTAATTAGCTCTGACAGTGTTGCCAACATGTGAGGTAAACAGACGAGTCAGTCGCCTCATGCACCCACACAGCTTGCTTGCAACACCGCACTATAGTTCAGACGGAAATAGAGATGAGGAAGATGTGGCTGACGGCCAGTGGCGTAACTACGGGGGGGGTTTAGGGGGTTTAAACCCCCCCCCGAAACTACATCGAGAATGATTTTACTTAATACTACATTTACTTAATACTATATTGTAAGATCCTTAAACCACTTCAGTGTACAACAATCGCAACAAACAACATTTTCATTATATTTATCATATCATCCACTTCACTTGATAAGATATATAATTTCTTTCAATAATTTAATTATATTATTTATGCGTTCATCTACAACTAATACACCTTTCGCTCGAACCAGTAAAAGTGAGGGTACCTATATATAAATATGCATTAATCTAATATTACAATATCACGGTCTGTGAATTAAAATTTAAATAACGTATGTTACTTGTGACCACAATGTTTCACTTTATGTTGAGATTATATTGAACAACCATAAAACATTAAAAACACAATTTCAATGCAATTCTTATTTAGAACTATTCTACTGTAACACTGTAACTTCAATATAATACAAACCAATGACAAGTGGTTCGAGTAGTATTCTTTGAGTCCAAAAGGCACGAAAATATTATAGAAGTTAAAAAAAATTTCGCCTTCGGCGAAATGGCCTCCGGCGGCTGGGGCTTCGCCCCAGACCCCTTTCAGTCCCCTCATCTCACTTTTCCCTAATAACCCCCCCCGAAATAATTCCTAGTTACGCCACTGGGCTGACCTATGGTATAGGCGATTGCTTCAAGATTAGAAATAGTTTCAATACAAGGCCGTAGGGTAGGGTGTGAGCTATTTTCATTCAAATTTGATTTTTTATCGATGTTAAGATTGCTATCAACAATATCAGTGTCTCGAAAATAAGCGCGAGATGTATACGTCCCCCAAACGCATTCAGTAAATCATAATATGTTTCTGGATAAGTTCGCATGAAAACGAACTTTTGTGTTTCAAATGAAGGTCAAGAGCAGTCAAATACTGATATTGCAATAATATCTGTTTTTACTGATTTAAATCGAAAACATCTGCAAGGATAGGACCTCGGATATAACATACTTGGGAGTTTCGCTGTTTTCTAAAAAAAAAAGTGACTAGAAACTAACATTACAAATTTTAAAAATTAAAACGAATGATTTTGCATGACGAGTGGGTATACGAAGATGACAAAACAAATCAAGAGTCAAGACATCCATTCCATGCCTAAGCCAGGATTCGAACCTAAAACGTAGAAACCACCACTTAGTCGACCTCCAAACCAATGATATTGCAACTATACGGCATACACGATTGAAAAACTTGCGCAACAATTGAATTTTGAGTCGCCTCTTCAGTAGGCAAACGGAAACGACCGACACATATCACGTAAGCGTACAAAACCTGCAGGGTGATTCTGTATGGGCGACGATAAGTTTATCAGCGGTTTTAGTCGTTACTGAAGGCGAATGAATGCAAGGCGGTGATTGGCTCATCGCCTTCTTTTAACAACTGAAACCAGTGATAAACGTATCGTCGCCCATACAGAATCGCCCTGCAGATTCGAAAGAAATTGCGTTTAATTAATGAAACTAACGTCACTCAGTTCCCCTATAGCTCACCCGCACAAACAACTTGAAATGTATAACACACTGACGGACAATGAAGGAGCCTGTGACGTATGTCCCTTGCACTGTTCAGCAAGATCCGATCCGCTGAAACATTGGTGACTGTTCATACAGGTGTTCCCGAACATGGCATGTGTGTGTGTTTTAGAACATGGCTAATTTGAAGGCTGTGCGGACGGTTCCCTGCGATCAAGACAGCATGTGCTGAAAGTGATGATTCCTCCAACCATATTGAGGACGAGGATGCGATCAGTTTTATACTGTCTTGTAATGACGTCACGATGTAAAGTGATCACGTTCTGTGGCGGGCTCGCTACGTCACGATTAGTTTTCGAACACATCGATATGCGTCCAATCGTCCGTGATCTCGTCTCGAAGTCGATTTGCACAACGCACGGTATTGGTAACACAAGAAAAAAGAAGTAATTTTTGTAATTTTCCAAATCACTGCTTCTGAGTTGTTTTTCTTAATCTTTGTTTATACTATATTTAGGTGATTTCTAGTTTTTCCTTCCACGCATTGCGTGTGTTGTTTATGTTCGATGTATTCATGAAATATCTTATCTTTCATTTCTTTCTACTAATTTAAAATTCTTTGTACGGTTTTGGGCGTTGTAAAATTGTCTTTAGTAGGTAGGCCCTACTATGGACTGAGTCTCGGATTGAGTAACGTAATTATTATCTTTTGCGGCTTATTATTGTTTTTCAGTTTCTTCCTCCTTAGTAGATTAATTACTTTACTCCTATAACCAAATATGAATCTTTCAGTAAATAAATAGATTTGAAAAGCAGAACTCGTCCATCTCTTGGGCGAGAAAGGGGGGCAGGGTGTATGGTGAAGTGAGTTGGTGTATACACACACTAACTGCACAGTGCCTGATGATGATTGCGTGTACATACTAAGTGCTCAAGACCGGAAGAAGGTGAGAAGCATGTGGCACACATCCCACGGCTATCGTGACCAAAGACGTTGACATCTGTCTGTCTGTCTGGATCGACTGACCGACTGGAAACAAGGTCTTTGCCACACAACAGTAACAAGGTCTTTGCACACAACAATAAGATTAGAGTAACAAGATCTTTGCTACACAACAGTATACTACTGTAACAAGATCTTTGCTACACAACAGTATACTACTGTAACAAGATCTTTGCTACACAACAGTACTTTACTGTAATAAGGTATTTGGCACACATGCAGTGGTATAACTGTGACTGGTAGATTCGTGAGGTAGGGTCAATGTATTATTATAAAAACTGTTACACAATAGATTGATAAACATAAAAAAGCTTAAAAGCAGCCATGGTTCGAGCCATGTGTTTATAAAAGGAAAAGTCTGCCAACGGAAACAAAGCCATAGGGAGGGACAGTAAATGGATGAACAGCTAGATACGGTTACAAAACATAACATGTCAACAAATAGACCGGAAACTGTTTTAGAAGAGGGTAGTAAAGAAGGGTATGGAGGGGTACAGTCGACTGTAAATATTGCGCGACGCACCCCCGTACTCGAGTCGTGACATTGAGAGTGACCTTGGCGCTGTTCTGTTGCAATCTCCGGGTTCATTTGATGCAACCACACACACATAATAGGAGGGAGCGAGTCGACAAAAACTGCGCCTCGGGAACCCGGGCCCTACACGTGCACCTATTATCCGGCAGCTTCCATTACCAATATCCTCTTGCGCTCGAGTAAATAAATACTAAACATGCGTCGATTACAGTACTGATTCATAGAGGACGATAAAATGCAATACGCAAGGAAAATAATAATAAGAACGCCAAAGTAAATAGGCCTATTATCATTTATTTATTCTGGCTACATAATATAATTCAAACGTCGATAATATTAGCAGAGCGAATGGGGGGTCGAACTCGACGGCTTTGCGTGTTGGTCAACATCAATAACAATAGAGCGACCGTGATTCGGACCCACAAAATGGCTGTGTCTGTCAAAACACACACGACCCGATCCGATCAACACGGAAACGCAACGCGTGCTAGGCTAGCTAATCAAAGAGACAGACAGCTGTGTAAGTCGGTAATTCGGCGTCGTTACAATGTGTGCTGTGCTGCGCCCCCGCAAACAGTGACCAGGACCGAATTAGCACGGCGGCGAGTGCGGGGGTGGGTGGCACGAAGGTGGCGATGGTATTTATAGATTTCGCGGCTACTCGGTGTAAAACGGGGTGTGGCTTCACGTGAATGAATGAATGAATATACGAGTGCGTACAATTCACCCTCAATGGAGGAGTTGAGTCAACATCCCCGCAGGGTTGTTGTCAGTAGGAATGTCATCATACCTGGAAAGACGTCCTTCAACTCTGGACTGTTGTGTATCCATCCATTCCGCTGTTGAATGATGCACTGAAACATCGTCTTCGTTCTCGTCTCTCGATACAATCACCACAGTTCACATTGTTGCACTGATTCTAGAACGGCGGCTTACAACACACACACAGAGAGAGAGGCAGAGAGAGAGCACGTTTTTGGAAAGACGCCTACCCGAGATGCTGGAGTTGTGGAAACTAATGCCAGCCAGTTGCCGGGGAATCTAGACACGTTCGGCCTAGACCCTGAACTCGGCTAAGTTCGGCAAGTTTCGCGAGGCCCGCGGTGCCCGTGAACCCTGCACCGTACAGATTTCCCTGTTTGGACGTAAAAAGTGCCGTCAATGTAATCATAATCTACATTCGATCATTCATTCATTCATTCATTCATGTATGAGCTTCCTACGTTTTGACTGTAGTAGGTTGCTATCAATGTTTGACGACACAAATGTGTGACAGTGACAAAAAATGTCTTCTACCTTATTTGAAATGTGTCGCGAGGGCGTAACATTAAAATCTTTCTTGGCCCACACAACACAACCCCGTTATGTTTACAAGTACACATTTACGCCCTACGTCGATATAAATGATATTGCTTCCTGTATAAGAACCGTAGAGTTTAGAAATAATGAATATCCTTTGCCCTTGGCTATTTATGTTAAAAAGGTCCAATTATAAAAAAAAAAACGGTAGCTTTCCAACATAAATACCCAAGGGACATGGGTTCAAAGTCCGCACAAGGTTTTGTACCTGCGTTTTATCACAGTATACCGTGCACTTATCACATTGAATAGCACAAATACCAACAAACCTAAATTTGAAACACGATTATTTTGTAGTTGGTTGTTGCAATACGGACGGGACTACCGATTTTGATTGGATCAGCATTTTCAATTTTACTCATTCAACGCCGGACAAAAGGCTGAGTTACTGCATTCTTCTTCCTAGTTAATTCGTTTGATTGGCAGTTCATTCGTTTGCTTGGCAGTGCATTCAAATGCAGTCAGTGAAAGAGCATTGCCTCTGTATAATTGTGTGTAACAAAGTGATCATTACGAGTTAACTCTCATTTACACGCAGCTACAATACAAACAAGTCACTTTGTCTACACACAACATCAAATGTGACCATTGCCCTCGCCGCACAAACTTCGTGTGGGCCCCACATAACGTTGTTGTAACAATAATAATAGGTATTACACTCGGAGTCACGTGAAACAAAAAATACATTATTGGAGCAAAATGTGTGAGAACATTTATGTTGTACCACAACGGTAACAAACTATGCGGCCGTTTTACATAACATAAACTACAGCTATGCTAATGTGGTACAGGTAACCTTGTACCTGAGACAATAAACCCAAGTATTGTATAATGCATACAAGGATATGTATGCATGATATGTATGTCTTCTATATCTAAGATTCTAAACAAAGCTTATACATATTATTATCACTAAATGTAATTTGTTATTTTTTCACTTACATAGCTCTTTTTTGTTCGCAACTTCACAGTCATCCTATCGTAAATGTGTTGTATATTCTGTTGTATGGGTGTATTGTATGAGTGTAAAAAATGTATCCCATTGTACACACTATGCAGCCTATATATTAGTGTAGAAATTTGGCTGTTCAACAAGTTTGAAGATCGCCGAGTTATCATACCCGCATGCCGATTAAAGATAAGAACACAGTAAGCCCTCACGAATGATAAACAAAGCAATAATTGTTACAATAAAACGTGATTGGCATTCAACATCGCAACCGCTTTCGATTCCCCATGCCCGCATGAAACGTTGATCGCCCGTGGCTAAAATACATAGAACGCCTTCATTGTGAGTTGTGACATAATCGGGGCCTTGATGACAGATGGCAAAACTGAGAGACCAAACAAGATGACACTGAAAAGTGAAAACAACAATATCTTCGGTAATTGTAAACTGTGTCTTATACACGTATCTGCCAATGTTACGACACTGATTGATTGACAGATTGAATGATTCTTGTTGTTTTACGGCTCTACTATTGCAATCATACTGATGAGGGCTGATAGATGAAGATGAAGGACAATTAAGAAACATGGTTCATGCGGGAATCGAACTGCGCCAAACAACATGAGCAACCGCGGACGGCTATGATTGGAATCAAAGATACTAACATAATAACTACGTTGATTGGAATATTATTTAGTGAAAGGTTCTGACTACACAAGGTTAATTGTATAACGACGGTGTCCAGTATAATTCAATGTCAAAACTATGCGGAACTCATTTTAAAACCTAAACTAGAAACGGAGACAGATGTTTCGGTGACAAACGTCGACCGTCCTCAGTCGTCCCCTGAAACGTCGTTTTCATTTTACCCTCCTTGTCTTGCTTGATAGTGGAAATAATGCCCGTCTTATTGTTGCCATTTATTTATCGTCACAGTGAATGATTTCAAACTTAAAACTAGTTAAATTTGTGGTTGACCTATAACTCACTTCATGTACACACCGCGCAATGTTGCAATTAGTTCCGTTACTCAATTCCGTTATACGTCAGGTTACGAGCGTTAACTGCTAAGACGTACGCCTCTTTATATCTTGTTCGATAATACCAAATAAAGAGGAGATACTACAGCCAATATTAAAACTGAAAGAAATTATCGTAATTTAATCATGTATGTAATGAAATTCCACTTCGAAAAAGTAAAAATCTGGTTCAATTTTGGTTCGCGAAAGAACTGAATTACTGTTTTGAAAAATAAAAACTGCGCTTGTTACTTTAAATCTACTTAATTACGTGGTAAGTTTGAAATACAAACTCTGATATCTACAATAGTGTACTTATTTAATCAGGTTTCACTTTTTAGATGTGGTGTAGCATTACTGAGATCTATATGCTTACAAAAACTGTAATTTTATAGGCGGTAGTCTCTCCTAGTGGAATTGTTATCATTGCTAGTTGCTACCAAATTATGTCGGAACATGAGCGAGACATGGTAGACGACGCGAAGAGGTCTGGGGGGGGGGCGAGCCCACATTCCTTCCCCGTGGGGGGTGTGGGTGCCCGCTATTATAAACGTTATCCCCTGCCAGCTAGCGCGACGCGACAGCTGCTGGGTTGGCTTTGTCGGCAGCCTCGAACTCTCGGGTGGTGGAACACGGGTTCGACTCCCGCCTCTTCAAGGTCCTTCCCAAGGTCTTCAACAACACGTGATATAACGGGGTCCAAGACACTTTCCACACCTATCAAACCTGAAGAGCAGCTGGTAAATATACCAGATTGATTTAATAATAGGCCTACTTGCCACACTTTGATTGTTGAAGACACCTGCCGGATCTCTGCGCGCCTTGATCAGGGACCACGTACGCTCGAGACATTTATTGGCAAATACTCGCCATAAAGCGGGGATTAAATATAGACCATGGCTTCTGGCTTAGGATATAACGATCGCACTAGATTTATTTCAGCCTCCCGTTCTTTTCTTACTATGCATTGGATCAAGATCAAAACACGTTTTGCAAATAACTTTTGTGAAATAAAATCGAGAAATTCCACACATTTCTGCGTTATCCGTCATTCGCTAATTTCAGGGGCTAATAACATGCAGAACAACTCGTCATCTATACTCTACTATCCTTGTGTTGGGTACAACAAATCCCACTAGGCCTATACCAATAGGGCACCAAACCAGACAACCCCCAAAAAAGTGTCGAACCCGAACCGTATGAAGTACTGAACGCGAATCCGAACCCAAACATTATTTTATTGGTTTCAACTCAACTTTGTTGCATATATAAGCACAATTACAATAGTCTGTGCGATCCACAACGTTACACACATAGAGAGTTGTGGCAATGGTTATATCAGACCTCTTATTTTAACAACGTCGGTACAAATTAATCAAAACGAATGATACGATGTTCTCCTTTTAATGTTCATATAAATAATGTGCTATAATTAAATTAAGTAATGGTTTTCCTCCACGCCGAGCCCGACCCACCCACCCCAGCCACCAACGATCACCCTCGTTGCATAAATACGAGACAGGCACCAGGATCCACTCAAGAACACCCTCACATTGTGAGGAGTCCATTCGAACAAAACGGAACAAGATTACCCTCGTCAGAGACTGATTTGCTCAACGAAGGGAAATGAGGGGGTTGAAACGTTGCGGGCTGTGGTCCATGATAGGGGATCATAGGTTCACTTTCACACATCAAGTAATTCGGTAATCATTTTAGATAGTATTAACACGAGTCTCTGTGAGAGCCCACAGTGGCGTAGACCAGGGGAGGAGGGGGGGGGGGTCACCCCGTTAATTGGAAAAGAGAGAGAGGGTCGGAGGAAACGGAAATGAGAGAAACTAGACTATAGGAAATATGATTAACAAATAATATGATTTGATTTTACAAAATACCGCAAATTTAATAAAAGCAGTAGGCCTATACGCTGACTGAATAAAATAATCAATCGGCTTCAGTTGAATGGATTCAAGGATATTACCAGTTGAATTGAATGTGGATTTTATATTGTAAAGCTCCAATACTTGTGTAGAGGGGGGGGGGGAGGTATAACCATGGGCAATCTTCTCAGGAAATGTGTGAGGGGGGTGGGGGGGGGGGGGGATGCATGGAAATCGCCTTCAATATCTTTCCTATTCGAAAAATGTGTCATGCCCTCTAAAAAGAGAGGAAGCGGATTTATCTGTTTGCATGCCCACTTTTTCAAATCTTCTTATATGCTCACTGATTCCACAAGGCAATGAGATTGCAATGTAAGGGTGTGGCTGAAGCTAAGCTTAAAGACATTATAAAAGTCAATGAGATAATATTGTGCGGATGGTGGTGGTGTTAGATAAACAAACGTTACCACGCTCCTGTGGCATTCATAAAGTAGGACCTTGAAAGTCAAGGCGTCTGCCCAGTGGGATTCAATTAACAGTCAAAGTTTGATTTTAATTTCTGGTTTTCAATTCATAGTTCCACGTCCACCCCCAACCAAACAATGATCAATTCAACACGTGACGGTGCATGAGTGTTCGGATGGTCCCAGATCCGACTGCTGAGCACAAAGGTAGCTTAACGGTCCATGTTCGTAATTTCCCCATGTAATTGATTTGTGTAATTAATTGATTGAAATGAGGTGGTGCTAAAGCGTGCTAACGTTCATTCCTACGCTCCTGCACGTAAATGAGAATGCAATGAGTAAATTTGACTGTCCTAATCGCACAATAATTATAACGATTGCATCGTGCCGCGTACGTAGGCCTATAGTGCTAAATAAAGCATGTACATTTACTAACAAACGTCCCTACGCTCCTGATCACATTGTGCGGGTAGTTCTAAAGCACAGTTTTACGTCCATTCCTACAATCCTGATCATACGAGTAAATGAGATTGCGATGATCGGGTATATATAAAGCTCAGCTCACTCTTCTCTACTATGCTGGTCTTGCGTGTTTATTATGAATTCGAAAACGAAAATTAGCATTTCACGCCAACTATAACCAGCACCGTGTGTGTTCCCGTCCCATGGGATAATTGTCCACTCATCGCGTAATTATTGTCTAGGCTACTGGGACCTAATTCCACTTTGACTAATAAGCTTTGCCGGCAACGAGACAAAACGCCTTTTTTTCCATTGTGCATCACTTCCATCCAGCTGGTCAATCTCTGCGTATTGACGCCAGACGAAAATAGACGTTGTAGATGAAACAGCCAGCGTGTGGGGTGATGACACCAACCACATACATCTTTCCTCCGAGGAGATATTCTCGGATGAGATTTACATCCAGGGGAGGGTGAATCGCTCGACGAGACAAGAAACGCAAAAAGTTTACCACAACCACGTTCGGCGACTATTGTGAATCACACCCCAGCGCTAACAATTCGGTGATTTCATCATCCGACACATTTCATACTCTCACATTCGAGTCACGCGAAGGGGCGGGGGAGAAAGGGGGGTTTACACTCCTTCCCCCGCTGAACCACGTGGAAATATGGCCTCCTGTCAACATGGGGAACTAGTCAAGCAGAACCTATATGACCATTAGGGTCATGAAAGCAATGGGTAAATTATTTTTTCGTAGAAGTGTTTGCTGTGGGGTGCACACCCCTCTTTGGGTGATGTGTCACCGTATATTGGGGTAATTTGGATGGTTGGGAAGGAATGTCATTGAAGTATCACGTAAGTTTGAAGAATTAATCCCAGCAATAGTGTTACATGGATAAGGGAAAATTGTGAAAGTTTTAAGTCGAGATTATCGATAGCGGGAATGTAACTCGAAACCTAACGAATTAGATTCGTGATCTACAGCGAACATCCTAAACCACTTCTCTGCGTGCATCGATGTACATGGTACCACGATCAAATACTACCGGGCATGTCTTGTCTACGGATGTAGGATATTTTCGGTCCGGATGTAGGGTTGCGGTGGGCGACTATCTTCGCTTGTAGTATTCGTCAAGTAGTAAATAGGCTAACGTTCGATCGTAAATCACAGGTCTACATATTGTGGAGATTCTCGTTTGCATGTAGACTTCTGGGTCTACCGCCCACCAATTGTTTATACTCATTATTAATTACCTGTGGTCTGTTGGTTAAACACACACAACCAAGTTACAAAAATAATACGCCTCAAATAGTTTTGACAGTAGGGGAGTTTCTGTTTAGACTGCTGTGTCCGGGCAGGGGGGAATCAAAATTATCTCCTACGTGATATTGTCAAATTTATACGAGTTGTTAGTTGTTATTTATTCGTTTAGAATATAAATGGTCGACTAGGCCTAGAGGTACATGGCAAAACAAGAATTTGAACTTGTAAGCGAAAAGTTCTGGTTTTGGCGAATTCTTGCCATTTTCTTGCCTATCTTTGACTACGTTTACCACGCGAGCCGAGCTCGAGCTCATAAGCTCGAGCTGGACATTATGCGAACTGAATTTGCCTGATAAACACCTAAGCACGAACCCAGCTCAGCTCGGACAAGAAGCCGAGCCAGCACGCTCCGTGCGATCTCAAATTGCGTGATAAACACATGCGGACCGAACTGTGTACATACGTACGTTTAGCAAGCGGTTAACCACGCCTTCTTTTTCAGCACGAACCAGATCTGTAGTATTTAGTACGATCTCAAAGTCCGTGGTAAACGAATACCGAGCTATTGAGCTCGAGCTTATGAGCACGAGCTGGGCTCGCGTGATAAACGTAGTCTTTGCGACGTGCATTGTATACGGTAGCCCCCCTCTCACTCCATCAGGCCTGCATCATAAAAATATAGTAAATAATAAAGTTGTGGCTTGGGGCGTAGCTCAAGGCATCACGACATGAACTCCCGATCACGTACGTCACGATTTTTGTACAAACAAAAAATACAAAATTCAACAGGTACCGGTCGGTACACTAGGGCTAGTGTTACAGAAGTGTTTGTCCTACGGAGATGTTGAGAAATCACCATGTAAACAGACAATTAGCTATAGGCCCAGGCTATTAAACACACGCAGTGCTAACAAACTTGAGACCTAGGGCTAAATTTTGTAAGTAATGAGTTAGATGTTAGCGTTACAGCATTGCAATTACGAAAAATGCTTCATTACCAAGTTAAATGTAGTTGGTTCCACTTACTGTTATAGGCAAGCACTTTTCTTGTCGATCCCAACCGCTTGATTGGCGAACGGATAACTCCGTTGATCGTGTCATCTTCATCCATAACGTGCAGGTAAAAAGTCTAATTGGATTGGCAAACGTAAGTGAAAACCCGCACACAACAACCAACCGCACTCTAACCTTAAACACGTTCACACGCACACGAGTACACAACAATGTTTACAACACACGCACTGTCGACATAGTTTATTAATTATTGTAATAGCGCATCGCATCGTTGTAGGCCTATCCCGTAATAGGTTCGCGGTTGATTTGTTTTGCTCAATTGCCCTAGCAACATGTATCACAAGTCTTACCACGCGCAAACACCACGCGAATGAGCTGTTGATGTCTGTTTGCGGTCGCGAGTGCAACAGCCGACGCGGACGCGCACACTCGCGCTATCTTACAGCGGACTTGTGAACTACGTCGGTATAGTCGTTCCATGCCGATAAAGGAACACTTTTCAAAAAATGAAATTTTTAAACTTAAAATGAGATAAGGATTGTCACATTTAATTTCGTTTACAGAAAAATAACATCCGTTGTTAGACGTACTGACAGTGATGTGAGATTTTGCTGGATACCTGGTATAATAAACAAACAATTCTGATTTAAATCACTTTGCATTTGTTGGGTACCTACCAACCTATCAAATCGGTTGACCTCCATCCAAATCTAACCTGTTTTATGATTTGTTTTGTTTTTGCTAGATCAACACGTGACCTTCGTAAAAGATTGATCTTGAGACAGTGGTTGTGTTATCCTCCAGCACACGTAGTTTGTTACCACTATTTACAAATTAAAGCACCAGTGTATACGTATTGCGTTGTGGTTGTTGTCGGAACTGAAGGAGAATGACTCTCAGAACTGTTTCAACGAGTTTTAATAACTCGTTTCAAAGAGGTTGTAGTATTGTGATTGCAAATCGTAAGAATCACGCGCAAGCGAGCTTGAAACAGATTCTAGCTAGCGAGCTCGGTGCCATTCAGAAGGCGGGGACGTGGAAAGCTGAGAGGATAATTACTTCAAAGCAAGACGTGGCTATCAACGTGGATGGCCAGGACAAAACTATTCTCAATTTCTGCGCCAACAATTATCTCGGACTTTCTGTAAGTATTCATTAATCAAACGCCGGGTTGCTGTGGGTTCGATGCCGGGTCGCGAAATACCGAGTTAAACGCCTACGATACTCGACTTCTGTATTTTTGAATAGTTTCCCGGGTATTTATTTACACAATTGAAATGTCTTACTGAAAATTATTAAATTGTTATTAACAAAGCAGCCAACTAATAGATAACCATCCTAAAGTCAAACAGCTAGCACACCGACTATAAATTATATTTTTTGAAACCGGTAGCTTATATAAATAATGATATCGATTATTGGAACGGTGAACTAGCAGTAACATCAATTAATTATGGCTTACAACCTATAATTTCGATCAATATCAATTTACAAACTTTGATTTAAATTAATTATTAACATCTTACTAGCTATAATCTTAATTAATAATGCCATAACAATTTGCCCCAAATACAGTCATCTGTCGTGGATCGTACAGTGGTAGCTCAGCGGTAACACGTGAGACTCTAATTCAGGAGGCCGCAGGTTTGATTACTCCCTAAATAGATACCTCAATGCTAGTATAGTCACGTGACTAGGGGCACATCGGGTAGATCTGTTGTGCACCCTACAGCAGGGATTCGTACGAAGAAGATTATCATTATGCGGGTGGAGCGCAACACCCATGTGGTGACCTTATAAGTGTGGGTAAGATGTAGACAACAATCACGTATCAAACATGAACATGGTTAATAAGTTTTAAGTTTGTCGTATTCGAGATAACACTCGTTAAAATTAAGATAAGGCTAAACAAAAATAATTCTATCGAAACATAGTTATCAATTTTCATCTTCTCAAAAAGCATATTATTAATATTATACTTACTCCATAATTTGCGCTTTATTCACAATTTAAAATTTTTTAAATTGGAGATAGGCCTATATAATATAATATAAATAAATCAAGGGCTTTTACATAACCTTCTATATCAACATCTCTTTGTATTAGTTCGTGAGCATTGCCCGTTGTGTGAATCTAATCTAGCAATGATGAGATTCAATAAGCTGCATTACTTATGGCACAGATAACAAATTAACTTATGGGAACTTGATCCTATGTGAAGGCAATATCCTCGCATATATTATAAGCTTGTGCTCTAACTTTAAAGTCAAAGAACTTAAAAATGAGTGCGTTCTTTATAGCTTGAAATACGCAACGCAACTCATGGGCGATTATTATAGGAGGTCACGTGGTACGCAAAAGGGTTATAGCAAATACTGTATTTAGTTGTAGGAATCACAAACGAATCCGAAAATGTGTTGATAAAGAAGATATCGTTAGTACCATTGATTTATGCCCGAAAGTGTGCACGCTTCCCACTTTAAAATTTAAATACTATTAAAATGTTTTTTTACAGAGTCATCCGGACGTGATCTCCCACACCAAGGCCACGGTTGAGAAGTATGGGGCAGGCCTCAGCTCAGTCAGGTTCATATGTGGGACTCAGTGCATTCACAAGGTGAGTGCAAATATTACCTTCTATAATCTTTGGTGAGTGCATGGTGGCTTTCATGGTGTTTACCGGTCGAGGTGGGTCCCTCCTCTTGTGTGACCAGTACCCGCAAAGACGGCTCTCGTACATATCTTCAATCATCCCTTTGACTCTTTGTCATCATGCTCTTGCTCACTTTTTCAACTGTTTCTTATGTCTCTTCTCTTCACATTCTCATTCATAACAATGCGATCGTCATAGAAGACGACCAATCAGCGATCGATATTTGTATTAGGGTCTACTCTGATTGGCCACGAATCACTCTTCTATGACGAAAGCATAATTCTGTGAGTTTGTTTCGGGACAAGTGTGTATACAGTGGCGTATCCAGGAATTGGGTAGGGGGGGGGGGGGGGGTCAATCAACCCATATTATGGAGAGCGACCTACGTAGGGGGTCAGGTCATTTTGGTGCAAATCTGTGCGTTTTACTTTTACAGCGGCCAACTGAAACAAAATTACTAAGTTTCTGCGTGTATTTTTTTTCACAAAAACTAATGTGTATTTAGTACAAAAATACTGTCTTTATTGAAAGGTATCTATCACTATCATATTCCATTTTTCCTTTGCGAAGGGGGGGGGGGGGGGGGAGTTGTCTCCCCTCTCCTCCTTGGATACGCCACTGAGTATGTAAGATCTAGGGTCAAATGCATAGTCGTTCCTCACGTGCTCCTCAACTCAGCCTTTCCTCAGACTCGCCCAACCACCAATCACAGAGCAGCATTGCCATGTGGACTGCTCTGTGATTAGTGGTTGGGCGAGTCGGAGAAAAGGCTGAGTTGAGGAGCACGTGAGGAGCAACAAGCATGCTAAAATTGAAGAGCCGTGTAACTTCATTGACACTGAAAAGCCTGCAAATGCCTCGTTATGTCTCTGTAGGAACTCGAGTCGAGGATAGCCGAGTTTCACACCAGACAGGACGCTATCCTCTACCCCAGCTGCTTCGACGCCAACGCGGGACTGTTTGAAGTGCTTCTGAGTCCCGAAGACACAGTCATATCAGACGAGCTCAATCATGCATCCATCATCGACGGCATTCGGCTGTGCAAGGCCAACAAACTGCGCTACAAACACAGGGACATGGCAGGTAAAGTCTCGTCGCGTTAACTTGCGAGGTGGTGTCGTCATGGATTGTGTAATAGTAGTGACGTATGTGACCACTACCAACCTAAGGGCCGGTTTTACCAACTTTTGCAACCGATTAGCCGGTAGCGGGGATTCTCTACGAAGAAATATGGCAACGGCCATATGTTTTTTTGAAACCATGGTTACCAACCGCGAGCTTACTAAATCGGAGTTGGTGAATTGGGTCCCAAAAATCTATTTGCAACCAGGTCTCATGCTTCAGTTTATTGTGGTGATACTATCAGCACGTCTGTTGGCAAATGTTGTGAGGTGGCATTCCAATCACGGTTGGTGCACTTTACAAAGTGGAAAGTAACAATTATTTACGAATCTTGCGGTGAATTCCAATGAAATAAACCGCGTGGAGCGACCGTCATTGTCATACTATGGTTACGGCAACACCGTACAGGCAAAGCGGTACAGGGAAATTATGTAACCATGTAACAACAAGTTTAAAAACAAATTCGTTGATAATTACCAAATATAAAGAAAGACAAATTCGCTACCGTCGCTCGAAAACATGAACACAAAGATTTTGATTTTATAAATACGTGCATGGATTTGTTTGAAGCAATCTTCTTTATTAATTGTCCAAAATTGTGCCAGTTTTTCAATTTCTATCACTGAGTGTAGATTTATAATCTATGTTTGTATTATATTCTTCCAATCTTGGCATGTCTTTTCTTCCTACTCTTTTATTTGTTCGTTTGCTCATACACTAACTTCCTCACTTATCACTCTGTCCTCCCAAGAGATCTTCAACATCCTCTGGTAACACCACATCTTGATTGCCTCTATAACGACTCCATGTTGGAACTACTGTAGAGGGTTCTATTTTGTCTCAGACCTCGAAGAGAAGCTGAAAAGTGCGTCGGGCAGCCGCATGAGGCTAATCGTGACGGACGGGGTGTTCTCTATGGACGGTAACGTGGCTCCCTTGCCTCGGATCTGTGACCTAGCGCAGAGGTATGGCGCTCTGACCTTCATTGACGAGTGCCACGCCACAGGCTTCTTTGGGAAGACCGGAAGGTAACACTATTTATTTTTATTTCAAACTAATAACAATCATTATGAAAAAGAAAGGAAAGGAGAGTGGAAGATAGTAGAAGTAGACGAAGATTGGAATATATTTGCGACAAATAATACAGGATATGCATTTTTGTGATGGATAAATAATATGTAGAAATTAAAAAGCTGCCAGAAGAGAGGTGAAAATTGAAAGAGTTGTTTAATGAAATCAAATTGAATCCAATGGATATAGCGTTTTTCATCATACAATAACGAATGACTAATTGATTTGATTAATATCGTTGCCAATACTTTGCTTGTTTAGAATCAAATTGAACACATAATAAAATCAGAATATTCACAACTTCAATACCAATGATGGTCAATTGTTGCAAGAGTTCAAGTAGGGCATATCTAACTACATCTAGTAAGTAGAGGAGTTGTAGGGAGGGTATGACAATAAAAACAAGAGTAACCGCAGGATTATTTCATGTCCTTCAGAGGGACAGAAGAGTTCTTCGGCATGCTAGGCAGCGTGGACATAATCAACTCCACCCTGGGCAAGGCGATGGGGGGTGCGTCGGGGGGCTACACGACCGGCCCCCCCGAGCTGGTCTCCCTGCTACGTCAGCGGTCGCGCCCCTACCTGTTCTCAAACTCTCTCCCGCCAGCCGTGGTGGGCACAGCGCTCAAAGTGCTGGAGCTCCTCATGCACTGCGACACCTACGCCGAGAGGGTTCACGACAACACCACTCAGTTCCGTGAGGGGATGACAAGGGCGGGGTTCACGATATCGGGGGATCACCACCCCATCTGCCCCGTCATGCTGGGGGACGCCAAGCTTGCCAGCACCTTCGCTGACGAGATGCTAGGTGAGAAATAGAGACTATTTATAACTAAATGAATAGTCAGCCATATTTGGAAAGGTACATAAGGGCGCCAGCTTACTTATGAAACAGTTACATAATATTGTTTTATGCGGAATTGGTCTAGTGGAATTGTTCCGCTTCCAATGCAGAAGATTCAGGGTTCGATTCCCTGTTTGGGTTGAGTTGACTTCTATCTATATGCAATGGTATTCTTTGAACAGTGACTTTGGAGCCGTCTTAGCAACGAAGCACGTAACAAATGGTATGATGTCCTCACATGGGTCTTGTAACTGAGTAAGTAGTAAACAATAAACTAGTAATTTTCATTTTGTTTCAATTCCAGCACGAGGAATATATGTGATTGGATTCAGTTTTCCGGTGGTCCCGAAAGAGAAGGCGAGAATTAGAGTTCAAATATCGGCGGCACATTCGAAACAAGACATCGACAAAGCAATCAATGCATTCGTTGAAGTTGGAAAAAAGCTTGGGGTCGTTCGGTGAAGTAAATGTCCTCGCAAATAAACTGAATTTACTTATCGTCTTTACGATCCATGCTTATAGGAATTTGTTCTCGTTCACCTTTCAACTTATACTCAAGTAGAAACCAGAAATTAAAAGTCCAATCCCATCTAGACTTTTTATTACCCGGCACCTCCACCATTTGTTGTTTCAGAATAATGATGTTGGTTTTTATAATTAAATTGTGCCTTTTTATTTATCAAACCTCAACTTTTACAATCCATTTTCCATTATCTCTCCCAAGTTTCCACCCCCTTTCATTTCACTGGTAATAAAAACTGTTTAAAAAATGCTTTAAAAAAAACGTGCCTGCACAGGTGTTTTCGTTCAGGGACCCAAGTCTTTCAAGACATAGAGACGGTTCAGTTTAGACGTTGTGGATCATAATAGAAAATTAGAAGGAGACGATTGGATTTAATGACGTTTTGAGAACATGCGAGTGGCCACAATAATTTACAAAATTGTGATGATTTGATTTAGAACCTCATTTACATCATGCGTTTTATCACTCAATTATGATAATTCTCACTAACAATAATGTAGGGGCTCAATGACGTAGAATTGGGACGGATCTAGCGCCAGTACCTGTCTTGGGTTTGTGCCCTAGTCGGGGTTGAATTATTTTTTTGTATCACACAACACATTCATGCCCAAATCTAAGTAAACTTGGATAAGAACATGCACTACAGTATTTTTATCAACTTTTCAATTTGGCTGCAGCACTTCTGCAACTCTTTGTCTCTTCTTTTCATATGCCCACAATCAGGGCTCGAATTTAACGCTCGCCCGAGGCGAGTCAATTGTTACTTGGGCAAGCCATGTTTTCAATTCACTTGCCCGATGGGTGCAGGGGGTTCATACATTACCACAAACTTCAAAATACTGAGGGTGATCGAGATACCAATTATGTCCAACAATTTACAGCAACTAGGTCCAACTTACAAATAAAATAAGCAAGTTAAACTGCAATCTTTTCTGAATGCAGCTAAAAATACCAGGCGTCAATACTACAGTAACAATAAAAAATAAACAAAACCAAATATTACTGACAATAAACTATATTTAATAATAAACAATACTTTTTCATGCTGGACATTAAAACATTGATGAGATACCGATAACAGTACAAGTAGTTTATCCTTTATTATAATTTATACATTTCTCTAGATTTGCCAAAAAACAGATGAATTTGGCACGGCAAAAAGACAATATGATTAAGAGATAATTTATACAGAGGTAATTACAGCTAACAAACTAAATCTGTCCATAAAATCATGAGCATAATTAATATATACGCAGTTATCAGTCAAAACCCACTGGAATCTATCAACCACTTGGACTAGCTTTAATACATAGCTTAGTTACTTCTATAATAGTATTCAAACATGGCATACAATTCTTTTAAACTCAACACTTACAAAATAGAACATTCTAATGTACAATATTATCTCAGTAGTTAAACACCTTGATTACCTAAATTACCGTAATGACAAGTTTCCAAACTGATAAGAATAAGTAAGTTGAGTTAATTTTTGGGCTGCACAACGATAAAATATGAAAGATCGATAATCCAAACAGTGGCGATAATGTTGGTCTCTGATATTGAACGATAATATTGGTAACAAGGTGGCAGTGATGTATTTCTTTTTATTAAAACATGTTGTGTAACTTACATAGTGTTCTGCAAGGGGCAATGGTGTATTTATAAAAATAGGGATTTACAGACCAAGACCCAGATTCACAAGAGTGAAGAGGTTCTAAACCTTTTTCTGGTCTTAACTCTAAGACTGACCTAACTTTGGCCCTCTTGTGAAACCAGACCCAGGTCACATTAAGAAGTTACTAATTCCTGGTCGAAACAGACAGTTCTAGTGCCTTGAGTAAACTTATTAACTATGACTACGGTATTAAAGGATTACAAGAATTTCAATAAGTACACTATCACTTGAGAGTTGAGAGACTAGGGGAACTTTTCAAAGTATTCCGATCGCTGAACCAAATGCCAACGGAGTCAATATGTATCCACGGATAGGCTTAGAATGAAACATTATTCAACATGTTAAGAAATGATACCTTTTGTTTAAACAAACAATCTGATTGTACGTATTCATATTATCGCTTACCGTGTGCACCCCTAGTTAACCGCTAACAATACGTCACATCGCTTCTGTAAAAACAGCTAATTAATGTTATGAATGAGAAAATTACAATTTTAAGTTAGTACCAATACTGGTATAGGACAAGAATAGAAACTCGATGTCAAAGTTCAGTGTGCTACTCGCTACATGTATGAATGATGAGGTCTACGGCGTGGGGGTCTGGACGTACGCTGGCGTGGGCTGCCGACTGGTGGGGGAGAGTGTGACCGTTGCCGCGGGGGAGGTGCCCAGCGCTGGCTCCACTATCGCCGGGCTAGCAACGGGGGGAAGCTGCCGGTCTCTCTCCTCCTCGTATTCTGTTTCCAGCGTCGAGACTCTCTTGTCCAACGTATCCAGCCGGGCGGTTCCGTTGCTCAGCTGGAAACAGACGTTAAAACTTTAAGAGATTTGAAATTTAGCAGGGTATGTAGGCCTATGTAGGTTGCCGTGATCACATAGTCAAGAACAAAATTTAGCTGCCCGAAAATCCGAGTAGGCCATTATTTTTCAATTGATGTTCTCTTGATAAGGCCACGGAAATTCCGCTCAATAATGAAATAGATGTTATATTATCAAAAGAAAACAGATTAAATCGAAAAGCAGATGCTAGGTGTTGCCACATGCCATAGGCTACAGTCAAGAGGAAGCAGTTTGTTTGACGTTGTGGCCTACAGTATGCAGCATATCTGAAGAGACGCGTACTAGAACATCAACCGGTGCAGATGGGCTAAGGCACTCAATGTTCAAGTTTAACCGAAGGTGTAACATAACCTGCAGGGATATAATAATGTTACCTTGGTCGTCAGCGTTTTCAGCGTGGAATTAAGTGACGTCACAGCGCTTCCCCTCGCACATTCACCCTCCAGAGTCGTCACACGAGCGCTGACATTCTGGCCGACATTCTGCAGAGCTTCGATCAATCTCTGGAAGAACACGTGATATTATGTTACAAGTAGGTCTAACTTTATTGCATTTACAAACTGGAAGCAAGTAAATAAATATAAATACATAAAATAAAAAATAATCTTTGTCTTGTTGAGGCTTATCAAATACAGAAGATCCAGTGTTTTTTTCAGGGTTCTGCACCTTTCATAACTTCTGGCTTTGTTATAGCAATGCATGAATATGTTTATTTGTAACACTACAATGTATAAATTCTTTATTGAAATATAATACATACTTAGGGTATTATATATTCACCACTATGTCACATATTGTTGAAATTATCAGTTAACTTTTTATTTTTTACCATTTATTTTTTCAACTTAAAAAAAATATACTTTTTTCTACAGCCTGTACAATATAAATCTATCAGTAACGTAACATTTCGAATTCATGTTTGTTATGTTCTCGTGTAAAGGTGCAATTTTGAAATTTTGGTTTTTTGACATTAAAAAATATTTTTCAGGTCTACGTTTACATGTTAATCCATAGAATGACTCAC
This sequence comes from Isoperla grammatica, assembly GCA_945910005.1. Classification (NCBI taxonomy): domain Eukaryota; kingdom Metazoa; phylum Arthropoda; class Insecta; order Plecoptera; family Perlodidae; genus Isoperla; species Isoperla grammatica. The sequence goes on along the minus strand of OX246738.1, from coordinate 45,437,451 downwards.
GTGGTCATTGTGTTGATCCTCCACCAACCAATTCAACTTGCTGATCAACGTGTCGTTGACCCTCGTTATGTTGACGGCCATCTGCGCGATCTCGTTACGCAGGTCCGTCTTCTCCTGTTGGCTCTCTTGCGCTGCAGCCTGAGGTCTCTTGGTCTCGTCCAGCAGCTGTGCAATGGACCCCTGCACGGTCGAGACGTTCAGCACGAGACCCCTGGACGAGTCCTGCAGCGCGGTGTATTGGTCCTTGAGGCTGCCCACCGTCGTCTCCAGGTCTCGGATCTGGCTGCCGAACGTCGCCACGCTTGCTCGGAGCTCCTTCAGGTCTTGAGGTACGTTCACCAGCTCGGGCGTGGCCTTGAGGCGTTCCTCCAGGTTCTGTAGGCCGGTCTGCATGCTCACCAACTGGAACAAACACAATGTTACGTTAGCGTAATCGTAATCAAACAGCAGGTTTTTTATAGTTTGAAATATGAAAGTTGTGAGGCCTAGGCAACCTGCTTTTCTTGGTATGAATTGCGAAACGCTATTATAGGACTTCGAGCCTAACCTGAAGAGGTGTTTAATGTTTATAAAGAGATATTAAGTATTAGTACACAAAACAAATCCTTTGCCCTTTAGTTTCCTTGAAGTACGTCCATAAATAATATAATTCCACGTTAGAATCTAAGACTCGATTGAACAACCAAGCACGTAAGCAGTACTTTACTAAGTAGGCACAAAGGATGTACAAGAGTGACTATGCAAGGTCGATAACTATCGTCAACGGCCTTCGACTGTAATTGTTTTCACTCTGTCAAATGACTTGTAACTACGCTTCCAGTGAACGCAGTACACGCAATAAAAGTGATTCTCGATATCGTGTAGCGTGTTTGTATGTTGGCGTTGCGGAATGCTGCCACGTAGGCCTACGTGGTTTTGTTCTAGGACTCCCATTTGTATAGAACTCCATTCAACTCTTCAAGGCTGGCCAGTTCATGATTGCTGCACTATTGTGATAGGATTGCTAAGCTACTAAGCTAGTACAACAGATTTACAATTTCTATCAAAAATAAGGGGTAGATTTATTTTCACTGAACTTGTATTCTATTGAACTTTAAAATAAAATGTAGGAGGGAAAGCAATATAAATATGTAAGCCAAATTTAGTAACATGAAGGAATTTTGATCACGGGAACAAAATTCCGGCAAAAATGTAAGAATTAGCAAGAATATTTAATGACCAGTTACTAGTTAGGCATACCACGATGTTAGCAAAACATCACGAACAATCATCTACGTCCTGTTATGTCTGTGGTTCCGTTCCATCTTGATAATTCTGGATTATCCCTGACATTTTATTACTGACCCTGGGTGGGTCCTTAAAGTACGGTATTTTTCCGAAAAGAAAACAACCTAAGCATCAACATTTGTGAGAAATTTTGACATACCAGGATGAGTGTAAAGTAGGTATACATTTTCCACTCCCGAACTACTCGTCAAACTGTGCTGTGCAATCATCAACACAATAAATCACAAGCTAAGCACTTTTAGTAAATTGTATCTCTGCCAAGGCTTATCCCAAATACGAAAGAAAGTCAGTAAGTTACATACTACAACAACACAAGACATGTAACTTTTCAAAGGTGGTAAACAGCACAAACTGGCATTAGTTTCGAACATTGAAGTTCGTGTAAACAAAGTTCCGATGCCGAAAATAAAACATTTGTATGCAAAGCGAGCAAGTTCAAACAATACAAAAACAATTGTAAGACCCAAGTCCTTGGATGTGAGCTCTCGTATTCCCATTGGGTCATTAGGTAAGTTGAAGGCGGGTCGGCTTTACATAGCACGACTCCTTGAAGATAACATTGTTTGAATATCCAAAGATATAAGACTGTTTAGAAGTGTTTCCTATGAGTTTATAATACCTAGCACGGAACTATTGTATCATCATTTATACACAGAGCAATAAAATATGTAATAAGTAATAACCCTAAAGATCAATTACATAATAAAAAATATAATAAATATTATATCTATAGGTATAGGCTAATAAAAATAAATAAGATAAATTTATAAAAAATATTAGGTACTTATTTAGTAGGCCTAATCAGTAATCATATATTTAAAAAAAAAAAACAGTTAAAAAATTTAACAAAATGTAATTTTTGGCAAGTAACACCGAGCAGATTTTTTTATGGTGTAAAACATTCAAAATAAAGTGAGATTTCAATCGCTCAGAACAATTGTATAAACAAGTGCATATACACAGTCACCAATAATGTACTAAAAATTCATATTTGTAGGTTAACATGTACCTATATGACATGATTGTATTGTTGTTGGCATGACCACTCCTTCCAGAGGGATGGCAGTCCACCCAAGGTTATTAGATCCTGTATATATATCCCTTCCATCCACTATCCTTCAGTGCCACCTACCTGAGTGGTGAAGTTGCCCGTCTGTAGCGAGAGCACGGCCAGGGGGTTGTATATATATCCCTTCCATCCACTATCCTTCAGTGCCACCTACCTGAGTGGTGAAGTTGCCCGTCTGTAGCGAGAGCACGGCCAGGGGGTTGTATATATATCCCTTCCATCCACTATCCTTCAGTGCCACCTACCTGAGTGGTGAAGTTGCCCGTCTGTAGCGAGAGCACGGCCAGGGGGTTGTATATATATCCCTTCCATCCACTATCCTTCAGTGCCACCTACCTGAGTGGTGAAGTTGCCCGTCTGTAGCGAGAGCACGGCCAGGCGGTTGTATATATATCCCTCCCATCCACTACCCTTGAGTGCCACCTACCTGAGTGGTGAAGTTGCCCGTCTGTAGCGAGAGCACGGCCAGGCGGTTGTATATATATCCCTCCCATCCACTACCCTTGAGTGCCACCTACCTGAGTGGTGAAGTTGCCCGTCTGTAGCGAGAGCACGGCCAGGGGGTTGTATATATATCCCTTCCATCCACTATCCTTCAGTGCCACCTACCTGAGTGGTGAAGTTGCCCGTCTGTAGCGAGAGCACGGCCAGGGGGTTGTATATATATCCCTCCCATCCACTATCCTTCAGTGCCACCTACCTGAGTGGTGAAGTTGCCCGTCTGTAGCGAGAGCACGGCCAGGGGGTTGTATATATATCCCTCCCATCCACTACCCTTCAGTGCCACCTACCTGAGTGGTGAAGTTGCCCGTCTGTAGCGAGAGCACGGCCAGGGGGTTGTATATATATCCCTTCCATCCACTACCCTTCAGTGCCACCTACCTGAGTGGTGAAGTTGCCCGTCTGTAGCGAGAGCACGGCCAGGCGGTTGAACAGCGCCGTCTGGTTCTGTTGGAGCTCTCTGGACACGGAGTGACACTTCTGCAGGGCGTCCGGGACCCCCTGACTCCCGGCAACAACTGAAACAAGCAAACACACTGCGTAACCAACTACGGTTCGTCTCTTTTGTCGTACACCTGCAAGTCAATCAAGAGTATCTCCTGCAATCACCATATTACTTTTTTGCTCAATCTAATTTATGAATAAGGAAGAGGAGGAAAATAAGGAAGAGATGGAAGGAAAAGATTGCTGAAGACCTACAGACGAGAGGAGAGAACTGGGAGCAAGTAGAGGAAGTAAGATTGTGGGAAGATAGGAAGAGGTGGAAAAATTTGGTTGTGAAACCAAGCTGACCCTGCCAGAAGCAGGAAACGGCGATGGATAATGATGATGATAGTTTATGAATCATTTACTTAGGCAAGATATTACTATGTTGATGAGAAATAACGATCAGCAACCATGTCGGTTCAAAGGAACTGAACACCGATAGAAGTGGCTCAGCGGCAACACGCGAAACTATCAATTATTCGAGAGGTCGCAGGTCCGATTTCAGCCACCGAAAATTCTGACAATGTTTTTCCCGAGATTTTCCTCGGTTATGAAGGAGAATGCTGGGACTCTACCATTAGCCCTCGGGCCTTCCTTCCCAACATCCATACCCCCTAATATACCTAAAAAAAAAAACAGGGGCACATCAGGTAAAGCTCGTGTTCACCCTACAGCAGGGATTCCTAAAAAAAAAGGTTATACAATTCAATTTATTTCAATTTTCAATTCAATTTATTTATTAGACTTGTACAGAGGTACATGTATGTATGTATGTTCTTTATTAACCAGCATGAGCTTTCGCTCTTTACAGTGGCTTTAACAATTTATGGTAATACAGATACAAAAACGAATACAAAACAACACAGTAATGCATTGTTATTTATCATATTTATATATACTACTATCATTAATAGTACCTATAAATTACATAAACATAATAATAATAAACCTAGGCTTATAGTAATACTTAAAACAAAAATATATAATACAATAAAAAAAAATACACCATATCGTAATAATAATAATAATAATAATACTAAACTAATACATAAAAGACTGTAGGCCTACGCGGTATTACAATACATAAGTTGTCATAATAAGATAAAATACTAATATTAATAAACCTTTATAAATATACATAATAGTAAACATTATTAAAATAAAATAGACATAACAATAATAACACAGCAATACACATCAAATTAAATCCAAGTATAGGTTCACACAATACGATACAATGCACGTTTAGGCATAGGCCTGGGCCTAACCTATTCCATCTTATAATAAAATTTACATAATAACAACAAGCATATATAGTTGTATGTAGTGAAGTCAAGCTAGAAACCTAAATGCCTCCTTCAATATCCTTTAGAAGAGTACTTTTTATTTCCCGTTTGAAAGCAAGTTTGCCAAGTTCTTTAGTTTTGGTTGGTAGTTTATTATAGAGAACAAATCCCTGATGTTTAATGTTGGATTTTCCAAACTTTTGTGTATTGACATGTCTAATGTGAAGGTTGTTTCTAGAACGGGTATAATGGGTATGTGTGTCCCTGTTCAGTTGGAAGGTTAGATTCGTCCTACAATAGCTATGAAGCATGTTATGTATAAAAGTTAAGGTTTGGTATTTGTGAATGATAAGGAGTGGCAGTATTTTATTTTTACAGTACATGTTAACGCGATGCATTTCCCTTGGGTAGTTAAAGATGTTACGAATAGCTCGATTTTGAATAATGGCCAAGCGGTTAACATTTGATTTGCAAGACGTCCCCCAAACTATATTTAAATAAGAAAGATGGCTGTGTATGTATGAGTAGTAAACTGATTTGAGGACAGATACCTTTATTAGTACTGAGATACGTTTTAGGATACCCGTAATGGGAGAGATCTTCTTGGCTACATGTTCAATATGCTCCTTCCACGACAGACTTTTATCTATTATTACACCCAGGTATTTAACTGATGGAACCTCTAGGATTTGTTTGTTGTTAATAGTTAGTTGGATAATATGATCATTCCGAGAGTGGTTACGTGAGTTGAAGACTATGTAATTGGTTTTCATTATGTTGAGGGACAGTTTATTTATGCGTAGCCATTCTGCTAATATTTTTAGGTCGTCTTGCATCATGACAGCTAGGTCTTCAAGACTTTGAGAAAAATAAAATAAGTTAGTGTCATCTGCAAATGATTGCAACAGTCCATTTATTCCAGACTGGCTGAGATCATTTATGTATATTAGAAATAGTAGCGGGCCAAGTATGGAACCCTGAGGTACGCCACAGTTAAATATCTCCTCTGTCCCTTTACAATCGCCTATCATTACAAATTGTGTTCTATCTTGAAGATAGCTTCTGAACCAGTCTAGGGTTAAACCTCTTACACCGACACGTTCGAGTTTATGGCAGAGAATATTATGGTTTACGGTATCGAAAGCTTTGCGTAGGTCGACAAAAAGCCCGCTTACATGTTCTCTATTATCAAGTTTTTCTTGGATTTTGGAGACAAGATCAACAATTGCTGATTCTGTACCAGAGGAATCGCGGAAGCCGTATTGACGTTTATAGAAGAAATTAATTTTGTTAAGGTATTCATTAAGTCTGTTTTTTACAGCTTTTTCTAGTAATTTGGATATAACAGGTAATATTGAGATTGGTCGGTAATTGTTAACTTCTTTTGGGTTGCCACTTTTAAATATCGGAATAACCTTTGCCACTTTAAGATTACCTGGAACTATACCAGAAGACATTGATTTGTTGATCATAGTGGTAAGGGGTGCTACAAGTTGTGTTCTGCAGTGAGTTATGATTTTTGTAGTAAATCCATCAGTACCTGATGCCCTGCTGGTTTTAAGACCCATTATGATTTTTGCGATCTCAGATTCATTAGTAGGGGACATGAAGAATGAGTGGGCATTACCCTTAGGTAGGTGAGTATAAGTAGGAGTATCATTAGGGTATGAAGGTATATCTTTTGCCAGTTTATCACCAATATTTGCAAAGTAGCTGTTAAACTCATTAGCAACAGCCAGGGGATTAGTTATTTCTACATCATTTTTAATAATGGTTATGTCGATTTTTTTATCTAATGTAGGTTTATTGTATATTATTTCATTGACAGTTCGCCACATTTTTCGTGGGTCTTTAAGGTTATTATTAAGTTTATCATTAAAGTAAACTGTCTTTCTTGCCCTGATCTCTTTAGTCACCATATTTTTGAAGCGTTTGTAATCTCCAAGTAATGGCTCGGCAAAATTATTATTCTTTACTCTTCTATATAACCTTTCCCTTTGTTTTATTAGGTTTATTAGTCGGCCATCTATCCATGGGCTGGTGTTATGGTCAAGAGGGGCTACCTTCTTTACTCGGGTACAATTGATTACGTGGTCGTTAAGTTTATTCTGAATTATTGTTGACATCTCATCGGCTGTCATGTGGTCATGAAGGAGAATTGGAGAATTTGAAAGGTTGTCTACAAGTTGATCATAGTCTAGAACTGGTATTAGCTTTTTCCCTTTTATTTTTTCATGAGTAGATCTCTTGGAGATCTCTGTAACTAGCATTTCATGATCAGATATGCTTGTAGAAACATTAGAAATAGTTAGGGGGTGAGTGTGCGAGTTGCAGATAATATGGTCTATTAGAGTAGAAGAGCCTGCGGTTATACGGGTAGGGTGCTTGGTGTTGGCAATGTAACACCCATTACTTTTAATAGTACTGGTGTAATTTTTTTTAAAGATGTCATGTTTTTTGGAGGATATATCAATATTTATATCTCCAGCCAAGATACCTATAGTCGTAAAGTTGGCAAGAATAGCATCCAGTAGATGTATGAAATCATCTGGAGTTGAATTAGTAGGGTTGTTTGATCGGTATATTGCACCAATTGAAAACTTTGTTATCCATGGTAAGTTAGTTAATTCAATGTGAACATAGCTGTTATCATTATCACTGCCTCTATCTATGGTTGTGTAGCTTAGCTCTTCTTTGATGAACACACATACACCACCTCCTTGTCTTGATGGCCTACATGAGAATTCAGCTCTATAGCCAGGGATATTGAAAAAAGGGGTTTCTTCGGTTGACAACCATACTTCGGTTACAATGATAATATGATACTGTATATTTGAAGATGAGATGAGAGCATTTAAATTATCTAGCTTGTTACCACGGATGCTTCTTGCATTGAGGTACAACATTTTTAGATTTCTTGCATGAGTTTCTGTGATATCTGTTATTGTGGCACACTTATTTAGGGTTACATTATGGTGTAGGCCAACGCTGTGTGCCATATCTAATTTACTAATAAAGAAGAATATTTGAATAAAGTGTACTAAAGAATATAATATCTATCTATATATAGTTCAGTCTTAATGTTAAACCTACTATAAGAAAATAATTCTAGGATTGATGATCTAATTCTACAATAACTATAAGACTTGTACAACTAGTGCAGTTTGTACCTAAAACTAACTTATCTATGGATTTACTAAAAAAGTCAAATATTAATTTTATAAAGAAAAATTTAAAAGAAAATGAGTTAGGAATTTTAAATTTAAATGTAGATGAAGCGAAAAAAATAACAGAAAATTGAAATAAGACTAAAAATTGAATATAGTATAAAACGACTATAACGAGAATTGGCCAACGGATATGACGTAGGCTTTAAGATTTTCATGTGGATGGAGATCAAACTTTGTTTAAGGGTAGATTATTGGATGGTTTTACAATATGAGATGACGGGCTTTGATAATTTTTGAACAATATTACTTTAGTTTAATTTGTTCAGATCTTCGATTTTGTAAATGCGGAATTTAGTACCGTTGTGGTTAGCCAGTATTCTACCGTCTTCTGTCCACGCGTGGAAAGGACCCACAACATTACGTGCCTGGCGTAGGATATGCAGGCGTCTTTCCGTCAGCGATTCCGTGAGTTTGATGCCTGATCCCTTTAGCTTTGCCTTGGATCGCCACACTTCCCTACGGTAGCGGTAGGCGACAAACTTCACAATCACAGGACGGGTTCGCTTCTCGCCCCTATCCCCGCGCCCTGGAGGCTTCCCCAGCCGATGAGCGCGGTCAATCATGTCAATTTTAAAATTCGGAAGGTTGATTTTCTTCTGAATAAATTGAACCACGAGCTCTTCGGAGTCTTCACTGTCACCCTCTGGTAGCCCGTGTATGACCAAGCAATTCCTGCGGCTATATTGCTCTTGTTCATCTATATTTTCTTCTATTTTGGCGAGTCTCCTCTCCAAGGTGGTGTTCATCTTCTGCATCTCCGTATTTATGTTGACTTGTAATGTCTGAAGATCTTGGTTCAGCTGAGCAATGGTAGGGCCTTCCTGGGGTTCAGCCTCGGGAGTACTCTTGCGTGTATCTAATTTATCCTGGAATCCTGCTAACATTTGTTCGATGTTCTTTTTATATGCAGCGAACTCGGCTCTTATTTCCTCCGCTTCATTGGTAGCTTGGCGTGGTTTTCCCATTTTTTTTGACGAAACGGTAATTCTACGAGCAGATCTGTTTATTAATGCGAAACCGAAGCTGTCGCCCTCTAGCGGTGCTGTCCTGGAGGTATAGGTACCGGCGGCTCAGTCGGTAACTGTGGCGATCTAGGAGTGACGCGCTCCGACAGGGTGTACACGAGAACACCGACCGACTTAACCTAACTTAATGCATGCAGCTACGCCGCCAGGCATGTCCACTCACACGATTTTAGTGCAAACAACAGGACCCGACAGTCAACCAGCCCTACCCCACGGGCACGGAATTATGTGTAGAATAGTCTTAATACATCTATAGACCCACCTCAGTGCTTGAATCCTTACATTCTTTGAATAATCTCCAACCACACTCACACACAACACCTACACGTCGGCCATCTTGCTGGCAGAAAAAACTAATACTATTTCAAAACATTCAGTTACTAATCCCAATAAATCGTATTCTTGCCAGTCTAATGGCGGCCTTCAGTAATTGCAATCACGACAGCAACAGCGCTAAAAATGCATACAGGCTAATCCAACGTTGTTATAATGTAATCTTTGGGCAACCTGTTCCAAGATCTATGCGTCGAGCTAACATTATTCCAAGGTCTATGCGTCGAGCTTACATTATTTCAAGATCTATGCGTCGAGCTTACATTATTCCAAGATCTACGTGTCGAGCTCACATTATTTTAAGATCTATGCGTCGAGCTTACATTATTCCGGGATCTATGCGTCGAGCTTACATTATTTCAAGATCTATGCGTCGAGCTTACATTATTCCAAGATCTATGCGTCAAGCTTACATTATTCCAAGATCTATGCGTCGAGCTCACATTATTCCAAGATCTATGCGTCGAGCTTACATTATTCCAAGATCTATGCGTCGTGCTTACATTATTCCAAGATCTATGCGTCGTGCTTACATTATTCCAAGATCTATGTGTCGAGCTTACATCATTCCAAGATCTATGCGTCAAGCTTACATTATTCCAAGATCTATGTGTCGAGCTTACATCATTCCAAGATCTATGCGTCGAGCTTACATTATTCCAAGATCAATGCGTCGGGCTTACATTATTCCAAGATCTATGCGTCGAGCTTACATTATTCCAAGATCTATGCGTCGGGCTTACATTATTCCAAGATCTATGTGTCGAGCTTACATTATTCCAAGATCTATGCGTCGAGCTTACATTATTCCAAGATCTATGCGTCGGGCTTACATTATTCCAAGATCTATGCGTCGAGCTTACATTATTCCATGATCTATGCGTCGGGCTTACATTATTCCAAGATCTATGCGTCGAGCTTACATTATTCCAAGATCTATGCGTCGAGCTTACATTATTCCAAGATCTATGCGTCGGGCTTACATTATTCCAAGATCTATGCGTCGGGCTTACATTATTCCAAGATCTATGCGTCGAGCTAACATTATTCCAAGATCTATGCGTCGACTCGTCGAGCTTACATTATTCCAAGATCTATGCGTCGAGCTTACATTGGATAAGTCCACACGCAATCTAGCTTACGTAACGACCGCGTCGATTAGCCGTGATGTTTACGCGTTGCACAACCCGACCTTCCAGTACCGAGTACTAAACACAACCCATGATCTAATAATATCTCTCGTACACAACCCAACAATGACAGTAACGAGCAGCAACATTAGAAGACTCGTCCAGCATTTTGCATAAACAGGTGCTCGTGACGAAATATATCGTTGGGGAGATGTCTACTGCGTGTGTACTCAGTTCCAACCAGGCGCGGTCCTAATATTATATTACATGTGGGCGAGGAAATAATAATTATGTGCGGCTTCTATGGAGTGAGTGGAGTCAAGTAACAACTTTATTAATTGCTCCCCCGCACACTTATATTATAGCCTACCCCGTCAAATGTTATTAATTGCTCCCCCACACCCTTATATAATAACCTACCCCGTCAAACGTTGCTGAAAACAGAATGTGCTGCCGGAGTTATAAGTAATAACATACGTTAACACACGTTTTAATAATTGAAATTAATTGAATAAAATAATAAATAGCTGCATTGTACAATTTTAGGAACTAGATTAATTTTGTCTGTACACGACAATGGCTTGTTAGGTGATTGGAATGAATGAGTCCAGGTTTGTGAAAGATCCGAACGAAATAGTGGCCCAACATCAAAGAAACACTTAGACGGAAAACCAAGATCGGTACTGTTTACTGTGCTGTGCTGGATTGCGCGATGCTGTGTCCGGTGCCCCCCCCCCCCCCCCCCCCCCCCTCCCCTCCCATGGTGTAATAATATTCTTCTGAAGAATATCGTTAGAGCACAGATAACGGATGTTAGAGCATTGAGAGTTTGGCCATTACAAATTCATTCCGTATTTCTTACGTGCTCCGGCCATTAGTAATAGAGGTTGACATTGACATGCACATCGATAGAGTTCATGTTCAATAACAACTCAATTTTAAACAACTATAACTATTTATAATACATGTGTGTCAACAAAACATGGGGCAGATAGAGGCACCACGGCCGGTGCGACAAGTGTGTACGAAACAACGGATGCGTCGCAAGTGACGTCACCGACGAATGCGTTATCAACGTGACGACTTTAGTTAAACAACGTCAGTAAACGAACTTGTTTGCTAATCTAGTATCTATCTCTACCGACTCTTATCAGGCCATGGGATGCGATAAACAGCGTAAGATTGCTGCTATGGTGATACCGACGTCGCCTTTCACTTATAAATATTCTATTGCCACATTAGTCGTTGTCACAGAAGTTAAAAACAACTATTCCTTACTATATCATGCGTGTTACAAACTTGAAGCCAGCTACATAGACATGCCGTGCCTTTGGGTCAGTCAAAGGCCTCAAGGCCCTCCCCCACCCACCCCTGCTTTCTTCTACGTCTGTCTATAGCAGTGATTTTCGTTTACAATGTAATGTTATCAAATAAAATATCGGTAATTCAAAGCTTACCGTGAAAATATTTATTTTCAAGCTGTCAAATGCGTGCATTTCCAAGTACAGGGATGGTTGAGGAGAAATGGCGACCCCCTCCCCCCACGAGATCAAAAATAGATCGTATTTATTACGTAAAATTAGTTTTGTTTTATGTAAGTACTGTAATTCATTTCAATGCATATTTTGTATTAAAGGAAAAAATAAAATACTGGCGTGTCAAGTGATGATGTTTAGTTTGTGCGTGCGTGGGCGTGGCAAAGGTGTATAACAAGGTTGCGTGATGTCCCCGTGACTGTTTCACAGTTCTATGATGCGTGCCTCAACGGGTCGAGTCGAAAGTGTAGATTAGAATTAATTGTGAGTATTGACCATTTTTTGTTTTAAACGCGGCACTTAACAATTGGGTCATACTCATATATAGCGTCAACCGAATCAGATACACCACACATCGCCTGGCGAGTTCATTATAAGGGGAATCCATTAGGGGAGGTTTGGTGGGTGAGGTGTGGGGGCGTGGGGGGTAGTTGGGCGTTCAGGTGGCCAAGAGGGCCGGCAAGTATATAGACGAAGAATGTGAAAGCGTTGAAAGAGGACAGTTGATGAAGGGTGGAGAGTCCTCTTTGCGGGCGCCGGTCACCTCCTTGTGGTTATTAAGACTAGAGAATTACAGTACCATGCAGCAAAACACGACGGATGGGCTGAACGAGGCTACATATAATATACTGATAATCATTTCTAGTCGGAATTCCTGGTAGGGTTGGGGGTCCACACATGTGTCCCTTTTCAGTGACCAACAACTACGCACCCCTTAGGGGCGCCCGTTGTTGCTACGGATTTGTTTTCTATATGGTAAACAACACGCATGAAACTGTTACCTGGCAACAACGGGCGCCCCTATGGGTAGGGCCAGGACGACTATGAATTCCTGTTTGAAGAGTATAGAGAGAATAACAATATGTTACTTCAAGTCCAAGTTTGGTGTGGCTCTAATATGAGTCGGTGGGCTCTGTCACTGAAAGGGTTCCCGCGACGGGGAAACTTGAACAGAGAGCCGCTCCGCGTGGCAGCGCTGTACACGAATGTCACCTGTCGCCGCCCTTATAGCCCATTTTCCAGGCTACTGTTACAATTTATCTTTGTGACTGTGGAAAACCTCGTGAAAACCGCCGAGGATTGCCGAATCGAACCCGCGACCTCGCGAATAAGAGTCTCGCGTGCGTGTTGTGTTATCGCCGAGTATTGGGAAGCGCAATCGATACGTCCATATAATACCACCCACGATGTATTTCATTCGAGACGGGAAGAACTGATCGATATTAGGACGACACGCTCGGAACTAACAGGTGTACGGAACTGTGTATACTCGGAACGTGAAACTGTAATGGATCACGAGAATTAAATGACTGCCGAAAGACGCGGGTATCAGGATAGCATGTATGGACAGAGGTTAGTTATGATTTAAAATGCATGGTACGGTTACTTCTTAGAGCAAAATGTACGGACCTTACAATGGCTATTTTTGTTTTGTTCGCATTTGCACCAACTTTTACACTTTTAGTCCCAACTGCATGATTATTGAACCCAACATTTTTTTTTTTTTATATACAATTTTCTCAGTTAATGAATCACAATCATAAATGATTCAGTATTTACCCCTAAATTACCACCGTGCACATTACACCTGGAATCACCACTGGCCGATATCTACGTATACAACATGTTCGAAATACGTTTTAAAATCATATTCATTTGTTTTTTGAACAGTTTTCTCTCCCATCCCTAGCAAGCTGCATGAGTGGTTGGCAAGTGTCCCCTAACGGGCTATAAAACCGTATAAAAGGAACATATTTTCACGACGGGCGAGCTAAATTATTATACACAATTTAGAGTGCGCAGTATAAACGTAACACCTTCAGCGATTTACATGGTTCGAGTTTCAATACTTGATGCGGTAAACGCGCGCAACATTTACGAGGCTCCGCTCCGTAAAACTTCTCTCTACGACGTCGCCGTTTGCACGAATTATTAATCGCTAGGGTGGAGTGCGGATAATCGAAGCGCGAGACATTTATCTTTCAGAGGGAGCAAGCCTGCACGTAGCACAGGTGGCCGTGTTGTTATAAGGCCTGGGCCACAGGCTGCCACTTCCCCTGGTCTGGTAGAACCGCGTAATTGCTAAGTGCACACAACCAGGAAACCACGAACACGGTGGGCCCGGGAAGAATAGGCCCAGAGTGACTCTGCTAGTCGTAAGAGGCGACGAAAGGAGAACCGTCTCGGCCCGGGGTAGAATAAGCCCAGAGTGACTCTGCTAGTCGTAAGAGGCGACGAAAGGAGACCCTGTCCCTTCCCTCCCACTGAAGATTTCTCCTCCCACATGGCCCTGCCCTCCCTTGCTGGACTCCCCTTATGAGGACGCCCGCGATATAGATGGACCCTGTTTCGGAAGACGTCATATGACCTAAGCTGTCGATTACGTCGTTAAACACCACCAATAATAATAATAATAATAATAATAATAATAATAATAATAATAATAATAAAAATAATAATAATAATAATAATAATAATAATAATAATAATAATAATAATAATAATAATAATAACGAAGACGGGTCGATAAAGAAGATATCTTTATTTCTCTTGATTTATTTGTCGGCGAGTGTACAATGACGTCACAATAAGATGGGACGGGTAAGTGACACAGGACTGAGTGCACTTCCTATGGGCGCCCATTACAACTAAGTGGAGGCGCGTGGACCCTCGTTACACCATTACACTATTGTTCTCCTTAGGTACTTTCAGTCACGTGGGTGATTCAGTTGCTGCTCATTACTACATTTGGATTATACGTCTCCTACTTTGGCGACAACGCTAATCGAGACGATGAGTGGGTGATATCGATCCGTACGAATAGGTTTGAAACCATCGTTTACATTTTCTGACAGTATTTTCGTTTCTAATATCCAATACATAACAATGCACGTTGTGGATTATCTGCTGAGAATATTCTAATCTTGGGTCGGTTTGCCCTTCAGTGATATTCTTCAGTATTCATCCCGTGACCAGTTTCCATTACGCGTTTCCATAATCTTTCTTATAGTTTGCTCTTTGAAGCAGGACCTACATTCGTCACTTTTATCTATCCATCTTATCATGTATATCATAATCAGCACTTGCATCAACTATCACATATAAGTAGTATGATATAGTAGAACATTAAACTGGGTGACGTATAGATGGGCCCATATGCAAATGAGATACACGCCCACGCCAGGATTCGAACCTAAGTAATGCAGAAACCACGGTTTACGAGACATTTCCGTTTACACGTGAACGGGAAAGTGGGCGTAGCTCGAGGCGAGGAAGCGCCATGCTAC
This sequence comes from Isoperla grammatica, assembly GCA_945910005.1. Taxonomy (NCBI): domain Eukaryota; kingdom Metazoa; phylum Arthropoda; class Insecta; order Plecoptera; family Perlodidae; genus Isoperla; species Isoperla grammatica. The sequence continues at coordinate 45,422,282 of OX246738.1, read as the reverse complement.
ATCACGTGATCTGCTACCGTAAATAACACGTGGTGCAAAAGTAGAGTTAAACACGGCAAGCTATCTACATACTACTTGTCTACGTTCACCTTCAGTCCTACGTCGGTAACTCAAGCTACTGACTGTACACCATCGTAACGCTCAAGTGTGATTATATATATGGTACATGATGAACTTGGCAGTCTCCATGTATAGTCCTTATCTTGTTGCACTGTTTCAACGACAGTCAACCGATTCCTGCCGTTCTTTCATGCATTCGTAAGTCAACTTCCACTTAGTAGAGTGTACAAGCCTCAATGGTCACCTCCCGCCCTGATGTGAATACGATTTCAGGTGTCCAGTATACAATCGTAGGCCCTAAATTGTAGACAATTGTGTATTGTACACCAGTGGACCAGTTTCTTTAGAGAGGCAGACAATTATACTATTGTACTCGGGCAGTGGCGTATTCACGGGGGGGGGGAGGGGGGGGGGACAAACCCCCCCCTTTTGCAAAGGAAACATGGAAAATGACCGTTTACTTTCATTTCAATAGACAGTATTTCAATAGACAGTATCAATAGACAGTATTTCAATAGACAGATGTTTTACTTTATAATTATTGTATATTGTTGTAATTAAAAGCAAAAGCAATACGAAAAATATGCAAATTATTGATTGAGGTTCCTTTTATTAGCGGTGCTAAGGAAAAAAAGTTGGCCGCTGTAAAACGCACAGATTTGCACTAAAATGACCTTGACGAGATTTTTTTCGGGGGGCAAACCTCCCGGAACCCCAATTATGTTTCGGCATCCACTCTCTATATGGGTTGAAAACCCCCCCCTTTCCCAATTCCTGGATACGCCACTGTACTCGGGTAATAATTTGTCAGCACCAGATTATTACATTACGTTGAGGTTCAGTAACAAGTGCATCCCCTATGGTTTCAATCTAGATGACCTCGAGTTGAGTCCTTGAGTGCATGTACGCGCTCGTCACCCCCCAGAGAGGGTTACATTTCTACCGTAGAGCATCGCAAAGGTGATCCGGTTCGTTTTCTGAACGCGTTCAGATATTCTCTAACAATATACAGATCTTGCAAACCTATTTTTAAATCTTGGTTTTTTTTTCATTCTTTTATCAGTAAAAGATGTCATTTTTGTGAGTAGGTAAAAACATAAGTTATTTTGATTCAATACTGTTTCACATGAGCGTTTATCAATCGCGCGTGCTAAACAGTAGTAATTGCAGCAGGTAGTGTGAACGAACACACGGGTATCCTCCTACGAGTAGTGGGTGAACAGTGTATTATAATACTGCCATTGTATTATGTATGCGCGACTTCAAACCATCACGATTTACAAATATTCTAAAAAAAAAAAATTACAATTATTATTTATGAAATCGTCAAATTTTATCCAAATACCATCAGTTTTTTTGTAAAAGTACTTTTAGATCTTGATAATAACTATAGCCTCACGTCATTCCAGTGCCTTTAATAGATGCGAACAAAAATCCTGAAATTCTCACTCTTTTCATCCTGTTTTCCAAGTTTCCAAGTTTCAATCATAACTTGGGCATGGCGTTTATTATTTTCATCAGCCATTCATCGTCTCGATGGGGAGCATAACGAGGAGGAACATTGGGGGGGGGGGGGGGGGGGGGCGTGACGTTTGATACGAGGGTATGTGACGAGCGGAGTGTGAGTATAGGCGTTTTCGCCATTGGCGGCAACAAACCTGGCCCATGATTATGATTATTTTGAGCTATTCAGGCTCCAGGAAATCAAATTGAAGGGGTTCAACGCGTTTGTTTACCTTTAGAATGTATGCCCTAGCAGTGGCGTAGCCAGGATTTGGGTCTGGGGGGTGGGGGGAGGTACATTTAAGGGGGCGCCAACTTCTAACAAGCAAATGATCAACACATAACAAATTTAGATGACACATTTATACTAAAACCCACTGCTGGGCAACAACGTGCTTCCACTCATTTGCTTGTTTTTGTGTGTGTAGTGGAGGAATTTAGACTAAGAGGGCGTCTAATATATGGCGGGCTGAGGGGGTGTACGCCCCCTCTTTCCTTCCTTAATGGCTACGCCACTGTGCCCTAGTAATGTGCACCATTTACGTCGCAGGAAACCTTCAATATCGTCGAGTGAAGGCCCTGACCCGCCGAGCACGCCACCATGCACACACCTTGGTCCAGCTCGATGCGCAGCGAGGTCACCTGCTCGCGAATGTCAATGAACAGCCACATGACGGTGGTGGTCGCCACGACGCACGCAAACACCAACACGACGGTACACGCGCGTATGAGCGAGCTGCACGCGTGATGACGCATCAGTCTGCCGCGTCTGCCGGCGCGCGTCTTGCCGAGCACCCAGTAGTCGTCCTCGTCGCTGGTCTCCGAGAGGAGGCCGTCGTGCGAGCTGATGCCCCCGCAACGTTTACCCCCCGACGGACACCGTTTACCCGCGACGGCCGAGTGGGCGACGAGGGCGTCCAACTCCTTCCGCTTCTTCATCTTCTTGCCGGCGCGCAGAGGCACGCTGACGTGTTGTCCCGACTCCATCGTCATCGCGCTCGCTAGCCCATCGTGTCGGAACAACGCGCTCTCACCTCACTACACGACACAACACACACGACTGAGCACGACTACTGACGTCATCGCACACACAACGCGTACACGTCCTTCGAGCGTCGCTGCCTCATTGATCGGTTGTGTGCTCGCTGGGCTGCCACCCTCGGCTCAAGGGTCGGCGAGATGCGCGCGCAACCGATCACCGAGGGGGGGAGGAGCCTACGGGCCAACACACACTCAGCTGATTGCGCTAATTATACCGGAGATAAGTGGACTTGCTGTACACACTTTCGCCGTCCTTCTTGGGGTCTTTGTTTTGTTGGCGGGAGAGGCCACGGCGGCCATTTTATCGATCTGCTCTGACCTTAGGGTACATATTGAGTTTCTCTATAATGATGGTATGACTTGTCCCAACGCAACTGTTCTCAAGCTGACAAGTGCAATAGTTTACGTCTGTAGGCTATATAAGATACCTGGAAATACCAAAATCAGCGGGCGTGACTTATGACTTATGACTATGAGGCTTGTGCACTCTACTGAGTGGTAAACCACCTTAACGAGTGTACGAGAGGACGCATAGGATAAGGAATATGTTGATTTTGCTTGAAACAGCGTGCATAAGGGGCGGGTCGGTAGGTAAGGATCTGAGGTCGGCATGACAATAGGGAGTATGCAATAACGTCATTTCCGGTATCGCATGGTGGCCATACTGAGGTACTCTGTAAACATTTGTTTACGTTCTTCCGACACTTCATTGTTGCAATATTGCAGATGTCCTTTGACTGACATATCAACTGTTTTCAAACAAAGGTTCCGTATTATGACTGAACACAAAATAAGAACGCGTAAACTCTGTTTGAAGACAATCATTTACATGTTTTATCATTTTCTTGAACTTTTACCTGAACACATCAATCTATACGGCTTAAAACTGTGATTTTTCCTGGATAACCTATGTGTCTTCTTTTGACAGAACAAATGTAAACAAGCAATGTGTACCTCATAATGGCCGCCACGTGACGCCTATTGAATACGCCCTATAGTTACGATGGCACAACTTCATCGGGGCTTTTACGTCTCATGTGCTAATCGAGACGATGAGTGGGTGATACCCGTAGATGAAAGACCTCCATACGACATGTATACATGCCCTTGGCAAGCTTCGAACCTGGAACGCACGTTTACCAGAGCAACGCGTATACATTAATGTATAGGCTACATTGTTTGAAGACAACAAAGTTATATCTGAACGCGTACATACATTCCAAACGTGAAACTGTTGCAATTCACAAAACCATCAAAGCAAAATGATGAGTGTTATATTTTATTAATGCATTTTGGTTGCGGATGGACGGGGGAGAAGGGGAGGGGGGGGGGGCGTAATATAGCGAGCTAGCAGACTACATGAAAATGCTATGCGTCACTACTTTCGTTTCCTTCCATTAATAATGTTTCTCGTAATAAACCGTGTACATTAAACTGAGTTACAAGCATTTCACTTAGCAACTGTTTTTTGTTTTCGTCTGTCACTTTTGACTTGGTGACGACTGGACATCAACAATTTTGAGAGACATTGCTATACTCAACTCAAGACATCGATAACTTTGCGTGGAATTTGCCTCAGTAATCTATGACTAGTCAACTCAACAAATTTAATATGTACTCGGCACCTCCACCAACGAACGCATTTAAAATAAAATAAAATAATATAAAATAAAATAAAATAAAATAAAATAAAATAAAATAAAATAAAATAAATACATACATATAAATAGAGTCTACCCACTCAGTCACATAGCTGATTTTCCTTTCATTACCGTTACCTATGCGAGAGGATGCCATCCCATGCAGACCCACTCTTAGCACAGCGATGCCAAGCTGCAAGTGGAGATCAAGTATATAGATAGTGGCTCCAATTATAGCTTACATTTTGTATGCCTTTCTTCTCTTCTAGATTACTTGGATACATGTAAGTTTTACAGGTAAATTATTAGCATAGGTTAGAATATGAAAATGCACCTTTCAGAAATTGTTCCAGACCAGTATACTCTCCATCCCCTACGCTCTAGGTTGTGGTAATAATTTCAGACCATCCTGCCACAAACGATTTCCAATTCGACTACTGACGTTGCGCGACATGGAGTAGCCCAGACTAAGACAGCCGGTGCAAAAAAGGAATGAAATTGGAAGCAGCAGAAAAAGGTTTTATAGAGTGTCAAAAAGAATTACAATTATTGAGAAGATAAGCTAACTAAAGGGATCATAAAAAAGAGACCAGGCTGGAGAGATTACAATTAAGCCTGCAAGGGAATGTGGGAGGCGGTTTTGGTCAAATGATGCGAATGTGAATGGATCCCAACACAAAAATGTGAAACGGAAACGAAGGGAAGGCATCAGGAAGACCAAGAGAGGAGTGGAGAGGCTTCATCGGAAGAGATGTGGAAGAAAGAAACAAATAACCTAACACTGGAGCAGTGTGAGGACAGGAAGGAGTTGAAGGTCAAAGATAATGCTGAGCCTGCAAGCCGAGTCATCCCCTATGCAGGGGGGAGGGGGACAACCGGGACACTGTGATGTGTTGCCCTGCAGGGCGATTCTGTATGGGCGACGATAAGTTTATCAGCGGTTTTGGTCGTTGCTGAAGGCGAATGCCTGCCAGCAGCAGGGTGATTGGCCCATTGCCTTCCTCTAATAACTGTAACCGGTGATAAAGGTATCGTCTCCCATTCAGAATCAGGGCACTGCTCTAGCGTCCTCATGTTCGGTTTTATTCCAGCGGAGCTAATGTAACCTTGTGCTCGGCCCTATTCAGCATCCTTGTACACGCACACTTCGCAGTGTTGCCAGCTGTGCAGGGATTTTTGTTTGGGGATATTTTTGTCGGTAGAAAAATATTATAGGATACTGATACATTGCCCCAGTCTTTTGGCACCCTCCTACAACCCAAAACTGTCTTGAAACTGAGAATACCTACCTAATTAGCAAAACAGAGAAGGCCAAAAATGAGGATACCTGGAGGACAAGAGCTGCAACAGTGACACTTGGCAGGGGGACACTTTACACACCCCTGGACATCCTTCACTCAACCTGGCATCTAGGTGGACATGAGATGAGTTATAGACTTATAGATTCTAAATCAGTTGAGTAGGAGAAAAGAGACAGGTTGGTACAAACAGGAGAGCCTCTACGGTAGAAAATATAGCTTCATGTTTACCTATGATGACTTCTATGTAGGCCTATACAGTGTATACTGTACAGCAAATCTATCTTCTACGTTCTGTCCTTCAGGATTTTTCCCGGTAGAAGAAGAAATTAAAAACTTTAAGCAAACCAAACTCCCTAGATATCAACAAATTTAAAACGGCACTTTTATTTGCTATGTTACACATCAATTGACATTTTTGAACAATGGCAAATAAGATGTTTCCAGTGTGCATTTCATTTTTGCTCACTATTGTTTTTTATTGTTAAAATGCATTTGTATGCTTGCATTTGCATTGTTGTTTGTTGAACTGTTATGCCTAATTTAGATGGTTCAACGTTTCGTTCAAGTCTCCTTGAATTCAAGGACAAAAACGAATGAAAGAAGTGAGTATTGTTGTACGAATTTTGTATACGTATGTTTTAATGCTTTTTTTGTTTTTATTTGAATTTAAGAAAACTTGAACAAAGTACTGAACCATCTAAATTGGGCTTTATGATTCTGTGTAACGCCTCTACCCTATATCTGAAATTATTTGAAGTACCGGTAGGCTTAAGTAACACATGGAATTAGGTAGTGAAATTACTCAACAACTGTCAACACGCACTACACATAACCAAACCTATATGATGCTATGTTATTAAGCAAAAACTGATGTCATCATCAGAAAAGTTAGGCTACTCCTACACTACACACAACGCAACACAATCCAACGCAACGCAACTTTCATGTTGACCAGTGATTCTCAACCAGTGTGCCGCGGCGTAGAACTTTTAATATGGTAAGTGAAGAAATAAATTGGGTATAATTACCACCCCGCACATTGGTGTCAAGACGTCGGATTTCGCCGTGAAGCATTAGGGCTAACCACGTGATGACTATGAGCCAACATAGCAACAACGTGGCAACTATCGACAATGCTACGGTCTTGCCCCTGAAGAGGCAGAAGCTCGATTCTTTTACCTGCGCCGAGGGGCTGGCCGGCCCGCGCAAACGTCTGCAAAGAAACAAACACCTTGTTAGCCCACTACCTGAAATATTACATCGGGCCTTATTCACGAAGGTGTAGGCCCTAGCCTAGAACTACATAGCAAGAGTTGCCATTGCCTTGCAACTGGTAGGCCTAGGCCTCAGAGTAGAAAGTAGAAACATTTGCGACCAGTGGCAACTTGTGCTATGAATTCGTGAATAGTCATGGTCTGTTGGCTGATAAGAAACGAACCTTTTACGCCTTTTTTTCTTTGGAGCTGTTAGCACGAATTCGGACACGTCTGAACCTGAATCAGTAGCAGACAATCCCAATAATTTGAAAGACTCAGCAGTTTCCATTTCCTATAATCAGTAGTGTGGCTTCTACACTGAAGCATATCCATGTAAACTATGAAATGGTAATATCACTAGGATCGGTTTCACTTGGATAAGGCCAGGCTAGCCTAGGCCTTCGTGACGAAATGACAACTTTTTGTACATACACCTACATAACCTGCAAAAACATGGTAACATGGTAGGCTCTTACGATGCACTTGACGTACAGCATGCATGAAACATTTAGAAGGTTGGATTGTTTGGATATCTTAACACTTGTCACGTCACGAGACCAAATAAACGATAAGAAGGCCTATTAATAAACAAGAATCTATTCAAATAGGCCTACTATCAGCTGATGCTGATAATATTTCGAAACAGCAAAGTGCAAATAGGTTACGGAAAACGCAGTTCAGCACCCATCTAGGACCACGAGCAATGACGGCAATTTACACCGCCCTCTCGTTCCACCTTTCCCACCATCAAACTATTTTGCGCGTGGATTCAAAACCAGTTCGATTAAACTATTAGAAACTACCTACATATGATTGGGGTTGCCATAAGTTGTGGTGATAAAAAGAGGACATTTTAATTAAGAGTGGTGTACTCAGGGATTGATGCATATAGTGGGTCAGGAAGGGGTCTGGGGCAAAGCCACAGCAACCGACTTTTTTTTAAATTGAATATTGTAAACACTTCTATCCTACAATCCGTTATCTGTGCTTCTATAAACGTTTTAAAATTATAAGAATCGTTTTTGTAGGTAGGCCTGGTGGGGTGGGGGGGGGGAGACATGTGGGTGGGGTTAAGCCCCAAAATTCCCTTCGATATGCCACTGAAAATAATGATACCATTTAAACTTAAAGCATTGTTGTAAGGGACCTGAGGCCTAAATGCGATTCTAATCGAATGGTGAACCTGAAACCTGCACTTTTCGTGAAAAAGACGCCCCGGCCGAAGTGAAACCAAAAACCCGGACAATTCATGCTTTTATTAAAAAGCCGCCCGGACGCATGAAGAGAATACGAAAAAGAGGACATGTCAGGTTTTAACTAGACGAATGGCAACCCTACATAAAATGATGTAGAACATTGTAGTGTAGATGGTTGATAGATCCCTGTTGATGTTAATCCGTGTAAGACATAAGATACTGTGACCAGTGACATAAGCTTAGGATGACTTTGACCATCCGTCCCCGAGTCACGGTGTCCCGAGAAATGATTTCGAGACACCCAGTTGTCCCGGATTTTGTCTCGAAGCGTAAGATTACTGAAATTTCATATTTCAATTGTTTTCACTTTTTCAGTAATAACGAAACTCATCAATTTGAACACTAGCGCCATTCTCATTGATAACTAAATGTACGTTACGTACAACACAACTTTATCACTTGAAAGCATAATATTATTATTGTTCTACACCGGACAAACAAGAAATAAAATATGGCGTAAAAACAAAATTTGTCCATTGTTTGTGTTTTTGTAATTGAAAAAATGACGCATAGATTTGTTCACAATAGTAATTCAAAATGTGCATGTTCTGCTTTAAAATTGATCAATTCATGCTCGTAAAGTGAAATAAAATAATTAAAATAATTCGGTGATATCGTCATTCGAGAAAATTACACACCTCCTATTCCCAATATTTCCTGTAATTTGGCTAAAAAAAACGAACAATGTCCGGTAGAGGGGTTGGTTGTGGGGGGGCGGGGGGTGATCGAGGGGGAGGAGTATGCCATTGTGTGTAAACATTATATTATGTGCGATGTGTAAGTTGCTACCTAAAAGCTAAGTAAAAGATATCTTTCTTGGCTACATTATTTGAATACATCCGTTAACATCACATTACGTGACATGAAATTAGATGCCGTTACCATCACCGTAGAGTTATAGCTATTGCTTGGCACATTGTCTTGTGTCCATTTTTGGGTCTCCGTTGCTCCCACTACCCACGATAGTAGTCACACCTTGTCTGTGTACGGCTACGATCAACACTCACTCACTCGCCATAGCCAACCATTATTGTATTACCGAGAGATGTGGCCCAGCGGTAGCACGAGGCACTCTATTTAGAGAGGTCCAGTGTTCGATTCCCACACAGTTATCTCAGAGTACTCACTCATGCAGTCATAAAGCAACTTAATTCCGACGGAATTGCAAAAAAAAGTGGACTGAAGGGGGCAACACAAACTCTAAGTACAGTAATGTTCCCTGCCTGTCCTAGATATAGAACTACAATGTCAACATGTAGATAAATATGGGAACATTCTAAGAGTACTTTCATCTGAGCTAAGCCTTAGGCCATAGGCACTAAAAATTTAAATTATGTAGGTATTTGTAGTAAGGCTTCACAGTACATTTCCAATACAAGAAAAATACACCAAATATAAAATACATGCTGGAAATCGTGGCAGTTAAATCAGCGAATTAATAAAAAATATCATTATGTATTAATTGTTTTCACTTATTAATAATTATGTTATAATATACATTTTTACTCAAAAATCACTAGTCTATAAAATAAAGTGTCAGTGTAATGTATGGCGAAAATGTCATGCCATACCGGAACAAAACAAAACAAAATTATTGGTAGCAATATTGCGACGTGAGGTATACTGTATCTTGTTTGTTGTGATTGTTTTATTGTTCTGTATTGTCCTCGTTTTAAAATTATGTTTGCAATATTGAGATAATCATTATTCGCCGACCACTTGGTAGAAAGTCGACCTCTAGCGTTGTTCTGTCCGCCTGATACATTCTCCCGAGTTGTCGAGTGACGTCTCGCCTCTAGAGCGATTCTGTAAAATTTCAATCGAAAACGATGTGAGAAGTGAGAACGGCCACCGCCTTGTAAAGTCGTATTCACTGCCTTCTCTATCCCGGCCGCGCGCTTCTCTTGAAAAGCAACTGAGAGATACGTATAGGTACATTTCAAAACTGAAATAAGGAAACACAGAATAAATTACCTATTTTATTTCATAAGACGTAAGGGAATTCAATTCAATTCAATTTCAATTCAATTCAATTTATTTCAAAAGCATTTATTCTCAGTTTGTAAGTTCATTATTGGAATAACAGTATAATATGTTTAGTAGTAGTGAGTTAAGCCAAAACAATATTGTACCCTTTATATAACCTCCTTGATTGTACCCAATGCCGTTTTAGCGCGATCATAGCTCATACACATGCGAAAACGGAGAAATGTTGGTTGAAATTGGCAATTGGCAAAATTGTATGTCAAGATTGGGCACTTCTGCCGGAGATTAGTGGACCGTCTACCGTTGCATGCGTCTGTTCGGGAACTCTTCAGATTCTAAAATATTCATCCTGATATAGATGAATATAATTATAGTAATAACGTACTTTCCCACTTTCGTCGTCCAATCACTTCACCGAAACGGAGCAACCGTATTTATTGAGCTATTTTAATAAACATGTCCGTTGCTATTGAATGGAAATAATGTTCTTAGCCCTATGTATAATATAACCCTAAATAGTTACATCCACAATTCACTTTCAACGCTAACTTCTTGAGTCAAGGTCAATATTTGGGCATCGCATATATTGGCACAAAACTATTGACCAATAACGTTCAGGTCTTCAAATGACGTATACGCACACAGAACCAAGGTATTTGAGTACAGCTTATAAATTGTCAATTACATCTCAGGGAAACAAGATAAGGAAATGAATCTGCGGTGGGGGAGGGGAGGAGGGGGGCTATATTTGGGAGAGGGGTAGAAGGTGGGGGGAAGCAAACCGAATCTACTACGTCACAGCCACTAAAATATGCCATGACCGTCGCGGCCTCACATATAATATTTCCCCGTAAAACAATCACCACATTACTTCTCAGACATTCAACTCTCGACTAGTTTGTATTACAATAGAGCACAGACGTTTCTGAAATCGGAAAAACAAGTTTCAGTGAAGTGAAGTGAGTAAAGATAACAGTCTGTGTTTGTATAATATTGTAGTCGTGTGAAACGGTGCCATTCGAAAGAGGCTGGCTGACTATTAGCACGGCTTGGGCCGTCATTACTCATTCATATCACACCGGTGGTGATTACTGAGCAAACATACTAGGTAGGCTGGCATGGACATGAGGACACTGTTAGACGTTCAGTCGACCGAAGGCGGGGGGTGAGAGAAGACTGGTGTGGGTTGTACCTCCGTGCGGACCGAGGTAAGACAGGGCGCATGGTTGCAAACATACTAGGTAGGCTGGCATGGACATGAGACACTGTTAGACGTTCAGTCGACCGAAGGCGGGGGGTGAGAGAAGACTGGTGTGGGTTGTACCGCCGTGCAGACCGAGGTAAGACAGGGCGCATGGTTGCAAACATACTAGGTAGGCTGGCATGGACATGAGACACTGTTAGACGTTCAGTCGACCGAAGGCGGGGGGTGAGAGAAGACTGGTGTGGGTTGTACCTCCGTGCGGACCAAGGTAAGACAGGGTGCATGGTTGCAAACATACTAGGTAGGCTGGCATGGACATGAGACACTGTTAGACGTTCAGTCGACCGAAGGCGGGGGGTGAGAGAAGACTGGTGTGGGTTGTACCTCTGTGCGGACCAAGGTAAGACAGGGCGCATGGTTGCAAACATACTAGGTAGGCTGGCATGGACATGAGACACTGTTAGACGTTCAGTCGACCGAAGGCGGGGGGTGAGAGAAGACTGGTGTGGGTTGTACCTCCGTGCGGACCAAGGTAAGACAGGGTGCCTGGTTGCAAACATACTAGGTAGGCTGGCATGGACATGAGACACTGTTAGACGTTCAGTCGACCGAAGGCGGGGGGTGAGAGAAGACTGGTGTGGGTTGTACCTCCGTGCGGACCAAGGTAAGACAGGGTGCATGGTTGCAAACATACTAGGTAGGCTGGCATGGACATGAGACACTGTTAGACGTTCAGTCGACCGAAGGCGGGGGGTGAGAGAAGACTGGTGTGGGTTGTACCTCCGTGCGGACCAAGGTAAGACAGGGCGCATGGTTGCAAACATACTAGGTAGGCTGGCATGGACATGAGGACACTGTTAGACGTTCAGTCGACCGAAGGCGGGGGGTGAGAGAAGACTGGTGTGGGTTGTACCTCCGTGCGGACCAAGGTAAGACAGGGCGCATGGTTGCAAACATACTAGGTAGGCTGGCATGGACATGAGGCACTGTTAGACGTTCAGTCGACCGAAGGCGGGGGGTGAGAGAAGACTGGTGTGGGTTGTACCTCCGTGCGGACCAAGGTAAGACAGGGTGCATGGTTGCAAACATACTAGGTAGGCTGGCATGGACATGAGACACTGTTAGACGTTCAGTCGACCGAAGGCGGGGGGTGAGAGAAGACTGGTGTGGGTTGTACCTCCGTGCGGACCAAGGTAAGACAGGGTGCATGGTTGCAAACATACTAGGTAGGCTGGCATGGACATGAGACACTGTTAGACGTTCAGTCGACCGAAGGCGGGGGGTGAGAGAAGACTGGTGTGGGTTGTACCTCCGTGCGGACCGAGGTAAGACAGAGTGCATGGTTGCAAACATACTAGGTAGGCTGGCATGGACATGAGACACTGTTAGACGTTCAGTCGACCGAAGGCGGGGGGTGAGAGAAGACTGGTGTGGGTTGTACCTCCGTGCGGACCAAGGTAAGACAGGGTGCATGGTTGCAAACATACTAGGTAGGCTGGCATGGACATGAGACACTGTTAGACGTTCAGTCGACCGAAGGCGGGGGGTGAGAGAAGACTGGTGTGGGTTGTACCTCCGTGCGGACCGAGGTAAGACAGAGTGCATGGTTGCAAACATACTAGGTAGGCTGGCATGGACATGAGGACACTGTTAGACGTTCAGTCGACCGAAGGCGGGGGGTGAGAGAAGACTGGTGTGGGTTGTACCTCCGTGCGGACCAAGGTAAGACAGGGTGCATGGTTGCAAACATACTAGGTAGGCTGGCATGGACATGAGACACTGTTAGACGTTCAGTCGACCGAAGGCGGGGGGTGAGAGAAGACTGGTGTGGGTTGTACCTCCGTGCGGACCGAGGTAAGATGCAGGGTGCATGGTTGCAAACATACTAGGTAGGCTGGCATGGACATGAGACACTGTTAGACGTTCAGTCGACCGAAGGCGGGGGGTGAGAGAAGACTGGTGTGGGTTGTACCTCCGTGCGGACCAAGGTAAGACAGGGTGCATGGTTGCAAACATACTAGGTAGGCTGGCATGGACATGAGACACTGTTAGACGTTCAGTCGACCGAAGGCGGGGGGTGAGAGAAGACTGGTGTGGGTTGTACCTCCGTGCGGACCAAGGTAAGACAGGGTGCATGGTTGCAAACATACTAGGTAGGCTGGCATGGACATGAGACACTGTTAGACGTTCAGTCGACCGAAGGCGGGGGTTGAGAGAAGACTGGTGTGGGTTGTACCTCCGTGCGGACCAAGGTAAGACAGGGTGCATGGTTGCAAACATACTAGGTAGGCTGGCATGGACATGAGACACTGTTAGACGTTCAGTCGACCGAAGGCGGGGGGTGAGAGAAGACTGGTGTGGGTTGTACCTCCGTGCGGACCGAGGTAAGACAAGGCGCAGGTTGCATTATGACAAGATTAGTAGGAATCCTCACAAGGCATTCTTCAGTTCAGGTAACTATAACTGTAGGTATTGTATTGTATTTGTTATAATTGTTGGAAGGAATGTCCGAGGCTGTTAGTATGACTCGCAGTGTTGACTGAAAAAGAACGGTGGCGGGTGTCGAGCCGGTGCCCCCTGAATAAGGGCCCGTGTGATAGGTCTGAGACAATTATGTTATCACTAAAACTTTGCGAAGTGTTTTTGTTACGTTACGTCGTAGCAACTAGAAACATCACTTGACAAGGTGTTGAGGTTATTGTACGATGTGGGTTTTGTATGAACTAAAACCCGCATGACAAAGAATCAAGATTTATTTATTATAAATAATGTTTGTTATTTTGTTTGCAAAAAAATTAATTAGGGTTTAAAATATCAACCGTTCTGATTAGGATACCTATTATATGTTATATATGGAATGATGTCTTTATCTTTTGTAAATAAAATCTGCGTCATTTGATAGTTTTTTTGTCAACATAATTGCTGTAAATTTAAACAATCAGTCGGTACTCATCGTTTTTTCATACGTATAAAGTGGAGTTACGTTAAATTGTGATGTATAAACTAAATTACTGTAACAATATTTACAAATCATTAATAAAAAGGACATTATTGTAATACACTTTTTTATTAAAGTGATAGTAACGAGAGATTGGTAATAATATTGAAAATTGGGAAATTGCGAAGTTATAATAATTTTAAACTTTAAATTTAAAATATAGATTAGGTAACGAATTGAATATGTGTACAAATTATATATACATTTCAAAATCGCGAATTTCGCGAAAATTGTCTGGTTTAATCGCAAAGTAACGACATAAATTTAATGATATGGCTTAAGAGGCGAAATTTGTTGTTTTAATACAGTGTATACATTTTTGTTTGTATTTGTAGCAATTAAATGATTCAAACAAACATTTTTAATGGACCACACAAAATAAAATGTTGAATGCCACGAAAATTATACAGCGAAGAACCGCTGCCATCGTATTGGTCATTTCCAACGTCGTGTATGACCTTGGGGTTGAACACGTCGTCAATAAATAAATAATAAACATATTGCTCATTCGACTAATGTTTGAAACAGTAATTTTACCACTTATTACAATAACTTTTTTGAAAATATAATATGCATTGGCTACTTCTTCCATTTGGAATATCCATCCTTGTGTATTGATCTGTCGATAATTTATTAATTTTGAAATACTATCGTGGGGAACAAGTTTTGGTGTATGTACTGATTAAAGAAAATGTTTAGAATTTTGCCAGAAAAGTTAAAAGGTAGATGAAGTACAAAACTTGTAATACAGCACGGTATCTCAAAAGTTGCTATAATTGCACGGTAGGTATATATTTGTCCCCCAGCAAAATCAAGGGTAGGGCAGAAATCTCCTTTATACTTTACTATTATACTATTACCATTATCTTATATTTTACTTATCCTTTATTATTATCTTTTACTATTTATTGTGCACTTGCCATGTTGTTTTTGTAGATTCTATCCACTCTTTGAATCATTTTCCAATTTCATGGATACATAATGTGCAGGAGTTGTTTTAAAGGAGGGTTTCCGTAATTACTTTGAATATATTTTTGCTGCGTGAATCCTGTTTTACTTGGTTTGTCCCGAGGTCCTAAAAATCCCTTGGTGGGGGGGGGGGGGGGGGGGGGGGTCTTGTCGAACTCCTCTCTCGCAGATGGCGGCGATGACTCGACCAGTAGGATATAATTGATTGATTGGTTCTTTATTGGAGAATGCATAATTGTGAAGAAATCTAACTCAAAAAGTAATTCAGTCAGGATTGCCAGTATAGAAGGAATATTGAACCAGCGACCTCCCGACATCAGTATCATGTGTTACCGCTGAGCTACTTCTGACTCGTGTTTGCATCAGAGTCTAACTGACTGGAGGACACTGAAGTGTGAAGTGTCTACTCACGTGTTGTCAGTACGTAGGTACTAACTACTTCTATATCTCGTGCAGTGGTCATTAGCGGTACAGACATGTCACAACGCGTGCAACACTAGACGGTTCTCGCGACCAGAGTCAGTTCAACAGTTATAGGAGGGTTTCACTAATAATAGGACTATCATAAAAACGCGGATGAAAATTATAATAAGCTGCTTTTATACAATGTTAGGAAGTACACTTGGCGAGAAATTTATATCAAAGCGATCAATTTAGATCAAATTTTGAGGTGGGAATCGAACCGCTGACCTGCACTAGTTTCGCGAATTAATAATAATAATGTAATCTATAATATGACACATAAAAATGTGTATTTTGTGTAAGTAGGCCTAAGCTATGTATATATGGGCGACACAAGCAAAACATGAAATACTTGACAAATAATATGTAAACTATATACTGAAGTCAGTAAAGTGTGTCTCGTTGGCCCTGTGGGATTTTATTCCTGCTTACAACACATAAGGTACAGGGTTCGATCACAAAATATGTTACTATAAAAATACTTCTACTTTTTCCCGTTTCGGGCATGGGTTTGTTAAGCCGCTTTCATAGCAACACGGCAACAGGTTTTTTCGGACCGGCAGGTCACGTGAACCAATCAGAAGCTTGCCGTGCCTACCGGTCCGGCACGGCCGTCTCAGATAACCGAACTTCATCTTTTGACGTCCTCCGTGTCTGCCGTGTGTGACATATACACGTGACACTAGGCAGCCAATCCCGTCCTCGCTCATTCCTCCACGGCCTGAACCCGCGAAAAAGGAGCTCGTTGTTTGTGTTTGTAAATAGTTTGTTTGTTACACGTGCATAATGAATGCTGATACACTAATAACGTTAGTTTTCGAAAGACCCCTTTTATATAATGTTAAACACAGAGATTATATAAGGAAAAGCTTATCAGAGAGAAGAGTTGGATGGAAATTGGATTTGCCTTTGGGTCTGACTGGTACAAAACATGCTAGACAAAACCCAGAATAAAAACCCGAAATTTCATTTTAAGTAAAAAAGATTTAATTCATGTGTATTACAAGTGCAAACACTTTAGATTATAAGAGCGAAAAAGAAACGGGTATGTTGGGGATCGAACCCGAGATTTTTTGCTGACAGCCGCGGACGCAGTCGTTGAGCCACGACGGCGGCTGAAAATTTGCAATCTTAATTGAGAACTCATTTGGCAGTTTGTAGGCCTAGGGCTCCAGGCCTACTAAAAATAGAATTATTGCTTTTTAATGGTGTATTTTACTTCACTCATCCATAACTTAATTTAATTGATCACTTTTATCCTGAATATACCTAGGAAATACGATATTTAAGCCCTGACATTCTTCGAAGCGTCCGTTTTGATTCTCTGTTGTCACTTTCGTCCGTTCCGAGAAGAGATAGCGCTCGAGTAGCTTTGCCGTGTTGACGTGCACCTATGAAGAGCTATAATAATGGGGCTTTGCACTGCCACATTCTCCCACTCGCAGCGCCAGCGTAGTGCCAGCCCTCAGACAAGGTCTACTTGATCTCCGCATAACTTAGCCATGAAAAAAGGGCTGATTTACCCATCCAGGAGGCTCTGGACTTGAGCTCGAACTATGGTGGCGCTACTTCTATTCCAATGTCTTTGGCAAAATGCTGCCATCACAGCCTGCTGGATGGGTCAAGTAGACCTTGTCCGCGCTGATTTACCCATCCAGCAGGTCATGGATTTGGGCTTGGACGGTGGTGGCGCATTCTACGTCAAGCTTTGCGTGCAAAGCCCCATTACCGGACCACCGTGTCACGTTAGGCCTATACGGACGCACGGCACGTTTGCCGTGTTGCTATGAACTAGGCTTTAACTTCTCAGATTGTTTAAAATACATCCATATGATTCTGAAATCTAGCATACATGCAAAGGGTGCAATTGCAAGACGTCGTAGCAACAATGCACATAATAAATAAATAAATAAATAAATAAATGTCTCCCATTGAAATTCAGTGTGAGTGCATATTAAGCACATGAGTCGACAAAGTGCTATTTATTTAGCATTTAATTATCTGTTAAGAGTCGAATTGTCAAGCATCTTGTTATGAGCGTGTGTGTGTGTACACAACATCAAGACTATGCACGAGTGGCCAATAACCAAACACAGTCTTACCAACTAACCAAATGTGAGTGAATGTCGCAATGGGGACATTCCGTTCAAACCGTTTAGACATATTATTACTTTACCGTTACAAGTCAATGATCGGTAGCACGTATTAATGTGGGTTGACGAGGGTCAGTCACAGTTTCACTGTCATGTATGAAACATCCATACTTGTGAATATTAATATTATAAATATTAATGTTTTATATACTCATACTAATGTGTATTACCAAACACAACCTAATAATAGAAATTGATTGATTGATTGATATTTGGGTTTTACGTCTCATATTTTTGCAGCTTGGCTAATCGAAACAATGAGTGGGTGGAATATATAAAGATAAAATCGGGGGGTGTTTGGAGGAAAGTGGACTTGGAGGACGGGGAGGAAATTAGTTCACCAGAAAATCTTTCCCTTCGGGGGGGGAATAACTAGCGTACTCCAGCCGATGGTTTTGTAAATAGTAGTTTCAGCCTGTGTGGAGTGTGCTGCTGGGTAAAGTCGTATCGCAATAACTTCGGTAATGCTTTCGTCATCAATCAATGACGTGTTTACGGTCTCGGCCAACCCGAGCAGGTATTTGAATAAGCCACGGCCGCTGGTTGGCTGCCGCTCACCCACCCGTGACGGAAGCATTACCGAAGATGTTGTACGATGACTATACTAGTAATTAGGGCCTACTCAAGACAGCGGGTATGGCTCTACAAGGCAAGCAGTGAAAACAAAAGTCCGCTGTTCCTTCTGGGAGACAAAATGGCGTTGTGTATCATCACACTCATTCATATAATCTAAGCACGTGCTCAGCATATCTTCGGGAATCGCATTCCAACACCCAAATAAGCCCATGCAAGTCGTTACGAGCGAATCACCTCATTGCACGGCGACTGTGCAACGCAGGTCCATAACGAGGTAAAATGGCCGTGGAATGCCCGACGCGTGCGATACAGGCTTGTTTTCGTTGCTTCCTGCTGGGTGTTATTCCACACAGTGCGTGTAAGTGTAAGAACAATGGGAAGCTATTGAACATTGATGGCACGCGCTGCGCGCAGGGGAAGTCGGGAACTGTTCAGGTGGCGAACTGCATGGAACATGGGTGTTTGTATGCATGGCGCGTGATGGCGGGCTTCCGTCGCCTGCCATGACGTATTCGGGGGTACAGCACTGGACACGATAATAACATGCAGTACTTTCCGTCCATCGAGATAGAGATGGGATTGTTATACACGGGTGTAGGCAGATATTTTATTATAAACATTATGATACAGTATTTATTATTGGATGTCGTGGTTGTGGGCTTGTGTCACTAACTTATTTGTCCTACTTGAATTCCCACAAAATGACGGCGTTTGCTGGGATCCAGGTTCGAATCCTGGCTGGGCATGGGTCATGGATGTCATGCGGAGTTTTCCTTCTTCATCTATCACCATCATTCACTCGTCGTCTCGATTACCAAAATATCTATTTCTATTCTGGCATACTCAAAACAAGAGTAACCAACTTAACGAAATTAGTCGTATTTTGTAATGTATTGTGTACTGTATGTAGGCAGGAGTTTACGAAGTATTGTAATACGGGAAAACTGACTCCCGTTTAAAGTAGTTACAGGAAGTGCGAAATTATTGTGAAAAACGGGATTTCCAGGAAATATGGGAGAGTTGGCAACCCTATATGCCTGTGAATGTAGTACATTGTAGTTAGTCGATAGTATTTCTTGTAGGGAATGGCCAAGAGGCAGATCGAGATTATTATGTATTTCTACGCTGTGCCAGCTGTGTATTCCATATTCCACTAACACAACTCTGTGGTAATTTTTTTTTTTTTTTGTAAGTTATAATACCCGAACAATAAGGATCGATCGACTATTCAACTATTATTATTGACTTAACGAAAGTTTTTTTTTTATAATTATAAATGTATGTACATATAAATATCTTTATCATAGAAAATATTTTTTCCTGATAAAATAATTAATTTTTGTAAGGTACAAAACAATACTATGAATACATTATGAAGACTTTATCATAAAAAAATCTAAATAAAGTTCGTAAATATGCGTATTGGAGAGGGGGGAAGGAGGAAGGGTGTTTCTAGACGCACATCAACAGTTGAAACCTCTGGACCCGATATGAAGGCCCGACGAACATCAAGAAACAAGTTACGAGTGAAGCTGCCAGACACCGGAGGTAGAGAAGGCAAGATGTGCGAACATCAAGCAACAAGCTACGAGTGAAGCTGCCAGACACCGGAGGTAGAGAAGGCAAGATGTCGGCATAGCTGAAGTGTTGTTGTAAATCCCAGCTGTGCTACATCGAGCCAGCTCTCACTTCCGGCCATTCAACGTAGAGCGCACCACACATCGCCATACGCATGAACGTACGTCAACTGTTACGATATTGTCCCCCGTCATCTCTTGTAACAGGCCGAGTTACGCGGGGAACGTTCAGGTCGCGTGAATGACAAGAAGGATAGGCATGCAACGATGTGAAAGTGATACAAGAGCAGAGAAGAGGAACCGCTCACCAGCACTGAGGAAACCACCTAGAACGGAGGAATCTACAGGGTTCAATATTCAATAACCTACAACAACTTTGATATCATTTATTTTTAATGACAAATAAACCAACAATTAAATATACCAATGTAAACAATTCATTGTAAAGTCACATCAATAATGCAGTTATTAGAAAACTCCCATTTTAAACACTGAGTGTATAAATTTCTTGTTGTGTAACAAGTATAGTATATCAAATTATACTAATAGAATAACCTTAAATAAATTAGGTAATGAACAGACAATCAAACATATCTAATTGTATTCATTCCACAGAAATAATCATAAAAATTCACAACTCAAAACAAGTGTTACTGTATATACAAAATTCTATCACAAAATAAAAAAGCACAGCTTGGTAAATCATAGGTCCATACGAAGTTAACAGGGGTTATAGATGAAATCAATTTATAGACTAGTTAGTAATATTTGGTTTTCTTAGTTTCAATTTAGCATCACTCTACGTCGGTATTACGCATTGGTACCGGTGTTCCAATCCTACATTATAGTGACTTTATGCTACTATATATACTTCCCTTATGTGCAAGATCTTTCGGCCTTACTACATTGCAACTGTCAGTCCTAAGGATTGAATGAATGTACCCCATTACAAACCTAAAGCATCGTGCGAGGTTCAAGTATTATAGACAAACGCCTTCTGCTAGATTTTTGTGGTTAAATGTGAATTTTGATTTTACAGCCATTTTGATTTCTAGTTTAAAAGAACAGAATAAATCTAGTTCTTAAAGTCATGGTTATAAGCTGCCGTATCTCTAAATGTGGAATGTCAATCGGTCATGGGACTCGACAATTTGGTAGCATTCACTTTTGAAACAATTGAGACATAGGTTGCTCGTTTTAGGCTGAGCTACTGAAGTGAGATTTTCTACTACTATTATTGTGTATTTTGGCAACTGTTTTCTAAACAATTCACATTTTTAGTAATACAGAAAAGTTCATGGAACATTGTACTTGCACGTACGTTCTTATCCTAGCCTGCAAGTACCAACAGTCTAGGTACCATTAATAAATGTATACACTTGTAAAATAAATTCCACCAAATAAATTCGAAACTACCTATATTAAACATCCAAAATAAACTTAAAATTGGAATAGAAACTGGACTTTGAATGTAATTTGCCACTGAATGTAGTTAATTTTTGAACAAATCTACATTGCAATTCCAACTGAATCTTTAGAAGCCTACGACTGCTTCGTTTGATTGGAAGTTCTTAACAATTATTTGGGTACTGAACCACCTGATGAAATCACAACTTGCCAATGCAAATATTACACTAGTTACATTCGTCGTAATGCAATAGAATCAATTACATGTACGTTGCAAGTGAGTTGCTCATTTGATTAGCTTATATCCACTGTGTTAACTAAAGCACTAATGTATGTTTGTCTTTTGAGTAGTAATTAGTAGCATGTACCAGTTTACACCAATGAGAGTAACCAATGCTTCTATGACTGTCATTCTCACCAATGTATTCCTTCAAAATCTACGTCAGTCATTGAAGAAGTAAGCGAACAAGTGAATTATATTCCAGCTCTAGAGTTGTTTTAATTTACCAGTTTCGGATGAACATTGTTAGGATTTTCGTCCAAAAGCAAAGACATTTTTTAGATATGTAAATAGAGATTTACTACGGATGTTAGTTCAGAGTAGCGGGTTTTATGTGTTTCCAATAACCTGATTATATGGGTTCAACTTCAATCCTAGTAGTTAGAAACAAGGTTGAAAGACAATCAATCAATTGAGGGACTGATTGTAACCTATAGTGAAATTTCATGACAAATGGAAATGTAATAAACAGAAAATCAATATCCCTTACTAAAAACTGATCTCACAATTCAAGGTTAGGATGAAGTACCTAGACATGAATGTCCTAATTTGTTTGCACAGTTTTAGATATACAGGGAAACGCTATTTATACAGTCTTAGTAACCAAACAATGACCAACAAATATGATTTACACATTTTTAACTCAGAAAAGTGCATGGAGTTAGGATGTTTTAAGTTACATTCACAAATTTATGAATTTAAAAGAATAATACAGGAGGCCTATCGTCAGCCTACCAACTCTATAGATAACAGCTGTTGTTAAAAATGCATTCATTAACCATGATCTGGCAAAAAGTACTAAACATTGTCAACACAGATGAGGCAATTACCGACGGAAATGTAGGTACGGTAGGTATTCAGTTTACTTTATTGTAATTTACGACCCCATTGATTGGAGAGCTAACTTAGATCTAAATAATCTACCTGTGTAGGTAGTTAGATACTTATTTCAGTTCCAGTTAGCAACAAGGTATTTTATTATTTATTATCTATCACTTAATTGTCAAAACTTTTATCACTTACTACTATGTATTTTATTAGCCACCTTACCATTCTATCTATAATAACCCTCCTGTTCATTATAAGCTCCACGAATTCATGACTGTGTAACTGTCATGTAGAAATGTCCTGTATCTTCACATAATTCAACTTCCTACTTGCATAGCTTTTAAAGCTACAGCCCAGTGCTTGAAACGTCAAACCATCCACAAAATAATTACCTACTTTTATTAACCAAATCTCAGCTGTGGCTTGTGAGCAACCAGTGTCGTCTTATGCAACCAATACAATATATGCAACACATAAAAGAATCTAGCAGTCTGTGGAGCCCACAGTTATGACAACCAGGCCAAACCAAGAATGCTTTTTAGTTTTTAAACAATTACATATTTCATATTAAAACAACCAAAATATAATATTATATAGGCAAGTATTATTGTCTAAATGTATTTAACGATCAAAAAATGTCCAAAACATATCTACACGCTAAATAATTTGCATTTGTGCTGGTTGTATATAACTAACAATTATATCTATATACTACTATGTATAAAATACTGTGATACAAATAACATTAGTACTGTTTAGAACAGTGATGGGAGTATAGTATTCCCTCAAAAAAGAACAAACACAATGCTACAAACGGCAATATACAAAATAACTAGATGATAGATTCCCTGTACACAGATAATTTGTAGAACACCTAATAAAGCAATAAATAAATAACAATTGTTTATTGTTGTTTAAAAAATACCTAACAATGAAGCTCGGTAACAAATAAATTACAGAACAATATTAATCAATCAACATCTGTCCTTGTTTCCAACTATGAAGTTGGGTAGGGGGTGGTGGGAAGATACCACCATTCACTTGCATAATGCATAATGCATTCATTGCATTAAATAACAAAGCTAGCTTTTGAGAACCGTCTGAGCACGGACTGTGCGGACTCCATTAGTCCATACATTCTATTATCAAACACCTCTGGAGCGAAGGTGGGGGCTCGGAAGAAGAGTAGTCACTGGCAAGTAGATTAGAGACCAAGGTAAAGTAGCACTTGGCCTACTTTAGGATCGAAGGTGGATGAACACACCTTATACCCCCTGAGGCAACAACACTTGCCTATCTCTCCCAAGTGCATAGGTTGACTCATCAGACATTTTTCATTTAAGAAGTAGATAAAATAACATAAATTGTAATTATTAAAGCTTGTTCTACAACTTAAAGCATCAAGCATGTTACAAATTTTGAACAAGAATGGTCAATCTACTTAAAGCTCTGCCTTGGATACATACACCATTATTTTGAGGTGATTTTAAGTAGACCTTATAATATTAGACAAGAACAGTCAGAATTGTTTCTAGATTAATATAGGGTTCTCAGATACTTCACAGGTGTGAGGTTAAAGCTCGTCTACATAGTTTACTTGTTACTGCACTGGTTTAACCTGCAGCATTGTAAATAACCTTAGGGTAATGCCCAAATACAAAAGTGGCAGTGCAGATATATATAAACATTAAAAGTTTAAAAAGAGTAAGTAGTAATCTTTTAAATAATAATGTTGACATTTATAAATTTTATAGCAGTAAGTATGGAATATTTATACATGTAGGCCTAAGAAGAATGATATGTGCCAGAAATGGCAAGAAGTTTGGCATTATGCTGTTAAACTAGAACACTGTGTTTGGAAGGCGTAGAGCCTGCTCCGTAACATTCAACGACGACCAACTGGGCCCAGCTTTGCTGCACAACACGAACGAACATAGTACGAAGACGAACACAATTAAAGTGCATTACAATAGGGAACAGTATAAAACAATAACCACAAGAAATGGCATCGATAATAATAAAGGCACGTTTTCTTCCTGCCCTGCCAATGTGGATCACTACCACATGCATACCAACAGAGTAGCAAAAACACAGCGGGGTAAATACGCTATGATCGCCGTTGCACACAGAAGTAAGCTGTTTTTGTGGAACACTTTCCAAGTCATTTTATCAATTTGTTGGAGTGTTTAGTGGCTAACTAAATAATTAATAGCATCAACATATCCATGCTAAATAATAGACATTTATCAAATTGCTTAATTTTCAGACTAATCAATACAGTAACATATTCCTGTATGATTTTTTCGGGTCGACCACCTTGACAATGTGGCTCACATGGGTTACGAAACGTTGGTCTTGTTAAGGTTAATTTGAAATAATTTGTATAGCCTATTTAACACACTCTGTGTAGCGTAAAAAATAAAACATGAATAAACCTTACCGAGAAAGTTTCAAACAAACGAATATAATCAATATTCATAGTAAATTCTCCTGAACAAATTACATAGTACCGCACTGGTGGTTTTAACAAGGCCATGTTCTGGCCAAAATGCTTTGCATGGCTGAATTGTTGTTGCTGTACTAAGTATTGATGTTTCTAATTACAGTATTTCAAGTTCAGAACAGCTGCAATTGAGGTAAGCTGGGGATTTTACACCTTTCCCTAAACAATCCATTGGTCTCTTCTATCAACAACAAATTATAAACAAAATGACATTGGATATTTGTTCCACAAACTGCGGCATCAAATTTGCAACACGTTTTTACCGGGTGCACAACAACGTGTGTTTTCAGCACAGATAAATAAAACCAGAATACCATTAATACAAGTACAGATAGCACTTGACAGTGGCTAGATGTGTCTACGTTCGTATCGTATGACCACAACACATGTTCCTGTGAAATTTATACAGAATAGAATGAAAACATTTGGCATTTACTCACTGTTTTCTGCTCTCGTTTTGTTTACTTACAAGTGTAGTTTCATGTTATAAACGAGTTGATATTTTATAGGAGTACTTGACATACGTACCCACAAACAATGTGTTTTAAGTCAAAAAGACTTTCCAAAAAGAAAATAACTTTTTTTGTCTATTGTGTATATACTTGGTTTTAATTCATATCAACATTTAACAACCTTAAACAATATGATCGTCAAATGGATTTTAAATGACAAAAATTATAATGTCCAAGCAGCACTATGCCTAAATCAATCACAACCATAACTAATATAATATAGAACAATGCATATATGCTATAATTCAAAATTATATAATCACAAGCTAACATGACTTTTTCAGAAATTAATTTTGTAACATAGATGGCTATAAGGGATGTCAACACGCAACCAGATTCCAGTTGCATGCATCATTTTCCAAACCGGTGTGTAATTGTTAAACCGTTGGTTTGCTTATTGATTGGATTGGTTATTAGTTACTGACGATGTCAACAAGTATGCAGCCACACGCATCGTGTAATATAAAGACCACACCCACGTCCCGCAGGTTAGTGAGAGAGATACCGCTTCAAGCAGTCTAGCTGGCCATCAGCCGTCGAGTAGCGCTTGCTTCTCATATAAGTGTGGTAGGCAAATATGTATTGCAAATAGACAAATTTTCTTTTGATAGAATGGTTAATAAAAATAGCGAGCAACAGGTCTAAGCCAGTTTTGAGAAAAAAAAAATTATGATGATGTACATCCCTGAAATATGTATTAAATTACAAATTTTGATATTTATTATTTAATATTTATGTACACATTTTTATAATTCCTGAAGAAGGAACTATGATACAACTCCTGCACTGACATCCTGTAAGATTTAACTTATGTACAGAAGGCGAGAGGGTGGGCAGTGGTAGGGGAATGAGCTGCATGTGGCCTGATGATGCTGAGAGGTTCAAACCTGACGTTATAGTCTACACTAATCCATTTCACAAATTCTATCTTCAAACTTTAACAATTTGGATTTTTTTTTTAAATTTAAAAACACATATTTATTTTATTTTTACCAGAAAAGTTCTAGTGTTAGCTTATGTTGGTAGAGCTTAATTTTAACAATACATTGGTGATATCTTTGGCAAGTTTTAACACAATTAATTTGCACCACATTTGTACACATTGCACTAATAGTAATAATATGTTAAATCTAACATAGGCCTAGGGTACCTATTGAATAACCACAAAAACATGCTGTATGCAATGCATTACTTAGTACTTACCTACTCAAGCGGGCATTCTATGTAGTAAGTTAGAAGATAGAAGTAGTTGGCATTTACAGACAAGCCACTTGCACACCTCTGTACTCAGTAAGTAAGTAAGTAAGTAAGTAAGTACAAGGCTCAAGTACTTAGCTACTGGCCTACAAATAGTCCTGATTATGTAACAGGCTTACTGGGAATGATTATCTATTTAATCAACAATAGGGCTAATGATAATTATGCATAAATAAGCTGTATTTTAATTATTGGTAGTGAATGCAACTTACTTTGTGGCTTGGTTGTTTCCAAAGCACAAGATGCACCTGTCTTTTATCTTTGGAACGGACATCCTATCTAGTACCACTGTACCAGTACACTTGACAGAACCCATATTTTAGTCTCATATATATCTATATGTCTTTGATATGGCTGTTCTACCATGGAGGTAAATGCACTTTTTATTGGCATATCACAAATAAATACCAGCACGTTATGGCTACTCCACCATTGAGGTAAATGCACTTCTTGTTGGCGTATCACAAATGAATGCCGGCACTTGATAAACACCAATTAGTTAGCAGAGCTAGGAACAAGGCGGTCTTACACCACAGGATTTTCTCTTCTTTACAGCTAAATCTTCAGTAAGGAATTCTTATTGTGAACTAATACAGTTAAATGTTACTGTAACTTAGTAATAATTCTATCTTTAGTGAGTCCTAGTATATTTTAACTACTGAAAAGTTTAAATTTGAATATACAGTATCCAGATGGACCAATTAAAACAGTAATATAGGCCTACTACTACTAGAGATACTGGTTTGATTTTTCTGTTTAGGTGCAATTAATAAATGTTATAAAAAAGCAAACTCTGTATTCCAAAAGTTGTGACAGCTAAGAGTTAGATTATTATTTATTACGTAAATTAGTGTTTATTATTTCATACAGGCTATTATTATTATTATTATTATTATTATTATTATTATTATTGATATTATTTATGGATATATTATGGTACTGGTACTGGTAAGTTTTGAGTGATATACACAATACCTGTATTAGTTATTGATCAGTGATTACTTAGCATTAGCACACATTATTTATAAGGGGGCCTACCTATGAAAACCAAAGAAAAAGGTGGCATATTTTTTAACATTATTTGCACTACTGTACGACCAACCGGTAGTTCAAGCACTGTTGTTTCAACCATATCTATGTGGAACCTACATTGAAACGTATAGAGAAGCATATTAAAACACTGCTAAATAATGAAATGTATATCCCTAGATTATTATAGGTTAATAATTACCTATATAATTAATATTATTGGTGTCTGGGCATAATTTGTTATTATTTTGGGTGGGTAATTTATTATTTTAAACCAAAAGCTGCCGATAAATGTTTAACAAAATTAAGCTTACATATTTAAACATGTTTCTATTTATTTTAATGTGTGTACCAAAATCACGTTTTAGTTCTTACTTTAATTAGATTAAATGACCCATGTAACTCTGGCTGGACTATGTATTTTGCATTCATAATAGTTGTTATTACAGATATTCAAATTAGATAACGTTGGAAAACCACATCAACATTTTTTTGTGGAACATAATCAACCTTGCTTAGGTGATTGTTTATGGAGGTTTAGTTAGGCCTATGGGAGACCGTATGACAGGTAGAGTGCGCTGTGAGCGATGACGTTCAGTTTACCTATTACAGTAAACCCTCGGTAAAACGAACTCGGTTAGTGCGAATTCTCAGATAATACGAATAGTAAGCAAGACCCAGCCCGCGTAAATAGGACACTCAATGTTAAATAAAACGGATATAACGAATTTCGCATAATACGTAATACGAACTAATTATTTATCCCCTGGATGGTACTTATACATAATGTTCGTTGTTTAATACGAACTAATAATTTTGTAGCCGCACAATCAAAATAATGTGTCCGAGAGTTCAACTCGCAGAGTAGACGTAGGTATCAACATTTTTGTCCGCCGAGCGTACGTCGTCGCAGGCAGCTACTTGTTTTGTTGGTGCTTGGTTTTCCCTTCCCCCTCCACCGCCCACAAGCGCGATCGGATGCGCGCGCAAGCCCTTACAGCTGTTGAGGGGCGTGGCTTGCTCACTGCAACGTGCTCGCTCAGTCCGCCTACTATGCACGCACAAAACATCATACCCGCGCGCTACTATCCATTGGAAAACATTGATTGTTTGTAGATACGTTTATTTTGGCTGGTACTATTGAATTTCGACGTTTTTGCTGTTTAATCAATGATATTACAAATTTTTATATTACGAACTGACGATTTCTGGGTCCCTTGATGTTCGTATTAACGAGGGTTTACTGTATATCTAGCTCAACTTCAGTTATTTGCTCCAAATCTTAAATGCCTGATAAATTATTTACAGTAATTTTGATTAAAGACATACTTAAGCACTTAAAACTTAATTATTATTAAGTTTTATGAAATTAAAATAAAAATCAGCAGAAGAATCCAAAAAACAAGTGAAACCTAGTACAATGGTTGATGGAATAACACAGTCTACCACACTCTTCGCGCGCGGGTAGGGTTAAGCCGTCCCACAGACATCTGTATTTACACGACATCATAATTGCATGCGTCAAATGAGGGGCATACTGACATTTGTGTGAACAGGAACGTTCCCAGCGCTGCTGTCATACGGTCTCCCATAGGTAACTTCCTTTCTTCTTTCCCACTTTTAACATCACTACACTATGTCTAGAAATGACATCAATACTGAAATAATTATTCTTACCCAGCTCTAGCTGCCTCAAAATTCTGTGTCTGAGTAAGTTTTAGCGGGTAATAATTGACCAGTGTTTCGACGCGACAGTGCGAAGTGCACAACCACAAAGCATGTTGCAACGAGACACTCATTACAATAGGAATACCTCACTGAAAATAAATCTTTGTAGTAATCGTAGTAGGCAGACATCAATTAATGACAAACTCATTTTATTGATCTAGCCTACCATAAAGAGATCTTAGATGAATCCTTCCCTGTTGGTGGGTTGATAATAGTTTCATATACGTAACACCAGGTCTCCTATCACATTTCTTGCTACTGGACATATTATTTCAACCTTTGGGTAACTTTTGCAAAAATATTTATATTCTTGAGCCAATGATTCGCCACAGTACCTCACGAATGACAGTACCGCCTGGGAATCGCATCGTTAAGACAGACACCGCGACGAGACTTACGGCGTGGGCGGTCAGAACTTCCAAGACTGGTACGTTGAAGTCCAGCCGGACACAGCTGTCCAGGGGGGGAACTGGTCCATGAAGCGTTTGAAGCCGGCCGACGCTTTGTGCGGCCCGTGCATGAAGTGACTGGTAACTGCGATGTCCACGCTGAGTTGGCCATGCTTGACCTTACCCTGGACACAGACGGACACACCATCACTTACTACTGGCCGCTCAAACTCTGACTTATAGGTGGGGGTGCAAATTAAGAAAGAAACGAGGAAAAACGTTAGTTTAACATTTTTCAGGTTACTTTTAATTATTTGGTCACAAACATTAAAGAGAAGTACAAACACAAATGGTTTTAGAAAACCAACATAGATTATCTTCATTTTCCAGGAGATTCCTTTCCTTGGTTCCTTGTGTGAGGACCGTCCAACAAACCTTAACACATCCAGCAACTCCAATGCGTGCGAAAGCAAAGCAAAGGTGGCTGTCGGCCTGAGGGGCAAGGATGCTCCACACATATGCTAAACAGTACACTCTGTTACCTTGAGATCCATCCAGAAGACCCAGGGCTCAGGGTCGCTGGCACAGCTGTAGTAGACAAAGTAGGTGGGCCTGTCAGCAAAGGTGGCTGTCAACCTGAGAGGCAAGGATGCTCCACACATATGCTAAACAGTACACTCTGTTACCTTGAGATCCATCCAGAAGGTCCAGGGCTCGGGGTCGCTGGCACAGCTGTAGTAGACAAAGTAGGTGGGCCTGTCAGCGAAGGTGGCTGTCAACCTGAGAGGCAAGGATGCTCCACACATATGCTAAACAGTACACTCTGTTACCTTGAGATCCATCCAGAAGACCCAGGGCTCAGGGTCGCTGGCACAGCTGTAGTAGACAAAGTAGGTGGGCCTGTCAGCAAAGGTGGCTGTCAACCTGAGAGGCAAGGATGCTCCACACATATGCTAAACAGTACACTCTGTTACCTTGAGATCCATCCAGAAGGTCCAGGGCTCGGGGTCGCTGGCACAGCTGTAGTAGACAAAGTAGGTGGGCCTGTCAGCGAAGGTGGCTGTCGACTTGAGAGGGACCCCCTCTAGGATGCTCCATGCCGACAGGTCAACGCCTGGCGCTGGCGACACCATCAGACCCATGTGATCCGGACCGGTGACGTTGAAGTAGAGTCGCCTCACGTCGCCTGGACGGGTCTCCACAGACTCCAGGCGGAAAACGGTCGGGATCGGGATCACGGGAGCGATGCCCGGGATCCAGGTGGTCTTCCTGTGAGAGAGAGAGAGAGAGAACACGCATTGAGGTACACTTTGGCGAGTAAGCAACGGAAGAGAGACATTTGATATTATCACTCATTAAACCAAATAGGTATAATTATTGAAATGTAGAAAATGTATATAATTAAAATAGAATACAGTAGAGAATGAGAATGACAGTAAAACTTGTTGTAGATAACGAGAATGACAATGTTTTAATTTCTCGCAACAATTTGTAACAAATATTTGTGTTTGTTAAACAATTACTGACAATGTCAATCCAGTAGGGTACTTGAAATTTGTTTCATACGACACCACATCTCAATTCACTAATTTTTCAAACAAAACGAGTAAAAACGTTACTTTTGCATGTTTTATTGGGACCACGCTTTCCCGTTCAACCTGAAACCTGCTCCCTTGCTTACTTAGAAGAAACAACTTGTCGTCTCTCACCATATCAACGAGAGGATCGGCAGGAGGTAGGGTACCCCGCAGAACAGCTGCGTGTCACAATTGTCCACCTGTCTGGCGTGAACCATCTCCGGCACGAACTCCCTCACGGTGTCGGGACTGTTCTGGTCCATGTCAACCACCCAGAAGCCGGTCTCGTGGTGGGTCACGTTGCCGTGGAGGTCGTGGTACGTTCGATCCACGTGCTGGAACACTCCGACAATTAGTCAAATGCAATTTGTGAACCAGGGTGGGAGATTTTTATGATGTCACTTTGAACGATTTTGTATGCAATACTGTATTGTTTTGTAATCAGGCCATATAGGGTTTGTTCCTCTTTACGTCATCGAGTTTAGTTCCAATTCTGCTTTAACTCACGAAAATTGCAGCATGAGGGACAGTCCAAGCATTTGCAGTCTGACAGGTGACAGCTGTTAGACATTTTCTAATGTTTCAACATTTCTAAGCCCCTAACCCAGGGTGGCCGTTTTTGCGGAGTTTATCCTCTTTTGCGGATTTTTAGGGTGCCTCGCGGACATGAGGATTAACGGCCAAATTGGCGGATTTTCTACCATTATTGTAAAAAACGTGAAATGTACTATAATTTGAAAATTCCGCCATAAAGAACGATTTAATAACGTAAAAAGTAAAGTTGGACAATCTACACTTGAACCCGCAGCATAGACACGATGTCTCAAAACACATGTGAAATATCGAGATTTCAACTGTGTTTTTGTAAGTTGTCTTGCTATACTAGCAAGCAGAGGGTGGAGCTTGTGTGGGAGACAGCCAATGGGGTACCTAAAGCGTTGTGATTGGTCTAGTAGTAAGTAGCGTCCTCTATCGTCAACTTTGCAGAACGTGTGTGTTCTTTTAGTGTACGATAGAGCGCGTTGCCTGTGCCTCGTTGATAACAAGCAGAACCGTGAGCGTGCGTGAGCCCGTGACGTGACGACTGACTTTTAATATGAGTCTATGCTGTTATTTGCCTGGTTTCTTGTTTATACTATATATACAAATTAATTTATTATTTATTCATTTATATATAAATTATAATGGAGAGGTAAATTCTTAAAGATCATCTGGCATAATGTAGGCTATAACCTAAAAATAAACATAACCTAAACATTTTTTTTATTCTTTCAAACTTTATAATATGCTAAGTAACAGCAGAATAAATGTGTTTTGGAGGATTTTTGAGGATTTTTTTGGTATCTTCAGAGGATTTAAAAAATTACTTGGTGGCAACCCTGCCCTAACCCCTTCGAATTCATTCCCGTGGCAAAGGTATACTAGCTAAATATAATATAAACATATGCCTTAGTTAGGATTAGAGTAGGGACATTATTTAAAATATGCAGTCACCTTGATCAAACGTAAACATTCCTATTCCATCTTTCAATGTTTGTACCACCACAAATACGCCAGCGCTGTGCATACAAGATTGTTTAACTAGTTTGGAACAAGTTCTAAAGTACATGTAACAACTCACACTCAGCATGAACCTCTGTGGGGCCGGCGAGGCCGGGTCTCCGGAGTAGGGGAACCCGAGGGGCGTACAGACTAGCAGCACCATAGCCGCGACAAACAGGCCTCCCAGCATGCCGAGCACGCGCTCGGGCTTCCGCACCAACAGGATGGCGGGCGTGAGGAAGCTGAACAGCAGCGCAAACAGGAAACACAGGAGGAAGGCGACGATGATCTCGGCATTGTTTCCCGCACCGACCCGACCCATGATCGGCAGGATCAGGTTGATGGCCGAGAGCATCAGGTAGAAACACTGGGTGAACGGCAGGAAGAAGATGGCCATGTGTAGCAGCAGCCACTTCCAGTCTGGAGCACACATGGGCAGTCTTAAAGCTACAACTACTGCCGATAACATTTACCATCTATAGATGAGAACACTTTATATAATATAATTTTCATGCCAATTAGGGATGTCATAGGGTAGGAAAATTCGGATCCGGTTCCAGACCTTCCAAGAACTAAATCCTGAAAGCCTAAATTATGTCATCTTATCTTGGTTACACCCCCCCCCCCCTCGAAACCACGCGGTTGAAGGTTGTTCGCTGTCCGTGTCAGCTGCCGGCCGCTGTGTGGGTTGGGTTCTGTGCGGCCGCTGCGCGCGGGAAGGGCGAGGGGGTCGAGGGAAGTGTATATGGCCTCACAGAACTCGCCCGCAGTAATGACAGCGCGTACTAACCAGCGACCAGCTGGCCACGCCCACAAGCAGGAATTCACTGTAGCTTCAAGGAAAGTAGCCGCAAAAATATCGTTGCGTATTTTTTTTTTTTATATACAAATAATACTACCCGATAAGGATCCGGATCCTAAAAATAGATTTGGGTAATTTGTACCCGGGTACCCTAAGACATCCCTAATGCCAATCCATTATACTGTAGGTTTTGTATTTGATTGGAGCTGCAAAATTACCAAAGACAACATGCAAAAAGTAGAGCAATGATATAAGCAGAGGCAGACATTTGAAACGTGCGCAATTTTTGTTCAAGTTTGTCATAACCAAAAGTGGTGAATTGGCAGTGAAAATTATTCCAAATTTCATGTTGAGAGTTTTTTTTAAACTGAAGTATTGGGACTCCATGAGAATTCTAAACAGATTTTTGTTGTGGTGAGGGGGGGGGGGGGGGCGGTAACCGTTTAAACGTGATTAGTTGATGTTTTAATTGATAAACGTTTAGGAAAATAGCTGTTTTTTCCCATCCCCAATCTCTGAGTATCACAGTTTGATAGTCAAGTTCTGCAAATAAGTGGATAGTTAGATAGCCGATGAATTACCTCTACAATGTCTGAGCAAGACTGGCCTCACAAGATTGCCAACGCACGAGAAGAACACCCAGATGAAGACCACAAAGCCGCTGCGGATGCTGAACATGGTCGCAATGGCCAGGAGTGACGTCCAGAACAGCTGGTTGGCGTCGTAGTATAACTGGTACAACGTCCAAGCCGAGTTAACTACCTGCAACAAACAACCAGTTACATTAGGCGAGCTACTCGTAACAATATGTATCACTCAGTCATAGTCACGAGGCAAGAACTCTGTGCTTCAATGAAATTTAGATAGGGAATTCTGAATTTGGTACCGGTAGGCACTATGCTATGATCACATAAATAGAAACTGCAGCTTGAACACATTCACATTTGAATGTGTTGACTGCAAATGTCCTTGTTCCTGATAATACAAATCTCATTGTCTATAAAAAATAACCAAAATAAATTTAAAACAAATATAAAAAATATTCTAAGTTCGGTTCGAGTTCTAAATCTCTGTTCGATCCCTACCGTGAGACATAAAAACCAACCCCGAGTGCCATGAAAGTTGAATGGAAAAGGAAAACGTGTAACCCGTAACGTGACGTGTGCCAGCCAGCCAACTCACGGGTCTCTGCCAGCGCGACACGAACAGCACGAAGCCCATGGGCACGAACAGCGTCGGACAGACGTAGAGGAAGACCACCCAGACCGGCCTGGAGAACCAGCTCATGGAACGTCCGAGGGCCGAGACGGTGACGCCCACGGCAAGCCCCGCCCCCACGGCCGCCAGCATGGAACACACGAGCAACGTCGTGGACACGCCCAGGTGCTTGACGTAGAGTCGCCTGCCCGTTCCCTTGGCTCCGTCCCCTCGTATGTTGGCCTGGACCGTGTACAGGGACAGCCCAATGGCGAGGACGTTGATCGCGGCGTTCAGCATCTCCGACCAGCGGACCACGAACGCGCCGAGGAAGTCGAAGAACACGAGGTTGCCGACAGAGTGCTCCTCGATCTCGGACAGTTCGTCGCCGTTGGCGATGGCGACTGTCAGCGCTAGGATGTTGTCGCCCGTGCGTTGCAGCGAGCCCAGCGGTATCTGGTCGACAGTGTCGTACTTGGTGTGGTAGACGTAGCCATTGGACGACCATGCAAAGTCGAGACCTGTAACCGGATCGTAGCGCAAGCGGATACTTCAATGGCAGGCCAACGCTAGGTTCTAACTTACAATGGTTGAGTAACTTGAGGTGTGTTATAAAACGGGAATCATATTGCAAGTATACTGTAATCTAGAAGGCAGAGATTATGTAAGACTACAGCAACTTAAAGCACAGGTTTGGTGAATGAAAATGGTTTCCTGCAGGCTGCTCGATACACCAGTCGTATTTAACAAAATTGGTTGCATAGGTACAAGTTATATATTCCACAGATGGTTAGGACTGTGTCAACATGCATCACAACCTGTAACGGACAGTTGAGTTTTACAGCCATTGCTGGAAGCTAAATAAATAAATAAATAAATAAATAAATACATAAATATATAAATAAATAAATAAATAAATAAATAAATAAATAAATAAATAAATAAATAAATAAGTAAATAAATAAATAAATAAATAAATAAATAAATAAATAAATAAATAAATAAATAAATAAATAAATAAATAAATAAATAAATAAATAAATAAATAAATAAATAAATAAATAAATAAATAAATAAATAAATAAATAAATAAATAAATAGATAAATAAACAAACAAACAAATGTCAAACAAACAAACAAATTAATAAATAAATAAACAAATAAATAAACAAATGAATAGATAAATATTAAAAATATTAAATAATAAACTCATTTTCATTTTGGGACTTTGTACCATGTGCTTATTGAGCAAGAAGGGACCGTCAACAAATCGCTCGCTCTTACCGGATATGTTCCCAAAGTCTCGGAATATCCGGAAGTCCGTGTCGCCGGGAATGATGCCACTCTGAAAGATCTCCTGAGCCAGCGATGATGCAAACGGATACGGCACCGAGTCTGCGTACTTCTTCATCAGCCACGGGTGTTCGGGTCCGGCCTGGAAGAAGGGTTGGTTACCATAGATATATGGAGATTTTTTTTTTTTTTTTTTTTACCTCTGATCTGATCATTTGGGGAAGGGCTTAAAACACACTTCAGAGTAATAATTGACGATAATTCGATAACTACCATTCAGGAGTTGATCAAAGCAGCCACGGTGTGTTTGAATTATATTTTTTCGGAACATTTAGGCCTAAAGTTTATAATATTAATTTGTCATTAGAACAATATATTTATAATTTAAATTAAATGTCAATTACACTGTTACACAATTTAGCCTACATAGCCTCTTTATTTACACTGTATGACTTGTGGCAGTACAGTGTGCCAACCTGACATTCCATGACATTAGTTATTCATATTATTAGTATTTAAGGTTTATTGTTTGTTTTCCGGCAGTTTTGACTAATGTTTTTAGAAACGATATAACCAGACATGTTTTTCGAATGGACTATACGGCCGGTGTACAGTGCACGTGTGATGCGTATGTGTTTCAAACAAAGAAACCCTCAAATCGAAGCTTCACGGTTGTGAAATAGTAAATATCCAGTGTTCCAAGTGCGTAGCCAGTTGACGCGTGTGCTAACGTATTACGCAACTTTGCCTAGCAACAACGCGACCAACCAATCAAAACCCCCTTCACACCCGAAGATTTCAGAACATTCCTGAAGGACAAAAAGAGACCCAACCAGACAGCCAACAGTACCATCCGAGGACAGACGTGTGTGTCCCGACCAGCGACAAGTCGTCTCCAGGACAAAGGCAGGAGCCTAGTCCATGGGTCCGGTCCGGTTCAACATGCCTCCCTAGGCATCTACATCTACACCTACTATCTACAACTACATCTACAGCTACATCTACATCTACGAACTACAACAAACAGTAACGTACCGATCATGCTTTAAAACTATAAAACTTATAAACAAAGATTTACGAACTAAGAATTACGAACTATAAAGATTTTACGAACTAAGAATTACGAACTATAAAGATTTTACGAACTAAGAATTACGAACTATAAAGCGTGTGAAAGTGCATTAACTACGATTAAAACATAACGAACTATACGATAAAAACTAAATATACAAAGAATTTAAGAACTGAAGAACTCAAGGGCCAAGGCCAACTCAATAACAAGTCAAACTGCCAATAAACTTAACTATCATTTAATATTTTTCATTTGTGTATTTCATAATAAATTAGTTTTAAACAGTGTTATATTGTTGTATTTTGCAACCTTGTTTCACTCCTAAAAATAGGTCTTTTCATTTGAGAGGTCTATTACAGACTGATGAAGAATTCTTATTTTAGTCCGCACTCTTCAGTAGCCTAACCATTTAGAATTTTATTTTAGTTTTCTTTATAAGATTACAATGCTTTCAAAGTTTTTTTAAACAATTTCTTAATTATTTTGGACATTCCACTTCTTGTGCGATATTCCTGTATAGGCAACCCAAGACTACCTTACACATGCTTTCGTCACATCCGGGGTATTCCTAGCCAATCAGTGAACCGCCCGAGAGAAGCCAGCGCAAATAACGATCGCTGATTGGCTAGGAATACCCCGGATGTGACGAAAGCATGTGTAAGGTAGTCTTGGGTTGCTTATAGGACATATTTTTAAGTACATAAAAAAAAAGAAAAAGAGGAGAGAAAAAAGAGAGAAAAAAAAGGACACGGTAACCCTACCTGGAAGAGCACCTCCCTGCCTCCGGCCCCGCACGCCTCCAGGTTGATAAACGCTCGCACCTCCTTGGCCCACTTGTGCTGCGTGATGAAGCCATGCGAAGCCTGCAAGATGTTCTCCTCGGCACCATTGAACAGGAATATCAGGTTGTGCTTGAGCGGCTTGTCCGTCTGAGTGATGATCTTTAGGATCTCCAGCATCACTGCACAGCTCGCTCCGTCGTCGCTGCCACCTGTCACAAGGCGGGAGTTAGACGCGCTCGCAGTCACGTGCGTAATGTTATAGGCGTTCATTATCTCTGCCCTCAAATTTTGAACAAAATTACATCGCACATTAAAGCGAAGGGTACCTCTACGTCAAAAACCGCAGACGATTTTCATTTTTCAATTATATCTCAAGAATGCTAATCGAAATCGAAAGTCTGGTCAACAGCGCACTGTGTGTTGGTAAGTCCTACAGAATGAATGAATCATTATCTAACCATAGCATAGTAATTTTTATTATTAAATCGATTATTAGTAATAAAATTAATTAGAAATAAAAACCCTACTGATTATAATGTAAGACACATTTAGAGCATTCAGTATGTAGTGCTACCACAGTGGGCTGTTGATTCACATTTTCGATTTCAAAGTTCATTCCTGAGTTAATAGGCCTAACTTAAAAATGAAAATGTTGTGCAGATTTTTACATAGAGGTACCCTTTGCTCTTAAAGGTGCCTCTTCTCTTACCTCTTTGAAAATGAAGAAAAGCTTACTATATAGGCTGTAGCATGTAGGCTACTCATCAAATGGTGAATAAAGAATATGAATAGGCCTACGTATGAATATTTCTCAGTACCGCTGACTGTATAATTACCCGGACTATCCGCAACTGTGTCGTAATGGCAATTGAGAAGGAGACTGTGCGGAGACTCGTTGTCCGAGGTGAGCTTCACGACAACGTTCTGCACGTTGACATAGACGCTGTTCATCCCGTCGAGGAAACCCAACGAGAACGCCCCCCTCGGCTTCTGAACGTCGAGCAGAACCCTGTGTGCCGGCTTGGCACGTCGGATGATACCGTCTATCTCCGCCCTGAAGAACTGAACCGCGAGTACCTCGTTCTCGTGGCTGCCCGTGGTCCGCGGACCGAGGCCGGTCAGCCGGACGAGGCTGTCGTAGGAACGCTGGGCGATGAACCGGCCGGGGTGGGTTGACGTGTCGGCGAGCGTCAGCGGTGTGGGCAGCTTGCGTTCCACCAGTATCACGGCCGCTGACACGAACGTCAGCAGGAGCAGGACCGTCACGAGGTGCGACGAGGGGGAGGGGAGGGAGACGCGGGCTGGCTTGCTGACTTCAACGACGGTGGGCTGGTAACGAGAGTTGCTCTCGCGGATTCGTTGGCGGAGGCCGCCGGAACTCATCTGTAATGACGCAGTCCCGATTAAAACGACTCGAAATTAATTTAAACTCGTCCAGGTATGGAGACATACGAGATAACGGTAGGCCTATTTGTAAAGATGACAAACTTTATTATTTTGAAGTCTTTTTTATTTATTCGATTTGAAGGTGTCATTTTTTGTTTTATTACTCGCCAAAAATAAATTACAATTTTCTTCAAATTTAATAAAATAAAAAAACATCAAACAACAAAATTTGTGATCTTGACAAATACCCACATAAGAACTGGATTTTAAAAAATTCAATATTGTTATTAACCACAACAGTTTTTATTTTTGGAAATAATAAATTCCAAATTTTTTAAATTATTAGTTTCCAAAATAAAAACTGAAACGATAAAGCAATTTGCAACTTTTTTCATCCAGTTTTAGTTCTTACTGAACCACACACGGTTTATTTTATGAATCATCTTTCTAATGTCAAATTGTAACAGGGTTTCAAAGATACATGCCTATTATTAAAAAAAAA
This sequence comes from Isoperla grammatica, assembly GCA_945910005.1. Lineage (NCBI taxonomy): Eukaryota > Metazoa > Arthropoda > Insecta > Plecoptera > Perlodidae > Isoperla > Isoperla grammatica. The sequence goes on along the minus strand of OX246738.1, from coordinate 45,382,214 downwards.
AACACGTTTATGATTGAGATTTAATTAGGAGTAGGAGGGGCCTATCAAATACGTATTGACAGAACAGATTCTCATGATTTACAATAGTTGGTGAAACCATTAGACTATCTTAAAAATTAGGTCAAATCATAAACACTCCACATTTCAAGGACAGTTTTGCCCGACAGTCAATCAAATCATAGGCATGACAAGAGGTTAGCTTCCAGTTCATAGGAAATTAAAATTTGCTGGTTAAATAAAGAGGAATTGGGTAGGTCTATCAAATATCTGGCTTGTGACTTGGCTCAAAACCATTCGTTTTCGTATTTCTTACCTTGTAGCTTAGTAGTAGCCCTACCCTAGTAGCAGTAGTAGTAGTATATCATAAATATGGGGATGCATATGACAGTTTACAGTGTTTTTGTGTGTGAATTCAGCCTACTGAGCACTGTCTGCTAGAATTCATGAAAATCCTCTTGAGGAGGCAGTGCACTATCTATTGTTGAAAAAATAGCCACTGATTCCAAAGAAGTCAAATAGTTTTGAAAGTTGTAGTGATCAAATGGGCCAGTTTCCCCAAACTTTGATATCCAGCGATTTTCCAACAGTGGTGCCCGGTAGAAGCTACTGTACATTTTGTATGTATTGTTTGTTGAAACCATGGCAACCGATCGGAGACACAGTCAAGTTAATCATAGGATTTGTTTATGGTTGCTTTGGAGTTTATTTTTCTCATGGAACATAGCATGTTATTTTATTTATTTATTTTTGTTTATTCACAGACCGTTAAAACAAATCCATAGCAACCATAAAAAAAACATATAAGCCTTAAGTCGACTGTGTATCTGGCTCCAGATACATGTACTTAAACATGGAAATATGCTTCAATGTCATTGAAAAATGAAAATACTTTTCTAAAATACGAAAATGTATTCATAAATAAAAAATAATATCGGGGACATTAATGTATCCCAAGAAGTATTTTTGTTAACGTTGTTCACCATAGATCTCAGCTCGACAACAATGAAATAAATGATTTGAACTGGTGGACAAGCCACAGGCTATCAACAAAATAACATTGCTTATATATGGGAGAAAACGTTGTAACCATGGAGACGTCCACCAGTTCAGGTTTTCTACAGCACCTGCAAGAAGCCTTATGCCTAGCCCAGAACTAGGGCCTAGGTTATGCATTTTTACACCGGAAGCCTCAGAAACCTACACAGCCTTGCCTATTAATTAAGTTTACCATCTGGGCCTGGTGGATCTAGCTTGACCATACTAACGTAAGCCTAGACCTAGGCATGCAGACACCCAAGGTCTACTTGATCTCCGCCTAGTGGAGGCTCGTCGAACTCGCAAGTTGGGAGTTTGACGAGCCTCCGCTAGGCGGAGATCAACTAGACCTTGACCCAGGTCTACGTCAAAAGAGCAGGCCTAAGCATACAGCTGTTGTGGATTCAGCCATACTTACATTTGACCAACAGCTCGATCTTTTGAATAGTGACTAGCTAGGGCCAGATGCACAGTCAACAGTCAAGTTAGAGGCCCTAGCCTAGGATTTGTTGCTATGGAATTGTTTATTACATACTATTTTTCATAAGAAAAACAAACTCCATAGCAACCATATACTTAACAAGTCTAGGCCTAGGTCTAGGCTAGGCTAGGCCTAGCTGGAGGTTAAAAAAATTCTACTTGCCTTTTTCTTATTACTTGCACCTTTGTTTACACTGTACATATTGTTGATTTATCACAGATAATTTGACTGTTGCAATGCTTTTATTTAGGATAAACATTAACCTACAACTTTCCACACCTTTTCAACAACTTGAAAACTTGTGTAAAGCTGTACGTCTACTACAGGTGAAGTGAACACGCATTGTGTGAAATGTTTGTAGGTTCAGCTAGCTCATAGCTGGTAGGCCTAGGCCTAGCTTAGGTTATCGTATGAAAAGAGGCTAGGCCTATAACCGATAAAAAAGGGCTCACTGATTATTTTCAGGCCTTGACAACCCGTTAGCAGTTATCTTACACCAATCGTAAATAACCATTCTCAACGCTTAACTGAACTCGGTTATTCGTTGTTTTGTACAATACGTAAACTGACAATTTACCAATCAGCTGTTTGAGTTTTTTTTGGCAGACAACCTGTCATACCCCCACCAACGCCAGAATTTTGTATACATTCCGAAAGTGTAGCAGTCTGGCGGTTGTAATTGTAACTAGAGGACCAGTCTCCAGAGGCCCATCGAAAGGGGCGCAGGTTGGGAGTGTTTCCGGGAGATCTGCTTTAATCGGGGGTTTTGGGGTAGGCAAGACCAAACAACGGCCACATCATGGATCCCGAAGCATTTCTTGACCTGGCTAACCAGGTCATTAAATTAAAAATGTTTCCATACTTCGATATTGCTCATTGCGTGTTATGTGCACTCGCTGTTAAAGAAGATCTGGGCGCTGGTAAGTTGTCTATTTCACTTTTTTTTACTCAGCCTTCAGGGTGTTGAATGTTGCTTTCACATTAACTATTCATTAATCATCAATTTTTTTTATATCGATTCATTGATGTGCCATTCATGACATTGTATTGTCGTCTCAACTCAAATAGGGCCGACAAACGTTTCATACAGTATCAAATCAAGCCTGTACAGGTAATTGGATATGCTGTCTTGGCCCATGTCTATCGCTTTGATGAACACATTTTCACAGTTGGTAAGTTTTCCTCGGGACCATTCGACCACGGAAATGTGAAAAAAGAAAACCATGCTCTTATAATATTGATCGAATTGCTCAGCCAGAAACATGCCAGCAGCTGTTAGCTGCATCACGACTATTGCAGCGTCAAAGCGGGAAATAATCACGTGTCACAAAAGGAAGTTTAAAATCCGCGGCATAAATCAAAATTGATGGAATTGTAATCCGGCCAATCAGGAATCCCCAATCGCTAAGTTGGTCAAATCAAATGTGATAACGCATTAAAAACAATTGACAACGTGTTATCATGATTGTCTACACGTAATAAACTAGATTCCAAACAATCATTACCGGTATTACCACGATATTATTAAAATGAGTGCGAGAAGGGTCCCTCCAGTCGTGCTGAACTGTGCGCGCAAAGAAGGCTTTGTGCATATTATCTTTAACCATCCCTTTGCTCATTCGTCATTGTTTGTTCACTTTTTCAACTTTTTCGTTCGCTTTCATCGCATTCTCATTAATTGTTTGTTTGCGACCTCTATAACCCTCCAAGCCCCCCTCCCCCCCCCCACAACCCCTTAAGTGGACTTCCTTTATGACTACCTCGATGATTTGTGATAGAACTAATTCGGCCGTTGTCATATTTTACCTAGCTATTGATTACGTCATAAAAATGATAAAACCACAAAATAGTAGATTACTACTTACTAGCTAGTTTTATGTTTACAGTACTTTGCTACACTTTAAGATGTGCGACCCTTTGATATATTTTTATTTGACTAGACAGAAGACAGATTATTTTAATAGCTGGTGAAGCTAAATAAACACAATCTTATCTATCTTTAACCAAACAGAGATACATAATACAGCCAAGCTGACAACCTAAAAATGATAAATTTCCCTTGGAAAGATAATGAACGGAATAATTTATGATTTTTTTTAATTGTAAGCTTAAATTGTTTGAGCTTTATAATAGTTATATCTTTGCGGCATTCTAACGCAGCGTCCCTCATCTGGCCGCGTTGGCCTGGCCTACTCTGAGATCTTATTTCGGTGAGCAGTCGAATCTATTTTAATCTTCTCTCCCGGGAAGAGGGACTAAACCATGAAGTGACTAGACGAGAAGAAAACAGACAAATACAACATAATATTAGCTTCTTCTGCCCCGCCATGCGACTTTCTGTCTGTATTGTTATTTCAAGTGGGCCTGGGCTTTAGGGAAACGTTTGTTTATTTACCAATAGTAGTAGAAGTAGTAGTAGTATCTTTATTAGCATTTTTGCTATTATACATACATTACAATACATACATATTTTACAGTATAGTTTCACCATTCTTATCTTAATTATTCTATCAAGATAGATAGAAGCGGTAGCTCGTTCAACGCTAGACGCTCATTTTGTGAGGTAAAATGAGAAAACATGACCGTGTAACCAGGGTCACAAATTTACCCGGGAAGAAAGATGCCCCAGTCGCCGTAGACATTAGATTAGGCCTACCTATTATTAGTTTATTACCTAATGTAAAACAGGTTGTGGTGCATGAGATGAACCTGACTGTGTTTCAGTAATGTCACAGATAAGGGATTGTAGGCTGTGGTAATATCTTGATCATCGCTACATAATTTTACAAAAAGTTATTAATATCCAACGCTTCATAAGAACTGAAAAGTAGATTAACTTAATATTTCAAGTACCTATTGTAATTAATCGCAGCGGTTGTAAATTTGTATGCCAATTAATTGTTGATTCTTTAGTTGGCTTCCAAAATAACAATTGTAAGGATTACACAACATATCTTTAACTTTTTAATCGAGTGTTTAGTTCCTACAAAACCACTTGTCCACTTGTCAAACCACTTATCAGTTATTATTCACTTTTTGCTAGTAACTTAATTATTAGGTTGTGTTTTCAACGACAACATTACTGCGTTAACCTTGATATTGATAGTATCTTAAAAAAGTGTTGTGTTCGGCGACTATTGGGCTTAAGCCAAAATGCTTTCCACCCACGTTGACAACCGCAAATAACAGTCTAGCGAAATTACAAGAACAGAAGTATACAAAAAAAAATAAGTATCTCTTCGATCACTGTCTCATTATTACGCTTTGGTAATGCGCAAGTTCCTTTCTAAGTTTTTTTTGAACGCCAAATATACAGCGAATTTTACTTAGTTACGGCAAAGTTATGCTGTCACAATTATTATTGTTGGCTTCAATCTTGCAAAGTATTAATAATTATTATATAAATATATGATATTATTATTTTTGTTCATATTATTAACATCAATTGATGTGAGACTCGTCTCCTCGTTTCAGTTTGGTTCTGTCGTTCACAGTCGTTCCTCACGTGCTCCTCAACTCAGCCTTTCCTGAGACTCGCCCAACCACCAATCACAAAGCAGTCCACATGGCAATGCTCTGTGATTAGTGGTCGGACGAGACTGAAGAAAGGCTGAGTTGAGGAGCACGTGAGGAACGACTGTGCATTTGACCCTAGGGTGCCACGTCGTGGTCCACTATCTATACACACGTGTGCGCGAACGTTGTCGCCGACTGTAAATAGGCCCACGCTTGGTGCCGGTTGGGGGGGTTATTTTTAGTGTTCCCTCCGTTTGATTACACGGAAAGGCTGAGATCACGTGTGTGTTACTGTTCGTTTGTTATGCACAATGCGGTGGTTCCTCCTCCCACCTCAAGTGTCTGGCATAAGTGTGGTAACTTGCCCCCACTGAGCTGACGTAGGTGTACACGGGGTGGACAATAGTATAATGTCGCCCCCCCCCCCCCCCCAACCCCGAGGAACAGCGAACATTTACTCAAATAAATGTGATCTAAAGGCTGCAGTCATTTTCCGGGGAACTCACGTCGGATAGAAACTCACAAAATTTTCGCTTCCGGCCCCCCAGACCTCATCTTCATGGGAAGTACCTCCCCCCTGAAAACTTCTAACGTGTCTGTGGAAGTCTGGACTGTCATTGAAAGCGTAAGAAAATATTGTCTCCAATAGCATAATTGCATTAATAGAGAAGTTAAACGACCAACAATCTTTATCCTAGGTGAACCGATTCCGGGGGGGGGGGGGGGGGGGTTGGGGGGAGTCACACTCAAAGCAGCTATAGCTCTCTTCTAAATGTGTTAAACTTGCCAACACCATTAGAATGAGTGTTCCAGCCAAACAAACGACAGCCAGTGGCGTTCCCAGGATTAATTTTGGTGGGGGGTTGACTAAAAATCAGAAGGGAAACGAGGGCGCTGCTGGGTCCAGCTGCCGGAAGCCCACTCACTGAAGACGAATATTTTTTACACAACTATGGTCAATATTGTGATCTTGGAGTAAAAGAATACAACTCGATATAACTTCTATCTAAAACTAAAAACAGACAACTATCTGCCTGGATGTGGTATCAAGGGAGAGGGGGGCGGTAGAACCCCCTTTAATCCCTCCCCCCCCCCCCCCTCATCTAGGTAATTGCCACTGAAAGGAGCAATCGGCTTCGGCTATAGACCAGGACCGTGGATGTAGTTCCCTTTCCTTTTGTTGCCTTGGGTTCTGCTCCAGTTACAAGTTGACCTATGTGTGTTTCCAGGAAACACCCAATGTCCTGCTGGCTCTCGTACATGCTCGTCGTGTTGTGTTATAGGGGCCCAGGCCTTCTCCCGGAAACACCCAATGTCCTGCTGGCTCTCGTACATGCTCGTCGTGTTCGCTGGCGGGATGCTCTGCAACGGACTCTTGGGCGAGCCCATCCTCGCCCCCCTCAAGAACACCCCTCAACTGGTGGTCGCCACCATCGTGTGGTGAGTACAGAGTACACGTGCACTAATACTCCTGGGCGAGCCCATTCTCGCCCCCCTCAAGAACACCCCTCAACTGGTGGTCGCCATCATCGTGTGGTGAATACGAATCAAAATGGACGGAACTTCAAAATCATAACAAGCGATGTTGATGTGTATAATTGGCGCAAGAGCTTGCTTGATGTAGGGCTCTTAATGTTTTAGTTGTTTGAGGTTTTTTGAATCGATAATCTTCGGGAAAGGTTTTCTTTCGATAATAGCCCCACCATTAGTTTGCTTGTGTAGTACACTAACAAACTCAATGATCCCAAAGTTGAGAAAGGCAATTGAGAGGAGATGGTATATTTAGAACAAAGCAAGTAGATAAATTGTTTTGATATTTTAAGACTTCAGCAATGTCAAAGCTTGCTCGCTTACTGTGATCCATAGTTTAGCTTTGTACATTGTACATTTGCAAATATGGCTTCTTTCGTGGGAGAGGTACACTTATAAGGCGTATTATGGACTTTAATGGCTTTACTGGTCAAAGTCATTGGAATATTTGGATCACTTCCAGATTCTGAATAATAAATAGGTGAATCTGATACGGGTCAGACTTACTGGAAAGATTGTATCCTCTTGATACAATATTTTCTCAACAATAGCCGATAAATAGTGATATTCTACAATGGTTTTTTGATGAGAGCTCAGATAAAATTTGTTACAGCCCAAAGATATATGTTTAGAAGGTGTATTTTCTTTTCTACTGCTCTACAAATTGAATGCTGATGTAATGTTATCAATGTGTTTTTGAATTAGACAGCAATTGTTTCACACAATGCCATGCTTATCAAAATGAGATACATTCTAAATAAATATTGATTAGACAAATTATAGTAGCGTGACCAAGGTCGGGTAACTATTATTAATCATTCTATAACTAGACTGTCCACATTCATGATGTAATGCCAACAGTGGGCTCGGGCTGTCGTGTGCATAGTATTACTGCACAATTATGTCTCAATTAGGTAACGAGGGCCAAGTGCAAGCTATAGGCTCGATATGATGACTTGGCTTGAGATCTTGTAAACTGTGTGCGAAGCTGGCACCAGCCCGGTACGCAACCCGTTCCGTCCCGACGCTCTATGAGTGGGCCGTTATAAACACTGATATTAAAAACACGAAAAAATAGTTTGTTTTTTAATTTTTGGCTTAGGCCTACTCCATAATATCCACGACAAGAGTTTTTCTTGAATATATATTTAAATATATATATATTATTATTATTATTATTTTCCATTCTCGGGTTATATCCGTGTACGATGTATGAAAAAGACATCAATAAATGGTTTTATTTATAGGTTTTATTTCTAATAGTAATAAGATGATGTTTCGGCGGAATTACACCCAGCTTTTTCAAAACAGTTTTTTAAATCGAAAAAACAAAAATAATGCCAAGAATGGCTAGTAATAGTAGATCTCTCGTCTGTGAAAGCCTTCACAATTTTATTATATAGGAATCCTATACTTTTACTATACCAATTAAATAGATCTCATTACTATAGTACTGAGCTGAGGGATGATTGATTTTTGTAATGTATGTCTTTTACAAGACTTCAATAATGAAAACAATTGCCCCTAACCCTAGTGCTCTAGCCTTCTGTGAACTCGATTGATTCAACGTGTTTAAACACTTGTTTAAAAGGTCATTGCTATATACAGTGTGTGTAACAATGTGAGATGCAAGTGAGCGATTTTGCCTTGTATTTGTATTTAAGTGTTTATATGTGCTTATTATAATGTTTCTTGCCCGTTTCTTAGTGGTAATATGTATTTTTAATTCATTAAATTGTTGGGCTATGCCTTGTTTATGTTATAGGCCTACTAATAAATAAATAATTTTAGCTGAGGGCAAACCACAGGTTACGATGCATGTGTAATGTTTAATTGAACATTGCATGTTTAATTAAACATGCAATTACAGGAGAAAAAACAGTGGGGCGATGCAAATTGCACTCGAGTTCACATTTGTGACGTCAGCTATATTGCTCCAGAGATAGCAGAGCCGATAAAGAAGTTTACCCGAACAGGGGAGAACTTCTTTGTAGACTCTGACTTTGATGTGTGTACAAACGCATCTCGTACGGTATAGCCAAAAGAAAATGCCCCAAATAAGATGTATAAAACTGCGCTGGAAATAAATCAGTACTGCTAATCCGTCTCGTCTTGTACTCATGGAAGATTCCTGTTTCAGGTACGCCATCTTTTACATGCCTTTTGACATCGGCTATAAAGCAGCGAAGTTTCTACCCGTCAAGATAGTTTGTTCGGCCATGAAGGAAGTGTACAGATGTAAAAAGGTGTACGACGGTGTGACGCACGCGGCTAAACTCTATCCCAGCGCGTACATCATAATGATTCTAATTGGTACTCTCAAAGGTAAGACGCAACAACATGGCGGTTTGACTTGACGAAATGAAACACGTGGCCAGGTTGGCTGTCTGGACTGTTGGTGTGTTTTTTAATTCTCACGGCCGTGGGTCACTGTGAGTCAGTCACGTGACCGAACCCAACACTGTCGTTGTAAATAAACGAACACTCCGACCGAGCGTGACGAGCAACAATGGCGGATTTCTGCTTTGTAGGTATGCAGCTTGTACGTTATGAAGGTTCATCCAACACTTGTGGGCTAACATGACGTAAAATCTAAAAGAAAATGTCTTATCAACTAATTACCTGTCACGTCTGCATGGTTTAGGGCGAGGTGGTCCTCAACTTCTTTAATACTGCTGCTATTGAAGTCGCATTTCCCGCCTTCCGCCATTTTTATTTTTAAATTTTGTGCACAAACTGCGTGCTCGCATTGCGAATTCCGTTTGGCCAGTTCCTTCACGGTGCGCACCGCTTGGTAATAAAAGAACGCTCTGGTGTCTCACGGGGCTCACGGTTTACATTAAAGAACACACCCCTTGGGTAGACACAACCCTGGCATTGGGGTTGGGGCGGACGTTTGATAGTTGATGGACGCTTGCAGTAGTGGAAACGTATATATGAGGTTATGGTTTTCATTTCATTACAATTTCTATATTGTATTACGATTGCATCGAATTAAAAACTTATAATAATAATAATAATTTAAGTATTCAATATGGTATTTCAATGAAGGCTAAATTAAAATTTGTGTATTAAGGCTTAAAAAATTGGTGGGGGAGAGGAAAGTACGGCCATGTTGGAAGCAGTAAGAAAACGTATTTTCTTTGCTAAGTACCAAGTCAAGCTGCTAAGCCTGGCTGTCGCCAGAAATTCTCTAATGTTTCCTGAATAGCATAGTATTTGGTAGTGTGCAGATGTATAAGAACGTGTTTGATGGTTGATAACGCCACAGACAACAAATTCACTGCTCGCCAAGGCGCTAATTTACGAGGTGTCAACTTTTCGGTGAAGGTGTTCCATACGTCCTCAGTTCTAACTCACGACCATTCCAAACAAGTTGCACCAGCCTGCCGTGTGAGGATGGCCGAGGAATGTCATCCGAAATTTAGTCAAATACTAATTGACCTAACAAAAAGTTTTTGATATTTAAATCATTTTCGGTGAAACCGGCTTGTTTTCTTTTGTTAGTGGAACGAAGCAGGGCCAACACAGATTTTATGAAACTCTACCGTGTTCAATTCGTGTTTCTCGTTATCTGAGGAATTAAGTGGGTAAACAGGATCATTAGATAAGAACACTGAATTGGTACAAAGTCGTCTAGATATCTAGAATCGAATAAAAATCTCACCATGAGTCGTTATTTCCATACAAGGCGATAAGCTACTATTTACAAGATTATTGAAATAAACTGATTTTCAATGGGGGACATTATGTGTTATACTGTGACTGAATTGCTTCTCTAGTTCCAAACATCTACTTCAAACAGATCCAGAAGTCATAATTTTCGTCTGTGTATTGAAATTCAGAAAACCACAAACAGCGGGCTAACTAATGAGACCAACTATTATTAAACCTGACCTTAACCAAATCTGATGCAACCAATCCGCTCGATCGCTTGCGAATATCTTTCATCTAAGACTGGTCTACAAACAAAACAAAAAAAAGTCAGATGATCTTGAGAGAGGCGTGGTTAGTAGGTCAGAGACCTCGGATTTGGCGGTAAATAAATACTCTTCATGTAATAATCAAAGTGAGGTGGTGGAATATTATTCTCCCCCGTGGACTGGACTTTGGACTTGGAGACTGTTTGTACTGTTGTATGCAACAACTGCGGCATGGGTGAAAAAACGTAGGTTACGTCAACGGTGCCACTAAGCTCGTTGAAATCAAGTAACTGAAGCAAAGAAATAAGAAACTGACAGCTGATAGCTCAGTCCGTAGCCAATCGGAAGTATTCACGTGACGTCACGACGGTCATAATGGATATAGCATTGACATTTTGAGCTGTGACGAAATATGTGAGGTTTAGTACTCATGTCTCCCTCCTCCCCGTTTACGAAAATGAATATTTGTACCATTGTAAACATAAAAAGAGTGAATATAAAAGATAATATTTAATTTAAGTTGCTTTTTAGTAGTAATAGGAAACTTACGGAGAAAAGTAGAACTAAACGTCAAAAGTAAACAAACATGGCGTTTTGGCGTTCCATTTGGCCTCCAAAAACTAGCCCGGACTTACTAGAATCTGGTCACGTGACATACCAATCTTTAGTGTTCCGACTTTTTTTAGGCTACTGATCTGGATAGATCAAGTTGGCGTAACCACCCTATCACTCTCCGAGTCAGAAGGTATGATGTACGAAAGAATGTATGAAAGAACGCCAGGAATCTATTGATTTACGTTAAAACAGCGTGCAGGAAACGGGCATATTCCTGCGATTAGATAAGGATGGGAGTCCGAACCGAAGACAACTTACCTTAGCAGTGTGATTCCTGTGCGTGTTGTCTTATAGCTGACTAGATAAGAGGCACAGCTGTTATCTATCCGTGTCCGCTCTGCACATACACTGGTTGGTTCACTCACCCGTACACACGACTGTGTGGAGTGGAGGTGTTCTTGTTGCAGCTAATCTGAATATTACCATTATCATTTGTATTGTATGGCCTTGCCCGGTGTTGTTAACATGCTTAGTAGTCTATGGTAATTCACTTCTTGCTCTTCGCATATGTTATAAATAAGTATCGTTCACAACATCTTATCGCAGGTGGCTGTCTAGTGCATTAATTTCATTTCATTTCATTTATTATTCATTCATACTTGTGTACATACAACTGATTTCGTCACATATATTACATTTATATTATATAATCGTCAATATCCATTAAAATCACATTAAAATTAAATTAAATTTAAACATGAGATTATAATCGCGCATGCTTTGCAGTATGAAGTGGTAGAAGGTGCACAAAACACACTAGGGTTGGGCCTCTAGTCAAAGCAAGTGGCTTATACTCAAAGGTAATCTTATTATAACTTCCGGAGCAGAGAAAGAGAATGAACAAATTAAATTGTCTTTGTTAATGACGTGGGAATAATTGACTGGTGCATGAACTGATAGTTTTTTCCTTAGAACTAACTTCGTGCGATCGAATTCATTAGTTTTCACGTGACGTCACAGTGGCCATATTCTTTATATTCGCGTGACGTCACGGACATTGTTGGCGGCCATACTTCCGCACACCAAAACGATGTTGTAGACAGATATGAGCATATTGGATACAAAGAATTGGTCTCATAGGATGGAAGATATGGGCGAGTACGATTTTTAAAGTTCATACATTAAAGCAGTGTTTAAAATTAAAAAGACACAAATTAGCAAAAAAATCAATTCTATCTCAAAAACACTTCTTGCCACCCGCATAAATTAATCAAAAAAATCACATTTAGAGTCTACCCACTCAGTAATGACTGATTTTCAGTGTAAGTGTGTGTGTGGGGGGGGGGGGGGGACATTAATTTAAAGTGACTAAACCAACCCTGCAGGCTCCGAACACCATCGACGAAACCATCGGGGCACCGCAAACTACTTGCGTTGATCAGCTGAATGTTGTTTGTTACCGACGCAGACTTGCATCTACATACATGTCTACACGTCTACATTGCGGGTAAACACGCAGCTACAGCGTATTAGTCGCGTGCTTTACAGCTTCCGTGTCGCCACCTTTTAAAGCAGTCTTGAATAATTGATGTGTTCAGAAACGTAACACACCCTGTCGTTCTTATTTACCTGGAAGGCATATTTGAAGAACTAATCTACTCTCGGTTTTGGTTGGATTCAGTTACTCATATCTTGCCGATCAACTTGATTCTATTTCACATTGTTGTCGTATTCTACAAGAAGGTTTTTGAGTAACAATTTAAACACTCGTCAGTTAGATGCCGGCAACATAGTTGAGCGGATCTAATAACTTCGTGGAGTAGTAAATTCTAGAAAATATTTTTTTTGTCACAAGAGGGGGGCACATCAGGTAGGGTAGGGGGGGGTGTGCACCCGATAACAGGTTTTTGATTATTTGGTGTTTATCGACGTACTCGACAGCTTAGGTCATATGACGTCTTCCGAATCAGATCCATTATACATCACGGGGGTCGTTCATAAGGGGAGTCCAGCATGGGAGAGCAGGGCTAAGTGGGAGGAGAAATCTTAAGGGGACTGCGTGGGGGAAGGGAGTCACCCTGGCTGTAAAGGTCTCTCACACCAAGAAGTAAGATAGTGTCAGGGGAGTCGGGACCGCCCAGAATTACTTTCCAACTTAACAAATGCGAATCACTAACGTTTTATCCCGATTATCTTGTACAATTTGGTTGCGTTAAGTTTTTTGACGGAAACCTGCTTGCACGTTTTCTTGCACGTTATCGTAAAAAAACTTACCGCAACCAAATTTTACTTGATATTCGGAAAAAACGTTAGTGATTCGTGCTTGTTAAGTTGAGAACGAAAAAGTAACTATCTGACTTCTTTGGGTACCGCGACTTTAACAGGTGTTCCTACGAAACTTTACTCTTACTCTTCCAGGTAACGGAGCCGGCTTCACGAAACTGTTCGAGCGACTGATGCGAGGAGTCTGGACACCGACTGCAATGGAGTTCATGCAGCCAAGCTTGTGAGTCTCTCAGTGCTTACTTACATAATCCTCGGAATAAAATAAAAATGATCGAGAATTAATTTCTCGAATGTTTGATACGCTTTGTGTGCATCGTTTAGGCCTACTCATTTAGCTTTTGTTTGTAGTCTTTTTTGTTTGTAATCTTTAAAGTGACAGGTACAATTAATTTGTTGTTTTTCCTTATTTTCACTAAAAGCAGGAGACTTTTTATTATTATTATATTTGCTAACAAATTGGTATATTAGGCCTGCATCAAGCATCCTATCCTTGTGATGGATGGTAGTCTTCTGCAAGTTTGTATATAAGCAATACTTATTCCTGTTTAATTTTCTATAAGATTTGTACTGCAAAACATTGAAATTATTGCTAATTTTACAGGTCTCTATTGATACATTATTTCTTTTGTCTGGACATGGATCCTTGATTAACATTGTCCGCTTGTCTTGTTTCAGTTACACCAAGTCTTGCCTCGTGGCTTCGATCATATTCGTCCTGGACTACAAAACAGATCTTATCTCGGCCCCTCACGCCTTGGTCTACTTTGGAATCGTTATATTCTTCGTCTACTTCAAGGTATAATATCTTTTGAAAAGTATCCAGGGTCCCTATTCAGATTCTGTAACTTTTTTGGTGAACCCTGAAACGAATTCTGCCTGGATTCGAACTTGGGAGCTATTTCTTGATGTGTTTTGCTACTATATAACCACAATATAACCATTGAGTCCTACCAGAGTCGTTCTAAGCGAGTTTCAACACGAATGTACTTTTACTTCGCAATATAACAAGAACACCGAGTGTTGACAATGTTCTAAAGACGTTAGAACAGTGGGCTGTACTGACAGGTTTCAGCCCAGAAGCTGAATGGAACCCAACAGAGCTGGAAATGTTGAAACCTCTGCCAAACTATGCAGAAACAAAACATTTGTCCAATTTCTTCTGCACTTTTTGTACACGGTTGTACACAAAAAGAAATACTAGGGTAATGTAGGGGTTAAGCCAACAAATGCACAGTTACACATTTTAGACAATTCACACACTCAATAATTAAGTCGAAAAGGAAAACTACTTGCTCGCTGCAAGATGAAAATACGAAGGTTCAAATTTTGTTACGCCTTTCGTTATGTGATGAAATGTGGGAAAACCGAAACCGAAACCGTTGCAAATGTTTTTTTATACCGTGGGTCAACAAAATTCGTATTGAAGAATCTGTTGAGAATATCATTTTCTGTAGGCCCTAAAGTTCATCTGATAAAAGCGGCCTGGTGCGTTAAAGCAAAACAAAATCAACTTTTACACTTCCAATTCCAGTGAGCAATATTAAGTTTTCCGTAACCTGAATGTGAAACGCAATATTGAGCGACAGATGAATAATATAGATTTCAGATTGTGTTTTGTCAAAATTTGTATTTGTTTTATTTTTTAGCCTGGAAAGGACCCCATTTTCTTCACAAGTCTTATCTTATGGATGTTTTAAAGAACGAAAAAGCGGCAGGAACCACTTTAACAGCGTGGGAGTTATTGGTTTTGTTGCGTACGCTTGTTTATCTGAATTACAAACAACGTGGAGACGCTGTCGTGAAGGAAACTCGACGTTTCCTGCCGATAACCTTCACGTGGGCTGAGTTCAGTGTTCGCGGCCACCTTGCCTGTTGCTCTTAGTTCCATTTGGAGATGATTTCCAGTAGTTTGTGGCGGGGGGGGGGGGGGGGGGGGGGGGTCTTAGAATGAATCGTACCTGAAGAATGCTACACAATAACGGAAAGTGAGAACGTACATCACAGCACTCTGAGGATTCATAACCACTACTGATTTAATGATAAATATTTATAATCGGTAGTGTTGTTTTGATTAATGAAAATACATTATTTTGAGGGAATTGAAGAGTGAACAAGGATCCGTAACCATCGAAGAGCATCGCAGAGATCTCTAACTAACCTTGTACTCTCTGTTGTTGCAGCTGTCCTCGCTGCTTCTGGGCATCCACGACCCATTTGTGCCCTTCGAGAACCTGTTCTGCGCGCCTAACCCTTGTACTCTCTGTTGTTGCAGCTGTCCTCGCTGCTTCTGGGCATCCACGACCCGTTTGTGCCCTTCGAGAACCTGTTCTGCGCTCTGTTGTTGCAGCTGTCCTCGCTGCTTCTGGGCATCCACGACCCGTTTGTGCCCTTCGAGAACCTGTTCTGCGCGCCTAACCCTTGTACTCTCTGTTGTTGCAGCTGTCCTCGCTGCTTCTGGGCATCCACGACCCGTTTGTGCCCTTCGAGAACCTGTTCTGCGCTCTGTTGTTGCAGCTGTCCTCGCTGCTTCTGGGCATCCACGACCCGTTTGTGCCCTTTGAGAACCTGTTCTGCGCAACTAACCCTTGTACGCTCTATTGTTGCAGCTGTCCTCGCTGCTTCTGGGCATCCACGACCCGTTTGTGCCCTTCGAGAACCTGTTCTGCGCGCCTCACCCTTGTACTCTGTTGTTGCAGCTGTCCTCGCTGCTTCTGGGCATCCACGACCCGTTTGTGCCCTTCAAGAACCTGTTCTGCGCGCCTCACCCTTGTACTCTCTATTGTTGCAGCTGTCCTCGCTGCTTCTGGGCATCCACGACCCATTTGTGTCCTTCGAGAACCTGTTCTGCGCGCCTCACCCTTGTACTCTCTGTTGTTGCAGCTGTCCTCGCTGCTTCTGGGCATCCACGACCCGTTTGTGCCCTTCGAGAACCTGTTCTGCGCTCTGTTGTTGCAGCTGTCCTCGCTGCTTCTGGGCATCCACGACCCTGTTCTGCGCGCCTAACCCTTGTATAGTAGCCCTCATTTCTGTGGAGCGCTTTCTCGAGCTCTATTCACGAAGGGTTACATGCCCGTTTAACTTCGCACAATGAGCTTCTCCGCGGGCGGGCGCACTGTCAAAGATGCTACTACTGTCACCAAAAGGGGCAAAAACACAAATTTACAAAACAAATTCTTGACCGGTGTCAAAGCAATCGTCTGCCTTATTGTAGCTGTGACGAGTACATGACAGCGAGCTCTATTCAAGAAGAACTGAAAGGAACCGCTAGCGCTCTACGAAAATGATGGCTACTATACTCTCTATTGTTGCAGCTGTCCTCGCTGCTTCTGGGCATCCACGACCCGTTTGTGCCCTTCGAGAACCTGTTCTGCGCGCCTAACCCTTGTACTCTCTGTTGTTGCAGCTGTCCTCGCTGCTTCTGGGCATCCACGACCCGTTTGTGCCCTTCGAGAACCTGTTCTGCGCGCCTAACCCTTGTACTCTCTGTTGTTGCAGCTGTCCTCGCTGCTTCTGGGCATCCACGACCCGTTTGTGCCCTTCGAGAACCTGTTCTGCGCGCTCTTCTTCGGCGGCATCTGGGACTCCCTCGCCCGCATCCTGGGCAGGGGCGGGAACAAGGACGAGAAGGCTGATGCCAAGAAGAAGGAATAACTCGACTACAACGACGAACGAAGAAGAAAGTGAACCAAAACATGGAACTAGTCAAATTGACTAATTTATTTTTAATTTAACTGTTTGTATACCTACTATTTTAATAGACTTTTATCATCGATGTAAGAGTTTTACACTTTTTAGTGTGTTTGTTTGTGTGTGACGTGTTATTCTATGCCATCTTGCCAGGAGTGCACTACACTCTGATCCACATACATATAAGAATTATGTGTATCTCTATCACACATTGGTTTTGTTGACCATCTCGAATGATGTTTTTTTTACATGTGAATCATACTTTTTCTGCGAGTCCCATTACCCATTATACGTTTAGTGTAATTTATTTTCCCAGAGAACTACTGTGGGTGCAGTTTTACTGTGACTATAAATTATTATCACCCAATCCCGCGTAATTCCAGTATTAAAGTGAAGCGTCTGTATGAGTAATACAAACTTTTATGTCCTATGTATTTGTACAAATTATTTATTATCTTATAAGTGACAGGATTTACCTATACGCAGTTTTACAATAGTAAAATTATTTTTGTTGACGAACAGGAAGATGAAAGTGACAAATTTCCAGTGTATGGAGATGAGATCGCCTTGTATACTAACGCACTTTGTAAGGCTTATACATTTATGATGAATTTCCTAATAAAACACGAACCAAAGGCACAAAACCCTGGTGTATTTTCTGTTTTACCTGCTTGTATTTCCACTGGGGTGTTGGGGGGGGGGGGGGGGGAGGGATGTATCGTGAGCATCATAACTCTGGGGCGCCGCCTACAGATCCAGACATAAAAATATGTCCTGGTCTTTCTTTTACATTCAAGACTGCCTACAGAAAGATTTCCACATTCAATCTAAAACCAATAAATTGTATTCTATGATTATATTAGTATAATATTTGTAATGTTTATTACTATTTTATTATGAAATCAATATTGCCAATCAACACTTGAACCATGGGATAGCCTCTGATATAAAACCACACGAGATTACAGTGTTGTTTAATCATCAAGAATGCTACACAAAATCGAAAAGTGAGAACATACGAAAAACTATCGGCAAAGTAGGGTAAAATAATTCCCCCTGAAACCACCTTTGGAAGTTTGAACCACATTTTTGACTGTACGATGCATTAAGTGCGCGGTTACAACTTACAATAAATTTAAAATAAAATACAATTTCGCTGGCAAAAAATAATGAAGTTGGCAGTGGTAAAAACATTTTAAAATGGACAACGGAAAATTCTTTAAAAGTCTAACCACTTGTAGATCTAGCAAGTTTTCCTTTCGTGCGTGGCCGTAGAGTTTGACCCCTACAATCCCTTATCTGTGGTTTGACTGTGCAAGACATTCAACTGACGCGTGATTCCTGCCTGACACGTGTGTTTGTGCTTGACACATTATCATAAAATAATATGAACAATCAAGAAATACACAATTTTAGTAGGAAGATAGTTTTTCTTTCTGTTACAATATAGTATTTCTGGTCACATGCAACTCCAGATTTCTTGTAACATTTATTCACATGTTCATCAGTTGAATTCTTACTTTTGTAAAAAAGACATTTGTGTTTCTTCAAAGGCAATAAACCGATGAAATTATTACTAAATAATTGCGCGTAAATCAAGTCCGGATTCGTGCGTGAGTGAGTGAATGAATGTGCGTGTGTGAATGTGCGTGAATGATGGGAACGAACGAACGCACTCACGCGCTCACCTGTAGCAACTGTAGCTGTCACGTGCTGCTACCTCTCGGCGACTGTAAAGTTACCTGATGTAGCCTCGTCGTGCACCGCCACTGAGACAAACAAATGACAAACAAATCATAAAACAAATGACATGAAATACTCTAGGCCCACAGTAAAGCGGTGGGACGCCATCTAGCGCGCCACGTGGTGAATTCCCGTGGATTCAGTTATTTCGATCAATTTAAAAATGAGTATGTTTTTATTGTTTTAATAGTAGGCCTACAAGATAATTAATAGTAATTTTAATTGTAAGAATTCAGCATTGCAAATGCGGTGACATGAAAACAGCGAAACTGTCATCAATTACTACGTTTATCACAGAGCTCAAAACCGGTTTGCTAAACCGTCTTATATCTCTGTGATAAACGTAGTCATTCAAGGATCTCTAGATATGGTTGGCCATACGGTTGGCCATATGGTTGGTACATTCATTGTATTGCCGATTGCAGTTCTAAGTTCTAACACATAGCGGCCATCGTCCCGTACACTTATTTTTGCATAAAAGCAAACGAGCATATTGCATACCTCAAATACGGAGATTTTCATGCCTAATTAACCGTCTTGTCATCATCGTCTGTCTTAACCGTGGTTTATGATGTCATTGAGCAGTACAGATTCAGCTTCCCGCGTATCCTACTATAGGCAATCCAAGACTACCTTACATTTTATGCTTTCGTCTCAGACGAGGTACTATTAGCCAATCAGCGATCGTTATTTGGGCAAGCTTGTCTCGGACGGCTCGCTGTTGGCTACGAGTGCTCGCCTGTGATATGTAATAAGATTTATATACCAACTTCACCGCACCGCCGCACTACAGCGCTGCCTTCCGCATCTCCCGTCGTGAATCCGGCATAACCCTCTTCAAACAACGCGCTCGCTTCGCGCCTGTTTCCTGCGCACACTCTCTTTCAACGATTTTATCACACCGTGACGTTGGCCGTAGCAAATCACATCACACTAGTGTATAAAGAGCGATCGTTGCGAACAGTACTAAAAGTGTGATAGTATCCTGCAAGCACGTGTACCACACCAGACACATTGTTGTGTTTAGGATGGGAGTGGTGGATACTTAGGTGCGGAACCGCGTTTCTCGTAGTCTACCGCGCACCGCTGTCAGGTTTGATTCGCAACGTCAGCTGTTCATACCACGAGGGGTGCGAGCATGGAGGGGCAATATGTAGCAGCCCTTGACGTGGGTACGACGTCCGTGCGATGTCACATCCTAGACAAGTCAACCAGATCTGTCGGAGAAGCATCGGCAAAGGTAATACAATCTAATAATAATGACAACGAAACAAATAATAGTACAGTTTAAGAAATAATGAAAGTAGCCACTCTAGTCAAGATGGCTTGCATGATGTGATATCACAAGAATTAGTTTGAACTAGATTAAATATATTAATTAATTCATCAAAATTATAAGTTTCTGTTTCCATGGATTTGTTTTGGTTGCGCTCAGAAGTTGGCAGTGTTGTTAACAAAATTGATACATTGTTGGTGTATTGTTGCAATAGTGACGTCAATTATTTTTGTTTTGTATACTTCCATCCAAAAGTAAAGACATCCGTATACATACACTACATTCGGAAAATGTATGTATCTTTATGTATTTAGAAGGGGATGTTGTGATTTTATTTAGAAAAAAAGGAAAATGGCGAGTTGATACAAATAAAAAAATTCAACATAATAACACAGCAATGTGGTAAAGATTTGTTAAGTAGCTCGATAGCTCAAATTGGTTGGATCATCATCGGTATACGTAGAGCTAGAAGCTCTGAGTTCGATGCCAAGTCGGGACACATTTATAGTTGCTATCAAACGTCAATATGATGTGCGATTTATATACTTTTATTTGCTACGATAAGATGTTTAGTTGTATTGTCAAGTTCGTGTTTTGTGTTTATATGTTGTAATTTGTAATTTGTATAATAGGCCTACTGCTAAAATCATTATACTACTATTTGTACTACAAGAGTATGGCATCTTTGGTTATTTCTTTTTCAGTTTCAATTATTGGTGCTCATTCAGAGCCAAAACAAACGAACATCGACACCGATTATTTCTGTTTACATTTCAAACGGTCAATAAACGAGGTTAGATAAAAATATAGTTTTTAGTTTCGAATCAGTACTGTTTTATGGTTACAAGTTATAACATAAACATGTTATTATATCATGGTATGAGCAAAGATCATAAAGGCTTTATAATATTTGGTGAGAGTGTTGCTGAAAACAGTTTCAGTGGCACTGAGCAGTAAACACATGGGTTATAACATCTCTTGCACGCCGTAGTCTACATACCGAACTATTTCCAGCACATGCCGAACCTCGTGTGAATGTTTTGATCACAGTGTAACCAGTAAACGCCAGCACGCTGCTCCATGAGTGACAAGAGTAGCCTATAATACTATCAATTTGGTTTCGGAACGACTTAAGCGAGACATTGGGGTAAACCGTTTGAAGTGTTTCCCTTTTTCAGTTTATTGAAATGCTTAAACTATACACATATTTGCTCTCGAAATTGATATCTTGAGTTGTGGAAGTACTCCAATGACGTGTTTCTTAATTTTTAAGCGGCCGGTATCGTCAAAACAATACTGCCAAACTAACAAAACAACTAAGTCAAACCACGTCCACGACAATAAAAATCCTATCTATGCTACTTTATAATGAGAATCTGCCTTTTTACCCTGGGCCCTGGTTCACGTCATAACAATACCCCCAAAACACTTGCTGCTGATAGGCTAACCGCCAAACAATTTTTATTGTAGTTGAAGACACTAGGACATGAAGCCTTTTCAGTTCCACATCGTTCTTGGTTTTTATATCTAAGATTTGTTTTATCCACCGGTACAAATGGCTGTGTTCGCCTCGCGCAATCGGTACGTTTTGTAAAATGCCAAAAAAAAAAAAAAACATCATGTGTAAGATAAAGATAAGATAAGATAAGTTTTTTATTCAGTCTTTTTTTTTTTTTTTTTTTTTTTTTTGTACATAAATAATATAGTATTTAATATAATAATATTAAATTTGTTATAATTTGAGTATACATGTACTATATGTTTAAGTAATTAGTAAAGATAAAGTAAAGTAAAGTAATAATAAAGTAAAGATATTGACAGTATAAAGATCTGAAAACCCACATAGGTGCGTGTGCACGTGTGCGTGGGAAAGGAGGTAGTTTACAGTTTAATGAGGGAATGACGGGGGATATCGAGACTTGTGTTCTGTGTGATTACTGATTATGGTTGTTCTGATTTTAAAACTATTTATTATTTCTTTTTATAGGAATTTCTTAATTATGATGGTTTTGGTCCTAAATCTAATTCTTCTTTCTTTCTTGTTTTTTTTTTTTTTTTTTTTTTTTTTTTTTTTTTTTTTTTTTTTTTTCCTGATTAGATGGCATTTTAAATTTTAAATTTTGCTAGTGAGTTAGTTTAATTAAGTTAGTGCAGAAATAGCAGTCTTTTGCTATTAGCCATTTGTGGAGATTTCTTTTAAATTTATTTAAGTTATTAGATGCTTTAATATAATCTGGTAGTGAGTTATAGACCCTGGGACCTAGGTAGCTATATTGCCTGAGTCCAAACGATGTATTTTTCCTGGGTAATATTAATTTGTTCTGTGTTGCCGATCTAGTCGTGTGTATATGTGATGTTATCGTGGATTTGTTTGTATTTTTATGTTGGTGAATCGATAGGAATTTAATGAAGATTTTTCTTATATCGTAAATTTGGCTGTTTTGGAAGGTATCTATTGTGGGGTACCGGGATGGTTTGTTAAGCATTATTTTTAATATCTTTTTTTGTAGAGTATGCAGTGGTTTTAGGTGAGTTTCAAGTGCATTTCCCCAGGCTAGTATTCCATACTGTAAGTATGATTGTACAAGGCTATAGTAGACAATTTTTAGAGAGTGAAAGCTAATTATGTTTCTGAGTCTATTGAATTTGTAGGCTATTTTTCTTATCTTTTTTATAGTTTCTTGGATGTGGGTTTTCCATTTAAGGGCACTATCAATTGTCATACCAAGATATTTGGTTGTTAAAACTGTTTTTAGTTCATAGCAGTTACAAATTGATTCTGTCTGTGAATTTACCTTAGTATTAGTATTGCAAGATGCATTGTGGATTTTGATCGGTCTTTGTTCATTGTGTTTTAGCGGGTAGAGAGAGAAAAATAAACAGACAGTTTTATCGAGATTAAGCGTTAATAGATTCTCTTGTAGTGATATTTTTATTTCTTTTAAGCCCGCTTCAATTTTTTCGTGAAGAGCTTCATGTGTGATATCGCTAAAGATTATTACAGTGTCATCTGCATATGTGATTATTTTTCCTCCCACTTTGAGATTGCATATATCGTTTATATATATTAGGAATAAGATTGGTCCTAATACTGTCCCTTGTGGGACCCCGCATTTTAGTGTTGTGGGATTACTAAGTTGGTTTCCGATAATAACTCTCTGTTTTCTATCTGTTAGGTAATTTTTTAATAAGTTTAAAGCAATTCCACGGATACCCATATCTTGTAATTTTTCAATTAATTTGTCATGGTGAACAGTATCGAAGGCCTTAGCAAGATCAAGGAAAACTGCTGCTGTTTTTATTGATTTGTCAAGATTATTTGAGACTTCGTTAGTTAGTTCTAATATTGCATCTTGTGTACTCAGATTATTTCTGAAGCCATATTGCGCTGGTGAGATCTGTTTGTGCTTTTCCAAGAAATTGACTAATCTATGTTTGATACATTTCTCAAATAATTTAGCAAAATGATTAAGTAGGGAGATTGGTCGGTAGTTTGTTGTTTTTAGCTTGTCGCTTCCTTTAAAAATGGGTTTGATAGTAGCTGTTTTTAGTGGATTCGGAAATATACCAGTAGTTAGACTAAGATTGAAAATGTGTGTAAGAGGCGTTATTATGTGAGTTTTTATTTTTTTTATGGTTTTGACATTTATTTGGTCAGGACCACAAGCTGAGTTTTCTCTCAGTTCAGAGATATATTTTATAATTTCCGAATTTTCGATAGGGTTGAAGAAAATTGATGGGATGTTTTTCTTATTATGCCTATTAATTTTAGGTACATTTGGTAAAGCGTTTATTGTTTGATCTTGCCTAGATTTGGCATTTAATTCCGGTCCTATATTTGTGAAGTAGTCTACAAATGCATTTGAAATAGTTTTTGGGTTTGCTGATTTTTTAGTGTGTAGTTCGTCAATATATATTTCTTTTATTTCTCCAAGATTTCGTGCTTTAGTCTGGGTAATTTCGTTTATTATTTTCCACATTTGTTTTGGGTTGTTATCCGAGTTATTAATTTTATCCTTATAGTACTGGTTGCGTGCTCTCTGTATAAGAGAGGTAAGTAAGTTTCTGAAGGCAATGTATCGTTTTTTGAAGATGAGATTCTCTGGTAAGTCATGTTCTAATCGGTGTTTTGCATCTATTTTGACCTGTCGGCTCATTGCGTCTCGTTTCCTAATTGATGTAATTATTCCATTGGTTATCCAAGGTTTAAGTTTCTTAAATTTACTTCTAGTGTTTTGTTTAATTGTGGTAGCATTTAAAATATGTTCGTTTAGTTGAAGTATGAAGTTATCTGTCGCAATTGAGGGGTTATCTTTGATGTTTAGTGTATCGTTCCATGTTTCTGTGTTTAAAGAGCCAATTAAGGAGTGGTAGTCTATTTTTTTCTCTGACCATTGTTCAATCACATCACCTGTCCCTGGTTGTTTTGTGTTCGGAGGTGCTTGCCAGGTAAAGGCTGTTAGATAGTGGTCCGTGATGGAGGTTTGAAGTATTGTGGGTAAATAGTTAAAATCGTTTTTAGAGTTTATGAAAATGTGATCAATGCAAGACGAGCTTCTAGGGGTTACTCTGGTAGGGATGTTTATGCAGGATGTAAAGCCTTGTAGGTAAAGAAGATCAAGATACTCACTCGCTATTTGCATGCAGGGATTATCTAGAATATTAATGTTAATGTCTCCAACTAAAAATTTGTGGTCAGTTGATCTTGGGTTCCATATGTGCTTGTTTAGTTCGAGTTGCGAGATGAAATTCATGGCCTGTCCACTTGGTGATCTGTAAATTGCTGTCACTGAATAGGTTTGCGAGTTCATTGTGAAGAGCAGTGTAGCACCATTGCCTTCCTTAATGTCTAGTGGAGTGATTGAGGTTATGTTCAGTCTTTGATTGTTTACAAAAATGGCAATGCCGTCGAATTTTGTTACTTTAGCATTAAAATAGTACGTGTCATAGCCAGGAATATTGAATTCGGTGGTTTCATACTTGAGGTGAGTCTCACTTAGCACTATTATATCGTATTTGGAGTCAAGTTCACTTAGAAGTATAAGTAGCTGGTTAAAGTGGTCGTCGTTGAGGCTTCTTATATTGAGGTGAAAAATTTTGAAGTTAGGGTTATTTCTGTAAAGGTGGTTGAGTTCTTGCACTGTTTTACAGTTGTGGGTGAATATATCTCGTTCTAACTCTTTGTTTATTTGTAAATCCATGATGTCGTTTGATGTGTTGATTCTTACAGGTGTAGTTCTAGGCCCTAGATCGGATGGTCTCTGACTCGCTGTCTAGGCCATTTGAGGGTCTAGGCCTGGGATCTATAGGCCTAGGCAGGATGGGTTTCGGTGGTTCTGTGGTGACTTTAGGGATATCACTAGATTTGTTGATGTGTATGATCCTCGAATTTTCGTCCTTTCGCAGTTTAACTTTCCCATTCTTCACCCAGGCAAATTTGTAACCATGTTTTTTCATGCTGCGTGCTAGCCAGAACAGGGATTTGTTTTCTGCCGTGAGGTTTTCATTTATATATATTTGTTTGAGTTGTTCTTTATATCCCAATTCCGAAGTGAATAGTTTCACCTTATTTTTTTTTGCCTGTAGGATGCATTCTCTATCGTTCCTTGAGTAGAACTTAGCAATTATTATTTCATGTTTGTCTCTTTGTCCTGAGGATTCTTGAGAGTTTCTAGTGGGCATCCGATGACAGTATTCAATGTTGTTGACGGTGATGTCAGCTCCAATTGCTCCACAGATGCTCTCGACGATTCTGTAGGGATTTTCATTTTGCGTAGTTGGTACGCCGTGGAATTCTAAATTATAGTTTTTAGAATACTGTTCCATCTGATTAACCCTGTGTTCCAGGTTGGTTACCTTACTTTCCAGACTAGCTTTTTCTTCTTTTAGTTTAGTTATTTCGTTTATAAGAGTAGAGATCTTACTTGTATCTTCTTTTACGCTGTCGTATTGTGTTGACATGAAGTCCATCGAGGCCTTCATTTCAGTCATTAGTTTAAACATTTCGTCCCACGAGATTTTGTTATGTTGTGTTGGTAGTTTGGAGTTGACCCTGGGTTCCTCTCGTGATCCGCTGCTACCTTCAGACCGGTCTTCCGCGATCGCGCACTTAGAACACTTCCAGTTGTCTTCTGGGTTATCCTTTAGGTTCTTAAACTCGTTGTGAGATACACCCGAGCATTTAAAATGGATCCAGTGCTTACCATACGAGCATAGGATTCGTTTTCCGCCCACGCTAATAGATTCTTTGCAGACACCGCACACACACAATTCTCGTCCACCCGCCATGTTGGAAATTCCCAACATATGTGTGTATGTGTATGTGTGCAGGTGCTGAGGGACAAACACATCATGTCTATGTGTGTATGTGTATGTGTGCAGGTGATGCGGGACAAACACATCATGTTTATGTGTGTATGTGTATGTGTGCAGGTGCTGAGGGACAAACACATCATGTGTATGTGTGTATGTGTATGTGTGCAGGTGCTGAGGGACAAACACATCATGTTTATGTGTGTATGTGTATGTGTGCAGGTGCTGAGGGACAAACACATCATGTCTATGTGTGTATGTGTATGTGTGCAGCTGCTGAGGGACAAACACATCATGTGTATGTGTGTTTGTGTATGTGTGCAGGTGCTGAGGGACAAACACATGTTTATGTGTGTATGTATTGTGCAGGTGCTGAGGGACAAACACATCATGTTTATGTATGTGTGCAGGTGCAGTTGCGTTACCCCGCGGTCGGGCGCGTCGAGATCGAACCGGAACCGTTGTGGGAGACAATTGTGCAGGTGCTAAAGGACGCCATCAAAGGTAGGTGCATGACAACATAAACATTAAACAATATTGTATGTTATTTACTTCAACGTTTATCAGCAAAACAATATGAAGTGAAATCAAAATCCTTTTAAAAAATACCTTCCCAGTTGGTCAACTTAATCGATATTTGTATGAAGTTTATTAACCCTTTAGTGTATGTATTCATAACGTTATATGACTCGCATGCGGATATTTTCTACCTATACATTCTAATAGTCTAGCTGCTATAGTTGTTTATTTCCTACGCTCATCACTTGTATTAGCTATATATATAGGGTATATTGAACCCTCTTGCAACATAGGAAATTTATTTTTCTATTTTTTTACGAGTTGTCAGTTTATTTTTTTAAATATGTGCATATAGAATCAGACAAGTGTTTCTACGAGTGGGACATTCAGTGTTTATGGTGGAATATGAGTAAATATAAAGTAACAATAGTAACATTAATTACAATTTTATTAAAAAAAATTGTGATTTTTTTGTTCATTCAAAAGTTTAAATAAATTATTTGTGATTTTTGTTAGTGATAACAACATGTGCGGTTAGGCAGCATCCATATTCCACACAAGTACAATCACTAGCACGGCTAGGCATAATGACGTTTCATTGGCCATGGGTATATTATCCACGCGTGAGTCGTTACGAGTTAAAAGTTATTATTCACGTTAAAAACACGAATTTGTGTTTGTGTTTATGTTTTAATTTTAAGGTTGACTTTGGCAGTTCACTGTCATGTTTTTTTGTTAATTTTTGGTAAAATTTGTATGTATTTGTATTTTGTATTTGTGTATTTGTGATATTGTGTATAATTCTTGTACGTGTATGTTGTAGACTACATGTACTTGATTTTTATTCTTATTATACGTTACTGGTGGGGCTTTGCCCTGTTAACGATATATTTCAAATAAATAAAAGTACAAGTGACGTTTTTCAGCTGTAGACCTTCTAGGAGTGTTTTTTTGAATAGCAAAAAAACAATCATCTTCTAATTTTGGTGACGCGCATGAATGGATAATTTATTAATGTAGTGCAAGCAAGAAGTAACACATTATTATATTTTCGTCTTTGAATAGAAACAATTTTGATAGGAAAAAAAAAAAAAAAAAAAAAACAAACATACAAACAAACAACCTTTATATTTGCAGACTCGCAGTTGTAAGCTTTGTCAAAATGGTTATTGCGAAGATATGTTACATAGTGATAAAATGTAAAAACTTGACAAGAAATAGAGACTTGAAAATTAACATAAATTATGAGTGGGTTTAGATTTAAAATATGCCTATGATGAAAAACATTCCACATACATAAATAAAATGTATATAATAATAAGTCAATAGTGGTTTTTGAAATGTATTCAATCAATCAATCTATGAATCAACCACATAACAGCAAAAACACAGCACATAAATCACAGAGTTACAAATGAGTAAAGAGCCCACATAGACTCGAGAGAAAATAAGCCATGATGGTACAACTTGTGACTATGTAAGAAGAAAAGAACAAAAGCCAGAGAATGTCTGATCGTGTCTGATTCACAAAATGATAATATTTGGGAAAAAAAGTGTTTTGTCATGCAAACTGATATAATACGAACTATGAGATTTAAAAGCCAGAACACATGACTAGATTTGATAGTGCACACTATAGTTCTTCAGCTTGATATACTAGCCCCAACGTAAATAGTCGCATACCGACCTAAGAGCCCCATAATCCAGGTCTATGACCGATTATTATCTTTATCTCATACAGACTCACTCACTCACTGCGGAATCTTCAACCTCATATTTCAATTATTATTATTATGTGATCGATGTCGTTGCGTGTGTTTCGTGTGCTCGCTGAACGGGGCCCCGCTTGCACGACATGCTGCTATATAGCATGCACACACATATAGCATTCATAGCACCATGTGCTGCACATTGCTCATTGTGCTATAGCATGCATAGCGCAATGCTCTGTGAAGTCTGATCGCAGACTTGTATGATTCAACCGTGGTCAGTGAACACCTGTATGGCCACGTTAAAACTCCGGATGAGGAAGTGAACCCAATTAGGGGGGGGGGGGGGGCTACCAACAATAGCAACGATATACATTAACCTTGGTGATATAACATTTGGAAACTAGCTTTAAATTGTTGTGTACATATTGTTGTGTATTGTATCGTTGTATATTGCATTGTTGTCTAGAAGATCGGTTTTCAATTTCATCTAAGATGAATGGAAAGTTCGACTGCGTAAAACAGGTTGAAGAATTAATTCACTGCGAATTATCACTATTCACTATTAATTATCTGTGACTAAAGCCCTGATTTAAAAGTTAAAAATATTTAATCGTTACCGTTGTTATTTTAATGCATTAAATAGTTTAGATTAAATGAGAACACGACTAATCAGGATTTCAATATTGTGTTGTCTTTACGTTACTAAAGAGCTTTGGTTTGTGCGAATTTTTAACAATGGGAGAATTCTGGAATCAAATCCTAAAAATATCCCTCGGACATTCGTTCTCTAATCCCTCCCTACTCATTTCCCTCATACACTGAACAACACACACAGACAGACAGACAGAACTAAAACACGCTAAAACATGAATTAATTATCATTCATACTCGTATTTCACCGAAGACATTTCTCTAGACAGGTGCTGTAATGCGTAAAGGTCTAATATATCACCTTATCGATTATTATCGATTAGATGGTTATGAAAACATTGACACAGATAAATTATTGAACTTCGTCACATACAGGAGAGTAGGGCAGACAGATAAACAAAGTCATCAGGAGACCTAACTCACTTTATAATAATTAATAAAGCCTCCAAATTGTGGTAGACTTGTTACTTTTCTGAATAATCTCCCACTCGGTATCGATATTTTTATCTTTAAGTTGTTCAAAAGCAGTTCTGTTTGTAAAAAACCAAAACATTAGACAACATTATAACAAATATTGAAAACTCGTATTTTTTGTAAAACTGCATATCGTAGATTTTTATTCATTGAGTTCTTTTTTTAATAATTTGTTATAGATAATACACATTTTATTTTCTGTTTGTCCGTGGTTGTTTTTTAAATATTAACTCTAACGCTAAGCCTAGGACCCCCCCCCCAAGCATTATCAAGGCAAACAATGAATACAATTACAAAGATAAACAAGTATACAGAAAGAAAATGTCGGCCAAATATAATTATATCCACGCAAATTAGAAATTCATGACGCTTTCTGGCCAAACCACGTATATTTTTTTATTTCAAATCAACGTTTGAAACGAAAAAAACGAAATCAAATCCGCGAACTATTGTATTCTATATTCGAGGACAAAATACGATCGTTTGCAGTCTATTTGAGACTGACCTCGTTATAAGTTGAGGACCCATGATCTCCACCATTGTTCAACTACCGACGTCTCAAAGAGATCAACCACCTCGTCATAACATGATTCGACTACCGCTTTCTTTCGATGAGGCCCAGTATTGCCGCTACCAACTACAATAGACTAATATATTGTATAAAAAGAAAAACCATGAATAAAACTCCTTTATAGTTAGATGAATGAAAGACTTTTCAATCCGGCCTTCTCGAACAGTCTGTCGTAGCAGCCGACGCGTTTTGAAGTGTTTTTGTCTATTTCTATAATAATTTTCGTATATCTGTGTATATCTTGTGAAATGGTTGGTTACAAACTTAGTGCGAGGACATCCAAAGCCTTTACAACGCTTAACACCATCAGTACCAAATCTCACACACACAAATCCCTCGTTGTCCCTCGCCGAGTACATCGGATTAGGTTCTTTTCTTTTTAATTGATTTAGCACAGTTATAGTAATACCTCTTCTTTCTCAAGAAGGAGACACACTATCAACAGCGATGCATCCTCCATCAATGTTCACGACCACGTACGTAGCAACTGAAACAAAACTCGTAAGATTGGTTTGGAAGTAGAACAAGCGGCTCTAGTAGTTTCAGTCGTCGCATTGGAATTGCACAAGATGTAATTTCTCTACAATTATTTGTATATAAAATACTGCACCGGTCCGACCGCTACGCTGTGGGACCGTGTCCTTGACTTAGTCCTTGAGACCGAAGCCTCGAGCCCCTGCGACCTTGACTGGAGTGAAGGAACCCATGGAAGGAACCGACCGAATAACAAAAACAATTGCTCGATGCAGACATGACAGACCACCTGTATAGTATGTAGCCTACCCAGAGAGACGAGTGACTATCTACGCCTCATCACGCGAGCTCTGCCTTTTAGTAGCACAAAAAACGAACAATTGTACCCAAAACTAATCGGTGTAGAATGTCGTTTTATTGCAGTTTGCTGTCAATACTGACGTATTTAAAAAAAAAAACACTGTGCGACCTTCCCCCCCCCCCCCCCCTTCCAATTAGTAAAATTAATTAAAATGCTAAAAATAAGTATACTACATTTTAGAGTTAGTTTCAAAGATTTTCAAAAAATGCATTTATAAATTGATATACAATGATTGTTTCTAATCAAGTCAAATCCAATCAGGTCAGTATAGAGATCGAATAAAAGTTGATATGATGTGAGAATCATTGGATCGGTATAATACGAGTCTGGTTGATGGTTGAAATATTCGTGCATGACGTCATAGACTTGCAACAACTCGAGCGCATGCTATAGTCCAGATTTCGCCCACCAGAATGAGCGGTCTCAAGTCTGTTTGTCTGTGTTTGAGGGTCTTCACGGTGCAAATATGAATAGTAATTACAAATTAGTTCACACATATTTTAGAAAGGTTAATCGATTCTCTATTCATGTCGTGTATCGTTCTTAAAATAGTTTTGAGCTAGGGTAGCTATAATAAGCCCGTCCAGGTCCAGGGTAGTTTTGCCTGGTTTTTAAAATAGTAAATTATGAATAATATTAATTAATTGAAAGGTGAAATAAATGCAAACTTATGCTGTGGTCCGTGGTAGAGACTAATATTAAATGCAGCTCAGATAAGTTACTTTGCTCTGCATAAATTAAAGACAGACGTACGAAATTCTTCACACATTTTTCCAAGCAGTTCCGAGTATGACATTCGAACCAAATTATACTATACACCATTTGTCCCCATCAGATTAGATTAGAGGTGCCAAATCGTAAGCTTGGCTATGTGAGGACTTCATAGCGGGTGTTTTCATAAAGATCATTTTTTTCCGTTTTCTGTACAAAACATATTTAGTTAGTTTTCAATGTTCATATCGGACAGGTTTCCGAACGGAATAATGCTTTTCTGATCAAAAGTTAGATTGAATTATATAACCATAAATAAGAAAAATGTTTACACAAGTTCCATCGGCCCATTTCCATCTCGATTTGTAAACTGGCATCCGACCAAAACGCACCGATTATTTGTACTTATTTTCGCAAACATTTCTCCAAAAATATGTTGAAAGCATTGAAGACAAACTGTAGAAAATACAAGACGTCATTGTGTCTGTTTCGTCTAGACAAGTAGACTTCCATTAATCAAAGCATATAGGGTTTCTCTTTCGAGCAGGAATGTTTCCTAGGGTGAAAGTTGAAGCTAATAATTATTTTCCGTGAACCCCTACGTCACCGTTTCGCCCACGGTTACCCAACGGGGGCGTCTTATTCACGTACATTGCTAACTCATTCCAATGTTACTTTTAGTGAACGTTTTTGTGGCTGATGAAATGAACGGTGGTTATAAAATGAATAAAGAGTATATAATCGTTACAATTTCTGGTGCACAAGTGCGTAGACTAAGTAATCAGTAGTAATTAGTAATAATTTTGGAATTCCGAAAGTTCGTGGTGTCACCCATTTCACTGAAAATCAGTTTCATTACTGAGTGGGTAGACTCTAAATGTGAATTTATTTATTTATTTCGCTTGATAACAAACGTCGACGAATCTGTCAATCTGCCAACACCGCGGCTGCAACTTGTGGTCGAGTCAAGACAATCGCCAGTGAAGATCGACGCATCGTACTCGCTGCAATGTGACGCCATCACTTGATACCTGATTTACCTGTATTGCAGGTGTCATGCTTCGCTCGTTAACATGCAGAGCGACCCTCATCGCACACTTGTCCGAAGCAACGAGGCAAGCTCACGTTTGCATGGCACGTGCTCTTATCACTCGCTTTCGCGTGCCGTGTGTGTATTGTTTATAAGCGCTTATGTGTCATGAAATACTCAACATTTCAACAGTATTATATTTTAATCTGCTTCATTGCACCAGGTCACATGTCGTGAAGCCATTCAAGAGTGTAAACAAATTAAGAAATAACTCTGCCATAGATTGTCAACAAAATAAGAAAAAGTTGTGGTTATGGTATATTGTAGCTATCAACGATGTGTTGTTGTATATTCAATATCAGCTGCTGCAACTATTCTTTCAGGACCTCATACTGACATCGTCAGAATGACTAAGCATCACCCAACCACACAAACGTGTTCGAAGGGAACTATAGTGGAAAAGGTTTTACTAGTTATGACGTCATATTCGTTAAAGCTTGTGAAGATATACATATATCACTCATAATGATTCAGTTAAAGAGATTAAAGTAAATGTTACCTGAAGTAAGTTATTTACTTACATTCATATCCTGGTAGTTGTGGGGTGATTTTCAATAGTGCACACACAGTTTTTTTACAAATTAATTTTTAGTTTCTTGTTTAGATTATTCGAAACTTGGTATGTAAGAAGTGAGAATTCGATTTCGTAATTGTTACGTACACAGTCAATAAATGAACACGTATTACGGTGCACACTTGGTTGGTGAAGCCACTGTTTTCAATAGAGCAACGGGACACCAGCACATATCAGCTAAACTGTGCACAACACAACTGAACAACGTCTTCACAAGTAAATAACTAAAAGTCTGCAGCATCAATCTACCAGAATTACATTTTTACTGCTGGGCTGGAATACGCGAGTGACCGTTAATTTTGACCCTTGCCTCCAAATCGACTTCATAACCTATATTGTAAAATATGTTACCCAAGTTATAGTCAACACTAATAACATTTTACGACTTACATTTGAGTCATGACGAGCGAACAATGAAAGAAATGTCATTGAATTATTTTGAGACCTAACATGGCTGCACATTGACTCGAATTTCTGCCTCAAATAACCGAAAAAAGTCTGAAAATTGAACACGCCACTGGTTTTTAAATCGTCGTCAAAATAAACGAACACGTCTGAAGAAAAAAGACGACAACATTCTTGTTGACAATGCGTGACTTGAGCAAAAGTGTACCTTAGAAAATCAGGATATGTCTTATTTACAATGAAAAAAATTCGCCTCGAAAATGTGTTATCTTTACAAACGCCTTCATTGAGTAATTGTTTTATCGATATATTATATCTGCAATGAAATCCCGGCCTTTGTACGAGCTAGCGTGGTTCGCCCTACTCAGCATTGAAAGAACACTATACATACATAACATGCTCTGATTGATAAGAAAGCTGGTGTGTAAGCTTAGTTTATTGTTTATTGCTTCAGTCTATTGGTCAGATGCAGGATGTAAAGTTGCATAATATGTCAAGACTACAGATACAATGAATGCAACATGTAAGCATAGGATAATAAGAGTAACGAAAATTATATACAATTATATACAATTTTAATAACACTTTATTACAATCAATATTGCGCAAATTAATACTTGGATTGCTCATATCCATTTATGGAGATGGTAGATTGTTATTACCATTTCATTTTCATTTTTTTTACAACACGTTTTTTTCGGTGTTCTTTAATGCACTGAGTATTACAAAAAATAATACAGACAATTACAAATTACATACATGTAAGAAATGGAGAAAATAATGATGAGGAATTATCATGGACGCCCTTGAATTTACATTAAAAACCACTGTTCACGCCAAAAAGCTACAAACTTCAAGTTCTTTCCTCAAAGGCATCTGGCGTCATCACGGCTAACGATAGCAAAACATGTATACTTGGCCCAGGATTACCTTACAGATGCTTTCGTCACAGGCGAGGCACTCATAGCCAACCAGAGAACCGCCCGAGACACACCTGCGCAAATACCAATCGCTGATTGGTTACGAACCAGTCGCCTGTGACGAAAGCATGTGTAAGGTAGTCTTGGGACAACTATAACATCGTACAACCACAGATAAGGGATTGTAGAGTATAACATCTTCGGTAATGCTTCCGTCACGGGTGGGTGAGCGGCAGCCAACCAGCGACCGTGGCTAATTCAAATACCTGCTCGGGTTGGCCGAGACCATAAACACGTCATTAATTGATGACGATAGCATCACCGAAGTTATTGTAAGACACACAACTTGGCTGGCTTTAGCCGTGTGACGTCATCAGTCTACGGGATCCCGCACAAAAGCGCGCGAAAGTTCTAAAATATTAATTGAATGTCTACCGGAATGTTCCTATCGCTTTAAGCGTAAACAACAACTAGAAATAAAATTCACAAGTGTTCGGTTCTCCAACACACTCTAGGCTTGAGATTTTCTTCGTCTGACACGCTCCCCTGCTGCTCCCTCCATCGCTAGATGACCAACCCTTACCCCCGTGACAATCCGACAGTCATATCATATTTATTCCTTTCATACGTCATATTTGTTATGCTGGGCGGTGGTCAAGGGGGTGAAGCTCAGATTCAAACTCTTGTTCACCCTGCTTACAGCTGCCCACCTGAATGCCGCCCAGATCACGTGTTTGGGTGTCTGCACCCAACGATGCTCCTTCACTATCTGGGACCGGGACACTGGGAAACCTCTCTTCAACTTCATCACGTGGAAGGACGTGCGAGCCGACAGTCTCGTGCGACAATGGAACGATTCGCTCACGATGAAGGTAGACACGGTGACGTCATTGTGAATGTAGTTGTGGTTTGTGAAGTAGAAGTATATGGATTATGTTGGTTTGGTTGGCATCCCTCGTATTCTTGGTATGCAATACAGTCATTTGTTTGTCTACAACAATGACTTCGTGTACGGGATGGTGGCCGCCATGTGTAGGAACTGCAATACCTCATGTACGGGAATATGGCCGCCAACAATGTCAGTGACGTCACGTGAATATAAAGAATACTCCAGCAGGCGACAAGTTGTGTTTCTAACAACTCTTCTACACTTATCTTGTCATCAACTATATAATTGTATTTGTATGTTTTGTATGTATACAATAGTAAATATTTATGGGACATGACTATGAGGGTGATTGTACCATTCATCATTGTAAAAATCATGTTAACGAACAGCTTCTTTTCAGATGACTGCTTTTATTCGATATGACTGTTAATATACGAGTCCTATAAAAATGACTTTAGTTGGCAATGTTTTTAGCACAGCCTTCTCGAGTAGTCAATCAGTGATGATCGTACCGAAGTGAAGGCTGTGGTTTTTAGATGCGTAATACATAAAATAAAACATAAGATACATTTTGCACTTGTTTGAGGCGTCGATTGAGTGCGATGGGTTCATAGCGATCGTTATGAGGTCAATCTAATCGAACGTATTGGTGACACGACTGTGATGACGCTCCAGATCATTGCCAAGGCCGCATTGAGGCTATAACATAATATTATAGAGTGGGCGTTACATACACTCGTGTCTTTGAACTTAGGGCAGAACGAATATTATTATGAGTTATGATAATGAGAACACATATATGGTGATATCTTGTTCTTATCTTATCTTCTTCATGTTTGATTTAAATGCCGCTACACCCAACTATTCATGGCACTAAATTACGTAGTATACGCCTTGAAGAATATTGCAAAGATATCAATGCTCAGAATTCACTCGTTTTCGCGTGGAAACTACAATCTGACATGAAAGTGTTGTAACGATTGTATTTATTATTGGGTTTCTCCTAGCGTTATACAACACGCTACCTGGAATACTTGATTATTGCACTTAGCACCAAGTATAGTCGTCGTACAACCACTTCGGTAATGCTTCCGTCACGGGTGGGTGAGCGGCAACCAACCAGCGGCCGTGGCTAATTCAAATATCTGCTCGGGTTGGCAGATTTCGTAAACACGTCATTATCGAAGTGGTTGTACGGAGACTTTAGCACCACAAACTAACAGCAGATAGTTGGCCGACACAAAACTTTCGTCGTCATTGAAAAGGTCTCCAAAATTTGGGGTTCAGCCCCCGACCCTTTACCCTGTCCAAAACTCAGCTAGGACAGTGGTCGACTAACGTTGTTTCTTTGCAGGGGCTTCGACTGGGAGCTCGCTGCCTTTACACAGTGACCCGAGCCAAGCGCTTCCTGGCCGGCAGCGTCCTCAGACTCATGAACACTCAGGTATAACAACAACAACTACAACAACCACACACATAATAGTACTGTCGTGGGAATCCCTGCTTTGCTCCGCTCTAGCTAGAGTGTATTGTGCACACCAGCTTAACCTGATGTGCCCCTTATCTAGGGTTGGGTGATTGATATGTGTGGTAATTACTAATCTGTGATTTTTACCATTGCTTTTTACTGTGTTTTTATTCAAAATACTTCTTTTAATTTTAGTCAATTTCAAATAATAACCACTTTTGTTCTATGCTATGTCTAATTCGATTTATGTGACCAATGACACGTTAAAGAGTTCCTGAATTCGGTATTGGATACCAAAGAATATAAGGAAAATAATAAGCTAAATACAATTGAAATAGACATAGGTATAGTGCCCCCCCCCCCCCCCCCCCACACTACAAATCAGTTCATAACGGAGTTGGTTGACAGAACGAGGAGCGGACCTAGCACTAACCCTGGCGGTCACCCCCAGGTAACGCTGCGCCTGGTATGGGCTCTGGACAACATACCGGGAGTGCGTGCGGCAGCCGAGGACGGCAACGCCATGTTCGGCACGGTAGACAGCTGGCTACTTTACCGGCTGACTGGCGGTAAGGTTCACCTGACTGACGTGTCGAACGCGAGTGCCACCGGTTTCTACGACCCCTTCACGATGAAGTGGGCAGATTGGGGGCTCAACCTCTTCCAGATCCCCAAGGTCATGTTACCCGATGTCGTTGACACTGCCGGTGACTTCGGCTTCGTCGCCCCCGACATTCTGGGGGCGGCCATCCCCATACGGTGTGCGGTGAGTATAAACACTATTCGCACGAAATAATAGTGTTTTCATATTATTTCAAGAACGCAAAAAACATAGGCTATGTAGACGTGATTACTGATTATGAATCAGAATTATAACATTTCTTATGTGTGTAAATGATAGTAAGGTTGTTAGTTTGTTAGTAATGAAAGGAAAGAAAAGTAACAGCTACAAGGGAAGAAATTTTGACTCTCAGAGAGCTCGTACAGAAGAGGATACGAGAAAATAAGAAAACGGATTGATCTCGAGGATGGATCAAGATGTTTGGAACGCTATAGTAACCGTAGTAACGCGTGCGGAGAGAACGGAAAAAACAATATAGAAAGGTGTGTGACAGGGATACACACTATCTCCACTACTGTTCAACTTATACGTGGGTTAGCGTAACACGCGATACTCTTAATTATTCTGGAGGTCGTCAGTTCGATTCCAGTCACCAGTAACCCTGATTAAAAGTTTTTCACGAGGTTTTCCTCAAGTGAAAAAGCAAATGCTGGAATGGAGTCCTATAGTATAATATACTACTCGGACATATTTTTTCCACACTATCTAAATACCTAGTTAGTCAGCTCGAGAGGGGTGCATCAGGTAAATAAACACCAGGGATTACATTTACGAATCAAAAGGCTGAAGAGAAAAAATAATGATCAGTAACCATATCGCCATATCGGCAGATACAATATGGAGATAAAGATATACCAAATAAGTAAGGTATTTGGATATACATCCGAGGACCAAAGCTGGGGCACACATCGCAACCACGACACAAGTACGCGAGCTACCAACCGTACTATGAGGAATATCCCTCGTACGCCTGGCGGACACATGAATACACTGGTGCGCGCACGGAAACCAGTCAAGTTGCCAACACTGCAGGGGCTGTGACGTAGCGTTGCAGTAAACTAGAAGCGCGCTGATCACGAGACCTGCCGGTCTGGGTGTGAAGTGGTTGTGGTTTAGGAAATGCAGCAGCGAAAGTTTATCTATTTTTATTTTGAATACATTTCGTCTGGTTAATGACCTTAAATAAATAAAATAAATAAATTCACATTTAGAGTCTACCCACTCAGTAATTAAACTGATTTGCAGTGGGGGACTTTAATTTAAAGTGACTAAACCAACCCTGCAGGCTTCGAACACCATCGACGAGTGAGCGATAACCAATCAAAGATCGATATTTCAAATGTGAAACATATGAATCAGTGATTGGACAGTGCGAACACCTGCGGACAAATGCCAGAATCAACAAGGCCGATTCAGAATAACTTTGAATTTATTGAGTGCTTCGTTGCTATGACGGTTCCAAAGTCACCGTTTACTTATTCCTAAGCCAAGAAGTAATGGAATTGAATCCACATTAGAAGTTAAAAAACTTCTGCCTGAAGCGGGATTTTAACCCGGGACCTTCTGCATTGGAAGCAGGGATGCTAACCACTGCTAATATTTTTGGTCTCAGTTGATAACATGCTTATCAGAAATCTTTCCTTCATCACAGCCTAATTATTGATTTAAATTGTTTGTAGCTGTGTTTGTAGGGTACAAGTCGTAGTGTACAGTGCACCCATCTTTAGATTTACTAGAGATGGGGATTGTGTAATTCGTTGATCCTGTGGGATTTACTCCTGGTTCCAATGCAGGTTCTCCAGAGTTCGATTCCTGCTTAATTTCTGTAATGATAATACTACCATGATTCTGGCACCTGAGACTGATCTGCCTCAATGTAAACCACACAGCAAAGAGTCCGAGTTACTGTTGATCACGTGTTCGTTTTGATTTAGCGAGATGCGTTCCACTATATCGATCTGCGACTAGTGACGTCACTGATGATTAACACGAACCACAGCCGTGACGGAAACTAATGGTGATTGAACGTTTCAAGAAGGTGTTAAAATTATCCGGTACCTGTGACTGCATCATTTACAGCTAAACATCCCAACACGCCTAGTTTTAGATTTCCACTCTGCTCTATTTGAGGCTTCGTTCTGTATGAAAATAATGTATATTGGAATAGATTGCACATTCATAAAAGTTAGCTCGAAATTCTATACATCATTATGGTTGGTAAAACATTGCATGACATCGTAATGAAGCAACCAATCACTTTCAAATGAAACAATTGTTGTGATTATTACACTCGTAAAAGCACAGACAACCAACTGGTAAAAGCATATTGAAAGCGTAGGAAATTACTTACAATCAATGTAATAAGTCCATGTAGAGTCAACGTTACACAAATATTTATTGTGTACACATGGGTGTGTGAAAATATACTGGCGACGCAGTAAGAAGCAAGGTTTCCTCTAAAATTCTGAGGAGAGACGGTCGCTCCACACGGTCTATTTCAACGGTATTCAACTCGAGATTGCCCGATAGCTGTATTGTTATTGTCCACTGTATTGACTGCACCAGCCGTTAATGGAATGCGACCCCACCACGTCTGACAACATGCGTGCGATATTATTATACAATACCTGAGGCAGGAGAAGGGGATGCAACTAGATTTAGGTTGGTAGTTGTCACACGCGTCACTTCACTATTACATAATCCGTGACGACAACACCTTGCAAGTTAATGCGACGCGACTATACATGGTGTGCTTATATCGTATATATCCCTCAGATGGCCGACCAGTCCGCCTCCCTGTTCGGCTCCTGTTGCTTCCACGAGGGTGACCTCAAGATGACCCTGGGCACGGGGACCTTCCTGAACGTCAACACCGGACGGAAACCTTTAGCCTCTGTAAAGGGTACGGGTTTCAACTATACTCTGACTCTCACACTTCAATATTAGGGTATGATGAAAGTATTAACAGCTCTTTCACGGGTATACGACCTTCTTCGGTCGCCTTACAACCTGGGCTTGGATTCACAAGGGATTCTAAGTCTTTTTTTGGTCTAACTCTAAGACCGACCTTACTTTGAACCTCTTGTGAATCCAGGCCCATGTCTCGGAATACATGCGCAATAAACAATCCAATAATATGTTTTACAATTCGTTCTCAGACAAGCTTGGCTTTCGGTATTGTCGCGTCCATTGATGAGTCATAATTAGATTCTATCATATTACCACACCTGTCATAATTGGGTTAGAGTTCGATGCTGACATCAAAGATGAGGAGGTCATGTGATGAAAGCCTTTCAAGCTAACTTTAGTTAGTAGTTTAGTTAGCTGTGACTGATACATTAATAGTATGTTAACATGATGAAAATGAATAAACATTAACAACAATCTCGTTAGAAACATCAAACATTAACAAACAGTCACCAAGTGCAAACAAGGTTTTGTCAAAATTAAACGTGTTTTTTATTTAAATTGTTTGACCTGTTGTTATCTATGCCGTCTAGTAATTTGTGTTTGTGGTTGGCAGGACTGTATCCCCAGGTGGCCTGGCGAGTAGGGGACGAACTAGTTTACTCCTTCGAGGGGGCGACCGGAGATACGGGGTCACTGGTCACGTGGGCACAACAAGTGGGTGAGTGGGTCTGTCTTGCGGAGAACACTTGTTAGGTTTTATTGTTTATGAATGGTTCTTTGTTGCATTGAATATTTCCGTTCTTAAGACGTTCTCAATTACCTTTTGTAATGTGATGTTGTTAATCGGAAAATCGGAAATATTGATTAGAATAAAAAAGCATTTAGAAGAAAGAGCAATTCCCTAGAGGATGGCATATTTTGATTTGCTTTTGGGACAATTTAAGAACTTTCCAAAGAATCTTTAACAGTCCGAAATCGGGTGTTCTGTAGGGGTGGTTAAACATACAGCCTTAAGCAAACTGTGGACAAGTGATATCTTGACGTCATTTACTTAACTGACAACACATTTCACTTCTTTCAGGACTCCTGACTGACCCAGCAGAATCTGCGCAGATGGCGACGTCAGTGAGAGACTCCAACGGTCTCTTCTTCATTCCCGCGTTCAGTGGCCTTCAGGTTAGTATTGACACAATACACCTACACGCTTATAATATGGTGTTGATGGTAGAGCTGCATGTCTCATATTTCGGCAAAGGTGCTAAACAAGACGATAAGTGGGTGATATGTAAAAATGAAAGGACCTACATGACATACTCAAGCCAGTATTCGAATCTGGACAGCAGCAGTCATGGTTAACAAGCCCAATATCTAATCAACATTGACCACTGCAGGTCGGTCAAATACATTGACTTACAGCTGCATCATTTAGTTCCAAAATCAAGGTATAAAATATAATGAGAGGTTACTTTGAAGGTATCATAGAAGTAGTGCTTATTGGTGTAATATTTCTCTTATTAAATCAGTTTTTGCAACCAAGGAGATATATAGTACTATAAAGCGTTAGTACATGCAATACTATATTCATCAAATCAACGTGAAAGACTAAATATTGCAACACTGTTGAAATTTCATGGCCATAATGTGTGTATAAGTACTGCATGGCACATCTGGTACTTGGAGACCAGTTTGTTGATGGAGAGCAGTGATTAGATTTTTTTATAGAGAATAAGACAGCTGAGTCATCTGCTTGTTGGGTTGCAAAAAGTTCTCGCAGAATGATAAATGAAAGGGGACCTAAAGGTGACCCCTGTGTCATTCCCTTGTCTACATGTTTTGGGTTACACACGTGTGAGGTGGAGTGTTCGTCGTTACCCTCTTAAGATGATATGTTAAAATTTTTGTAGTTCTCTGCACAATTTGCCGTAAGCATAACTCGCTCTACCCAACTTAGATGTGTAGGCTTATAAGTACTGCAGACAATTTCGCTACTCTTATTAGGTCAGGACGCAAAAGAAAGTGGTTAATATTCAATTTTTAAATTTTTCTCCGATTTCTCAACCCATAAGATTTTGTCGTTTGCTGACAGTATTTTGAATGATGAGCTATGATTTTTTTCAGTTATTTAAACTGAATACACCATTAAAATATAGTAAAGAAGTGGAAGGATAATGCGTCAAGCAAGCGTTAACATTCAGTCGGACTTGGTGACAGTGAGATGAGGCGTGGAAACTGTAGGTTGCCAATATGGAAGAAACTCGTTTTATAAATCACACACGAAGAAAACACGTGCGTTCTCCGTCGGCTCTCATCGAAGTGATGTGTGGAATCCACCCTCTGCACATCCGCGCTACGACCTCATTGGTGGCTTCACAGCAGCTGCATCAGTACTTGTGCCTCGTCGTAAGCTAGAAACACTTGTTGCTCGCAGGCGCCCATCAACGACTACCGGGCTGCGTCAGGGTTCCTGGGGGTGAAGCCCACCACAACGAAGCATCACATGGTGCGCGCCATCTTA
Source organism: Isoperla grammatica (assembly GCA_945910005.1). Taxonomy (NCBI): domain Eukaryota; kingdom Metazoa; phylum Arthropoda; class Insecta; order Plecoptera; family Perlodidae; genus Isoperla; species Isoperla grammatica. The sequence goes on along the minus strand of OX246738.1, from coordinate 45,339,004 downwards.
GAGAGCATCGTCTACAGGGTAGTACAGCTGCCAAGTACTTGTTGTGCCTCGTCTAAGCTAGGAACACTTGTTGCTCGCAGGCGCCCATCAACGACTACCGGGCTGCGTCAGGGTTCCTGGGGGTGAAGCCCACCACAACGAAGCATCACATGGTGCGCGCCATCTTGGAGAGCATCGTCTACAGGGTAGTACAGCTGCCAAGTACTTGTTGTGCCTCGTCTAAGCTAGGAACACTTGTTGCTCGCAGGCGCCCATCAACGACTACCGGGCTGCGTCAGGGTTCCTGGGGGTGAAGCCCACCACAACGAAGCATCACATGGTGCGCGCCATCTTGGAGAGCATCGTCTACAGGGTAGTACAGCTGCCAAGTACTTGTTGTGCCTCGTCTAAGCTAGGAACACTTGTTGCTCGCAGGCGCCCATCAACGACTACCGGGCTGCGTCAGGGTTCCTGGGGGTGAAGCCCACCACAACGAAGCATCACATGGTGCGCGCCATCTTGGAGAGCATCGTCTACAGGGTAGTACAGCTGTACCGGGCGCTGCAGGAGGAGGCCAAGTACCGCTACACGACCATCAGGTATGTTTATTGTATAGCTTCCGTTGATCCAAGAGAGTTATTTCAACGTACAAGGGGTTAAGCTAGAAGATATGCATTAAAGAATTTCTAAAATATTAATCATGAAAGGATCACTTTTGGCTATTTTAAAGAAAATGTAGTTTTTCAGGAAACTAAACTACCCAAATAGAAATACATTATAATAATATAAAATAAATGTATACTAAAACCGAATATGGAGTCAAATTTTAAAACGTAGTAGGGCCTATGATATGGTTCAAAAAGCAAAATCCTACTTCGGGTACCACTGGGTGCTATATCTACTACCGTACCTAATGGTTGTGGGACCAACAAATTGGCCCATACTAACGAACCATATCAGACTCCAAAAGTCGACTGGCTCTGGGCGAGGTGTCACACCTGTATCAACTGTATGTTGTGACTCTAGTTCGATGGAACAGATTGCGCTGAGAGTACTAATTTACTATTGTGTGTTGTGTTTCTCTATGTCGTAGCTAGATAGCGCTACCTTGTCCAAGCGACTTCTTCTTTTATCACCATTCTATTTACATACAAGATACAAGAAAAAAAACAATATGCATTTCTTTGAAGAAAACCAAAAATCAGCTCAATTAAATGTATTGATTTGTAGTGGCTTCCAGTGTATAGATTTTCTTTGACAGTTCAGAGAATGAACGGTCTACGTGTTGAGTGAAATTTGAAAAATATGCAACTACTCGCAATGCGCTACTTGGAAATAATGTGCATCGATCATAGAATTCAATTTACAAAGCTTTGACGTCTTTTATCGGGAAACCAAACCAATAATAATTAAAGTTGCCTTTATGTACAACTGAATTGAACCTATCAACAATGGCGGCTAAGGAGGTAGGACGACGTGTTGTGCTCTGCGATGTTTGTAGGTTGAATATTGGGAAGAGAACTAGCTCGGTTGCTTGCAATCAATCTTGCGGCCTTTTTGCCCACTCCAAGTGTGTAATTAGTTTAAGTTCGTCCGATTGTGGTGATTCAGAAACATCAAGTTGGGTTTGTGATCCATGCAAGCATGGCACTGGCAGCGAAATATTTGAGGTTAAGGATGACGGAAATAGTCGTAGCCGGGAACGCAATCGCTGTGAAACTCGCGAAGTCCGTGGAAAAAACAGCATGAAATCCAGTCAAGAGCCTGACAATGCTAGGCCTACCGACGCCAAAACACATAAGATGTTAGCTGACATACAGAGATCGCTAAATTTCTTGGCGGCCAAGTACGACGAGCTGTTGGACCTCAACAAGTCACTCCAGAACAAGATTGAACGTCTTCTGGGAGAAGTAGCAACTTGCCAAAGCGAAAACAAACAATTGAAAGAAGATAACGTGAATCTTCGAGACAAGGTAAATAGATTAGAGCAGTACTCTAAGAGCTTCAATGTAGAAATCAGTGGAGTCTCTGTCATCCCAGGCGAAGATACATATGCTATCGTTGGAAGAATTGGACATGCCTTGGGAATGGTTCTCGACGCAAATGAAGTTGAGTACTGCCATCGCGGATACCAGCCCAAACTCCATGCAGGACCTCCAAAAACCCCGGTAATACAAGTAAAACTCTACTCGAGGAGATGTAAGGATCTCATCTTCCAAAAAGCAAAACAACACCCAGGACTAAAAGCAAGCGACATCGGACTGCAAGGTGGTTCTCGTATTTACATAAACGAACACCTGACCAAAGACAATAAACAGCTTTTTTGGTTAGCCAGAAATGTGAAACGTCACAACTATAAATTCGTTTGGGTAAAAAATGGAAGAATATTTATCCGAAAGGATGAACAGTCTCCAGTTATTCATGTAAGCAAACCATCAGATATCCCCCTAGGCTAGTATGGTAATAATTAGGCCTAGACCAATTGACCTCCAAAATTCAAATTAGTGAAATGGCATACAATTTCCACAGTAGTTTTATTGATAGCCTTAAATTTAAAAATGATATATTCAAAGATAACATTGAAGTATCTGCAGCATTTGGAATAAACAAGCCCTTTTTGCTAAAATGTCTACATCTAAACATTCAAGGTATTCATAATCACTTCGACCAATTCACAATTTTTCTTAAAGATATTAATACTAACCCCGATATAATTATTCTAACAGAAATCCAATTAACCACCAATACCCCATACTATATACCCGGATTTACCCAACATTTTATTCAAAATAAAAACTCTACATATGATAGTATAATGATATACATAAATTCCAATTTAAAAAATGTTGCACTAACTAATATCGAGCCAACGTTCCTAGTTAACGGCACAATCATACATCTAGTTATAAATAACGAAACATATAAAATACTAGCCTTATATAGATCCCCCTCAACTACCATTAAGCGATTTAATGATGAGCTAGAATCACTTCTTGCGAAAATAAACAATGCAAAACACCAAATAGTAATAGGTGATACTAATATTAACATTGGCGTAATTTCGGCTGATGAGGAAAGCTCACTAACCACAGCCCAACTCACATATTTAAATATCCTACATAGCAATGGTTTCGATTCATATATAAACTCGACTACTAGAGAAACTTTCCACAGTCAAACCTGCATAGATCATATTTTTGTTAAAACATCTACTTCCAGCAATCTGATCACTGGAGTTGCACACAACCGGATATCAGATCATTACCCAATCTTTCTTGGATGGAAAAAGCAAATACAAACGTTAGAACAAATGTCTGAGAAACAATGTAGGCCAACTACAAAACATATTAACTTGGACTCACTTACGTCAGCACTGGAAAGTGAAACATGGACCAACACTTACTTAGATAATGTAAATACTGCTACTGATAACTTCATGGCTACAATATTGCATCATATTAATAATAATACTACCACTAAAATTTCAAAACAGAAACCATATCTCAAAAAACTCTCCCCCTGGATAACAAATGGTATTATCAATAGCATCAAAACTAGAGACAAACTCTTTACAAAAGTCAAGAAACATAAAACATTCTGTCTTCTAAACAATATTCCAGTAAACAATGATTTTATTCAAAGATACAAATTATATAGGAACTTAGTAAATTCATTAATTAAAAGATGTAAACAAAATTACTATCGCAACAAAATAATTAAGTCATCCTCAAATTGTAAAGAATTGTGGCAAACCATCAATGAAATAACAAACAGAAAATCTAAAGAAAACAGTACTATTAAAGTAATAAATAAGGGAGGTGTGACATTTCAAGATCCTAAAGATATAGCTGATGAGATGGTAAAATACTTCACAAATATTGGTATAGATTTAAAAAATAAAATTAAAACAAGTGCAATTAACAGAAACAACAGTAGCCTATCCCAACATCACTGTGAAACAAGTAGGCCTACCCCCAAACTAAAAGCACTATCCCCAACTAATATAATTGAAATAAGCACATACATAGATGAACTTAAAACAAACTCAGCCGGTGGGCATGATGGCATAAACACTCTTACAATTAAGTCAATCAAACATCACATACTACAACCCTTACATCACATCATAAATTTATCTCTATCAACAGGAATATTTCCTGATTACTTTAAAACAGCAATTATTACACCAATACATAAAGAAGGAGAAAAAACTGACGTAGGAAATTACAGACCAATATCACTAACGACACATTTCGCAAAAATTTTAGAAAAATGCATCAAACGGAGGCTAATGGATTTCGTCACTCAAAATAATTTAGTATCCCAACAACAATTCGGATTCCTTCCAAAACTGGGAACCCAAGATGCAATTGCCGATTTAACCTCTTTTATAAACGATTCTCTTGACAAATCCAGTAAAACAATAGCCATATTTTTAGACCTAAAGAAGGCGTTCGATACAGTTGACCATAAAGTTTTAATTGAAAAAATTGCAGGTTATGGAATTGGTGATAAAGCACTCCTATTAATGGATAGTTTTCTCTCAAAAAGAACGCAGAAAGTAAAGATAAATAATACACTAAGTGCCCCATATGAAATTAAAATAGGGGTGCCTCAAGGCACCGTCTTGGGACCAATTTTATTCCTACTTTATATCAATGAGCTTTGTAATCTTGGTCCGCAAATAAGAATAAAAATCATATCGTACGCTGATGATACTGTGCTTCTTATTTCGGAATCAAGTTGGGAGAAAGCCTTTAGAAAGGCAAACTCTGCTCTAAGCTCAGTTGCTACTTGCTTAAGAAAAAACTACCTTACGCTCAATGAGAAGAAAACGGTATATATGACTTTCTCGCACAATTTGAAGGGTCAACCACAAAGTAACTTATACTCAATTGTGTTACATAAGTCGGCATGCATGCTCTCACAGGCCTCATGTAACTGTACGGTACTGACTAATGTACAAGCATTCAAGTATCTGGGTATTACCATAGATAACTACCTCAAGTGGAATTATCATACTAGCAAAGTGCGAAAAAGAATGCAGTCTTTAATATACATATTTTACCGTCTGAGGCACATACTGAGCTTTCCTATACTAAAAATCGTTTACACATCCATAGTCCAATCGGTGATAGCGTATGGAATCATTGGATGGGGAGCTTTACTAAAAACTCACTTGTCCGCACTTAGCATCTCTCAAAAATACATATTAAAAGTTATGTCAAAAAAACCTAAAGACTTCTCCACAGATGCACTGTTTACTCTGACAGATGTGCTGGATATACGCCAACTCTATATCAAAACTGTTCTAGTGTACATATTTAATAATCAACATAAATTCACCTCTTTAGCCCAGTCATATAAAACACACAACTACATATCATCAACTAGACAACAATATAACCAAAATTTAGTAATACCACGAAAGAGGACACAACTGGGACAAAGACATTTTAGTTATATTGGCCCACGCAGTTTTAACCTGCTAGACAATGTAACAAAAACTTCAACCTCGCTATATCAATTTAAACATAGAGTAAAAGACTGGCTTAAAATCAAAGATAGAAGATACTTTGAAAATATTATAAACTTATTAGCTGACCCTTAAGTAGATGTAAGCAAACTCCTTTATAACTGAGACTGAGAATTGATAATGTATCATTAGCCAATTATTATTAATATTATTATTTTATGTTGTTCTCAATATTTTTCTGTATTCTCATTTTATGACTATCTATATTTGCATATTTGCATATTCACATATTATCTTATTTTTACTTTGTACCGTACTTATTTTTATACAGTGAAACTTCTTTATAACAAACGTCTTTATAACAAAATGTCCCAAAGGCTCTTCATGTTAAGGTGCCATCTGTGTAAAGATATTTTCTTTACAACAAAATAAATCTGGTAGATCCCAAAGAGTTCGTTGCAAAGAGGTTTTACTGTATATCACTGTATATCATTATTATTTTACTTCTAATTCATTTCATTTTGTGACTTTTCCCTTTTGTACTTGATTCTTATTTCAACAAATTCTGAGTTTATGATTACGATATTATATTTTTTCATATTTTTTCATATTCACATATCTTATTTTTTTTTCTTTGTATTCTTATTCCTTACTTTTATGTATCATCATTACTAGTCCATACTAGTTCATATATTGCATCATATTTTATTTTATATCATTGTACTTATATTTTTAAGTTGAGCCAATTCATAGGCTCTTTTAGCTTTAGTTCTAGCTTAGTTAGTAGTTGTTAGTTTGTATTGTGTACTTCACATACTTAGATGTATGAACGTTATGTATGTATTTTTATTTTTTCACAATTTAATCGTCCTGCCTCCTACAGCACAATTAACATAAAAACTGCCTACGCACAAATCCCTTGGGATTTTGTAGGCTTCCTACTGTTTTTTCTTGTATCTAACTATTTATGTCTGTAAAATTACCATCAACAGTACGAATAAAAATACATCTGAATCTGAATCTGAATCTGAAGCTCTCAAACTTACGAAATAGCAGAGTCCAATAGTAAAGGCCCGGTATTTCAATGTCCAGTTAAAGTATCAAGTAACTACTTGACAGTTAAATCTATTAGTCACTTGTAACTGGCAGTTACCATACTTATTTTAATGCTTCTCCAGTTACTACCATCTACTCAAAACAGGTCGATTTGGGATCATTTACGTCCTTGGTCTGGATACCTGGATATTCCTAACACAGAGGGCGTGACTAATGACTAATCAGGCTTATGACTCTAAGGTACTGAGCGAAATGCATGAAAGTACACCAGGAATATGTTGGTTTTCGTTGAAAAGAGTGCATGAAATGGGCAGTAGATGTGAACCTGAGGTCCTACAGTTACGTTGGTGCTAGTATATCATAAGACAACGATTTATTTTATGTAGACCCATGGCAGTATAGTCGTCGTACAACATCTTCGGTAATGCTTCCGTCACGGGTGGGTGAGCGGCAGCCAACCAGCGACCGTGGCTAATTCAAATACCTGCTCGGGTTGGCCGAGACCGTAAACACGTCATTGATTGATGACGAAAGCATTACCGAAGTTATCCGACGTATATCACCGCTTGACAGTGTTTGTCTCCTTGTTGTGCAGGGTGGACGGCGGAGTGTCAGCAAACAACTTCGTGTCGCAGATGTTGGCAGACATGACAGGGCTGGAGGTCGAGCGCGCAGTACTCTACTTGACCAACCGACATGTATATCCCCGCTTGACAGTGTTTGTCTCCTTGTTGTGCAGGGTTGACGGTGGAGTGTCAGCAAACAACTTCGTGTCGCAGATGTTGGCAGACATGACAGGGCTGGAGGTCGAACGCGCAGTACTCTACTTGACCAACCGACGTATATCCCCGCTTGACAGTGTTTGTCTCCTTGTTGTGCAGGGTTGACGGCGGAGTGTCAGCAAACAACTTCGTGTCGCAGATGTTGGCAGACATGACAGGGCTGGAGGTCGAACGCGCAGTACTCTACTTGACCAACCGACATATATCCCCGCTTGACAGTGTTTGTCTCCTTGTTGTGCAGAGTTGACGGCGGAGTGTCAGCAAACAACTTCGTGTCGCAGATGTTGGCAGACATGACAGGGTTGGAGGTCGAACGCGCGCGCACCTCCGAGATGTCCGTGATGGGGGCTGGGTTCATGGCCGGCATCTCTGCAGGTGAGTGGGTTTACCCCCAGACTCTCAGGGGTTGTCCCCTTGTCCGTCTAGCATCACCTCCATGGGAGAAGCCGCTCTGGTTGCCCCGCACACACAACACAACCCGCGCCGTACCCATGTTTGTCGGCCGATTATAAGTCATCGTACAACATCTTCGGTAATGCTTCCGTCACGGGTGGGTGAGCGGCAGCCAACCAGCGGCCGTGGCTAACTCAAATACCTGCTCGGGTTGGCCGATGACCGTAAACACGTCATTGATTGATGACAAAAGCATTACCGAAGTGTAAGACGACTTTAGCCGCAAGTTTGTCCTACCGTGCATTTCACGTAGGTATTGCAGTAAATAGCCCAAATCATCATCATCAGTAAGTAAAGTAGTTGCATTTTTCTGCCACTGTCTATTTCCACCCCCTTGTGGCGTTAGCAAAACTTGGTATGTGAAATATACATACGTGCCAAGATGTCCCTAAAGAATTTAGATGGTTGAATGTTTCGTTCAAGTTTCCTTGGATTCGTGGACAAAAACGCATCAATGCATAGGAGGATTAGTAAAATAATAAAGCAATGCTTCACTTCCTTTGATTCGTTTTTGTACTTGTTTTGAATCCAAGGAAACTTGAATGGAACATTGAACCGTCTAAAATCAGCTTTATATAGTCTTTAGCACCCTCAAGAAGGGATGTGTGGGGTATAGACTGTGGCAGAGAAATAACCTACGTACTGCATTCTCAACGTGGAATACACTGTATACTAGACCTACCTTCGTTTCTACGTCGGCTCGGCTCGACTCCAGCCGTGGGTGAGCTGTTGTCCCACGAACACCAAAACAAAGCTATGGCCGAAACAAACTTGCCTTGTAATGTCCTCCATATATACGGAAGTAGGTTAATACGGGTCCCACATACTAGACTATCGCGTATTAGTTCGTATTGTCTTTGATAATGATGATTCTTGTAGCTTCACGCAATCATGTTGTTCGAGACTGTTATTGTTTTCGATGATTTGAACATAATAAAAATAAAAATACATATGTGAGGAGTTATGCCCCCCCCCCCCCCCTCACCATACCTTGTCTATAATAAAGTGAATCTATGCACGAACTTGAACTTGCCAAACGGCTGCATCGAATTTCCTTCACAAACAACTTTCTATTGTAGGGAGTGATGTATCCCACTAAATACTTCCGCTTGACGACCCAAGAGTTGTCACTGTTTTGTTCGAGGAAATTGACTTGTGTCACCGGCCTGTACCATGTACCAGCAGGTAAAGTCGTCGTACAACAACTTCGGTAATGCTTTCGTCATCAATCAATGACGTGTTTACGGTCTCGGCCAACCCGAGCAGGTATTTGAATTAGTCACGGCCGCTGGTTGGCTGCCGCTCACCCACCCGTGACGGAAGCACTATCGAAGTTGTTTTTACGACGACTATACTAGGTTCGAGTCCCACTTGGGCCCGCATTGCTACTATATTTGATATACCGAAACATTTGTGGGCTTGAATTACTCGTGTAGCGTGGATTAATCGCAAATAATGACATATTGTATAAAGTACTGGATTACTGGATAAATCATGCATTAATTATGTCCATCGGGAAAACATGCTTTTCTAGCGTTGATGAGGGACCAACTTGGCGCAAGCGAATGCTTCTTCCTTTTTTTGCAACTTATCATCAATTTTATGTTTTTAAATGGTTACAAAATCCATTCTTTTCTTTTCTTACATGTTGCCGTAGCAACGGTGTCAAGCGAATGTGTTGCCGTAGCAACGGTGTCAAGCGAATCTGTTGCCGTAGCAACGGTGTCAAGCGAATCTGTTGCCGTAGCAACGGTGTCAAGCGAATCTGTTGCCGTAGCAACGGTGTCAAGCGAATCTGTTGCCGTAGCAACGGTGTCAAGCGAATCTGTTGCCGTAGCAACGGTGTCAAGCGATTCTGTTGCCAAAGGGCAGTGCTTAATTTGTAATGGAGCGCGGGTATACGCAGTATACCCACCTATTTGCGTGGGTATACGCAGTATACCCACCTTTTTTCATGAATTATTAGGTTCGCAACACTCACATTTTGGCTAATATATATAAAAAACAAAAATAATTTGTATTGGGTATTTTTCCCTCATATGCTCATATTTTAAATTTACTTGAATACATCTATAACTCTAAATAAACTTAGTACACTCTTATCTCTTGGTTTTACCTTTCTCCCAAATCAACCTCCTAACTTTATAAATAGAATCATCTCCTATTGTTATTGGGTGCAGGCTCCTCGTCAACCAGCCAGTAAGGGTTAGCAACGCGAAGGCGGTACAGTCGCTCTCGGCTCGCTGCTGTGAGGGAAATGCCACAATCCGTAAAATATGATTTACATGTTTGATTGATACAGCATTTCTCTGTTTGTGGATATGTTTAATGCGTTTGATTCCTCTTTAATACTAAAGTGGTATCCTGTAGAAACTTAAAAATTTGGCCCTGTATTATGTTTGATGGACTGAAACGCGTTTTGAGGTGATATCTTGTCATAAAAATAAATACAACGGATAAACATTCAGGCGCGTAGGAAGGGGGGGGGAATGGGGGGAGATTCCCCCCCCCCCACATTTTCTGCGACCCACCCAATTTTAGACACCCAGTCACATCACACCCTCAAGATATCTTTATTTAAGCCTAAAAATCGAGAAATAACTAACATAGCACACACATTTTTCGCCTTCGGCGATAGTCCACCGGCGGCTCGGGCTCCGCTTCAGACCCCAGAACTTGTTCGCGCTCACAATTCTCCCCCCACCACTTGAAAAAGAGTTCCTATACGCGCCTGTAAACCGTGTAAACATTTCTGCTATTGTTAAGTTGTTCCTCTTGGAAATGAATTATTGCCAGGTTGACACATAAAATTACTGTCTACTTCAATAACTGATATTTCATAATAGGCCTATATGTATATCTGCTTTTAATCATTTAATGGTAAACTTACAGTACAATTAAAATAACGATTGGCTTTTGAAGACGAGTAAAATTGTATCAAATCCAACCCAAAACTCCAAACCCAATTCCAGATTACGAGCCCAAAAGCTGAATTGGTAAGCGGGATGGGAGGGGGGGGGGGGGGTCAATTTCCCACTGCGAAATCAATTTTTATCACGAGCACATTTCAACATGAAACTATGATGCGTATACCCACCTTTTTCCTTACAAATTAACCACTGCCAAAGGGTAAACTTCTTTATCGACCCTGCCTTATGAGAGTAGCGACGCTTACTCCAACCATCTTTTTACTTTTATCTGCGGTCTACATTGATTTCCGTAGCCAAATACATGATCACGTTTTGTTCCTCAGGAGTGTGGAAGTCCAAGGACGAACTGTGCGACCTACGACAAGTCGGCCGGGTCTTCAATCCGCAGACATCGGCGGCGGTGGAATACGAGCTCGACTCCGCCCTCACGTCGTGGAGCAAGGCGGTGGACAGGTTCCTCATTTGGTACGAGGAGTCTTCCACGGCGTGACACTCACTCAAGGCGGCGGTGAGGTTCTTGCTGGCCTCACACTCCACATCGATATTGCAGAGAAAATAAGCGTTGCCATGCTCACAGACAATTACCTCCATTTTGTATGGGACGGAGGAGGCCAAATAGATTTAAGAAACATTGTACGTACTGCGAACAGTAGCGTTTGAAGTACTTAAAAGTACTTAAACTTAAAGTCTGATAAAGTGATACAAATATGGTGACTATGAAATAATATTGACATATTATTGTTAGAAAAATACTCGTCATGATTAAGAAATCAGAATGTAATAAGGTATTTTTAATAATGTTTATGTGTGTGTGTGTGTTTGAGCAATCAATAAACTGTATTATTTGCTCAACATGCATTAACTGGACACAGTGTGTTGTAATGGGCCTCCCATGCTGTATAGCCTACTGTTGTTTTTTACTAAATGCAAATATGCTCACCTCATCAAACCAATACTTCCACTCGTAGCAATAAGATGGAAACATGTTAATAACACTTTATATTATTATAACGTTAAGTTTTTCATAAGGTGCCATGAATCGAATATTTTCCTGAAAATAAATTAACTTATAGCCTATTAAGGTAATATAAGTCCGGTGAGTTGCTGTTTTGTTAATGCTAAGTATATTATATTGTAATAACATTATTTTTTTACATTTTGTTTGATGCAAGTAGACATTCTGTACAACGCAATGCCGCTTTTTAATAAATAGTTACACCGATGTAGCTATAAGCAGCTATAAGCACAGAAATATTCTCGTGTCACATGTACAGCTTGCATGTACAACAGAGACAATGCATACATGTAGGTAGTTATCCAGACGAAGGTGTACATGATACATGTATCAAATATTGTATTCAGTAGGGTAGTTACAGTGGTTAATTTGTAAGGAAAAAGGTGGGTATACGCATCATAGTTTCATGTTGAAATGTGCTCGTGATAAAAATTGATTTCGCAGTGGGAAATTGACCCCCCCCCCCCCCTCCCATCCCGCTTACCAATTCAGCTTTTGGGCTCGTAATCTGGAATTGGGTTTGGAGTTTTGGGTTGGATTTGATACAATTTTACTCGTCTTCAAAAGCCAATCGTTATTTTAATTGTACTGTAAGTTTACCATTAAATGATTAAAAGCAGATATACATATAGGCCTATTATGAAATATCAGTTATTGAAGTAGACAGTAATTTTATGTGTCAACCTGGCAATAATTCATTTCCAAGAGGAACAACTTAACAATAGCAGAAATGTTTACACGGTTTACAGGCGCGTATAGGAACTCTTTTTCAAGTGGTGGGGGGAGAATTGTGAGCGCGAACAAGTTCTGGGGTCTGAAGCGGAGCCCGAGCCGCCGGTGGACTATCGCCGAAGGCGAAAAATGTGTGTGCTATGTTAGTTATTTCTCGATTTTTAGGCTTAAATAAAGATATCTTGAGGGTGTGATGTGACTGGGTGTCTAAAATTGGGTGGGTCGCAGAAAATGTGGGGGGGGGGGAATCTCCCCCCATTCCCCCCCCCTTCCTACGCGCCTGAATGTTTATCCGTTGTATTTATTTTTATGACAAGATATCACCTCAAAACGCGTTTCAGTCCATCAAACATAATACAGGGCCAAATTTTTAAGTTTCTACAGGATACCACTTTAGTATTAAAGAGGAATCAAACGCATTAAACATATCCACAAACAGAGAAATGCTGTATCAATCAAACATGTAAATCATATTTTACGGATTGTGGCATTTCCCTCACAGCAGCGAGCCGAGAGCGACTGTACCGCCTTCGCGTTGCTAACCCTTACTGGCTGGTTGACGAGGAGCCTGCACCCAATAACAATAGGAGATGATTCTATTTATAAAGTTAGGAGGTTGATTTGGGAGAAAGGTAAAACCAAGAGATAAGAGTGTACTAAGTTTATTTAGAGTTATAGATGTATTCAAGTAAATTTAAAATATGAGCATATGAGGGAAAAATACCCAATACAAATTATTTTTGTTTTTTATATATATTAGCCAAAATGTGAGTGTTGCGAACCTAATAATTCATGAAAAAAGGTGGGTATACTGCGTATACCCACGCAAATAGGTGGGTATACTGCGTATACCCGCGCTCCATTACAAATTAAGCACTGGGTAGTTATTTTGATTAGTAAATCCATTATAGTGATATAAATTCAATATAAATTAGAGCTATACCAACTATAATTTTTAGATAGATTTAGGATTCAGTCTGCAGGGCTCATCCTTTATTGACTCAGATTTTCTCGATTTCAAGTAACATTTTTGAGATATACCTTTTCCTGTTAATATAATTAATTGAATGGTAAAGCTTGTATTATTGATCTATAATCTAAGTGGCACCGCTCCAATGTTCGAGGTCATGATAAACTTCCCATGGAAACTTGGGCTACATCGAGTTTTAGCAATACAAGCTGCACAATATTTTTAGTTTTTGTAAGCATGCACATACTATGTGTTTATGTAAAAATAATTGTTAAAATGATTGATTCATGTTTTGTTCAAAAGTGTATAGACAATATAGCTATGGTGAATAAGTTTTGAGAAGAATATTGTTATCAGCAGCTTAATAAATGGCAGGGAAATTGTTTATAAATAATTAACCAATAATTAAAATGTAAAGCTGTAACATTTTGTTGTAACATTTGTACCGATTGGTTTGTTTGTTACATGGTGTATAAGATATAAGACCTCAAACGAGAGGCAGGTTATTATAATCTCCAATTGTTCAGGTGTTTTTATAAGAAGATCTCTTTCTCTGGAAAACAGGGTGAAAACAGACCACACTTGTTCAATCTATTTCAAACAACGAATTATTTGCGCGTTCCAAATGTATTTTGTACTTAAAGTACTCATGTTGCTCCCTAAGTAATGAGGTTTCCCCATGGCTGTTACCCTCCCTCTCACTACTGTACTGAACTTGGTATGCAAATACCCATCCTGTCATTCACAACCCAAAGAGATGGAACAGCTGTAATAAAATGTAAACAAAAGAGAATGCTTCTTAGTTTTATAATACTACTAAATTGTTAATACTATATAGTCAGAGTTTGTTCCAAAAACACGCTGTAAACGAGAGCCAAAACGAAAGCTGTATCGAATTAATTTAGTTTTATTGCACACAGCAGCCATTAAGTCACCATTATAGTTATCGTATGAGGACTATAACGATATTTACATATTTGCTAGGAAAATGGGATTGGTGAATGTGCAGTTAATCTCAAGCAGATCACACACACACGCTCAGTCTTCAAGAGTACATACATGACCAGTACATGAACTTTTTTGTTGTTTTATTTATTATTTATTTATAAACTTAATCTTATTGAGTTATAAAATTAATTTACAAAGGCCGACAATAAATGGAACTATCTATACATAATGGAAAAATCATACATTAATTCATACATTGCTCAAGTTGGAACGCTTCCGGCTGTGGCAAGAGAATTATTGTTCAGGCCTGTTTCACACATACAACTACTTTCATAACATTTTGACTCAAGTTATCCTTTTTCGTAGATGTTATACAATAACCTCAGAAGGCCTGTAAAATGGGGCTCGTCGAATTCTAACGGTGAGGTTCGCAGAATGTCCGCTAGGTGATCCCTTGTGAAACTCACTTTATACAGCACAGCTGATTCTACACTCAGATAGATAAATATATATTTAAATACAGCCTCTTCTTTAAATACGTGTGTATGGTTTTAAGTACCAGGCTATATTTAAATACATATTTAACTATCTAGGGTAGAATATGCAATTAGACATGATGGAATCAACGTTTGAGATGTAGCGTAGTCAGTGAATATCATATCGGATGAATCATTGCCAAAATACTTCTAAGCTATGCTTCAAGTTAGCGTATGTACAGACGGATACAGAATACCTTAGTAGCTATGGTGATTATGTGAACGTATCAAAAGTCAAACTCGTGAATAATAATGAATGCATGTGTTGACACTTGTTTTTGTGTCTCACGAGGCTCCGCTTTCACATATTAAAGATGTAATGTTCTTGTACTTTATGTGTACTTAGACCCGGTTGTAGGATCTCAGTCCCTGATTGGTGGTTGCCATAGTGAAAACAAGGTATCCCATTCCCAATGATAAATAGTTTACCGAGATCAATCAAAGGAGTGAATTTAAAATGTTTAATCGTTTTATGAACTTAATAAATTATTACAATTTATTGCAAACTTGTTGGGAAGCAACCAAAGCAACCAAAAATTGTTATTACCACCGACATTGTGGCGTACTAATTTATTTTGCCAGATTTATCACAAATATTAATGAGTGGTATTAATTGTTATTAACTTAGAATTTCTAAGTTGTTAGTTCGTTTGACGTATGGCTGCAACATTCTATAGATGAAGTTGCTCGGTATAATCAGCGGAGTGTTGAGTGCACATGCACTGCCCTGCCACGTGATATCCCTACTGCATATCTCTTGTAAATATAGGTACTTAACATGTATACACACAGGGATATTCTTATACAGTTCGTGACTGTGATATAATACATTTCACTCTCCCAACTATTTTATTCGAGAAAAGTGTAGCCCAGTAAGATTGTTGATTATTCTGTCATAAGTATAGGCCCTAAATTTGTCGTAGACTTTCTTGTCACAGTCGCAGGGTGGATCTGGATCAAGTAGGTTTTACTCTGTGACTCACAAGTCTTCAAGTTACCTCTGAAGATGGGTATAGTGTTATCTACTCGAAACGTCAGCCATTTTAATTTAAGGTTTAGCAATCGAGGCGGCTATACCTGTAAGCAAAGTTTTGAAGCACTTGAAAAGTCTTCACATAATTATTAAACTATCGACAATAAACAACATTGTGTTAATAAAATGTACGAAATTAACTTTGACGCTCAAACAATGGTATTCATAATCAATTGATTAAGATTTTCCAACTATTTCTTTACGCTGTTTTGAAATAATATTGAATAGTTACTTATTGTGATAAATTGAAAAAATTGATTGTTTAAAAAAAAACGAACAAGTATCAATTATATTGTTATAAGTATAATGAGAGTTATGACTCCGTTAAAAACGAGTAACCCAATGTTTTAAAATGTTAATTACAAAAAAATTGTATTTTGAAATAAATGAGAATTTCTTCAAATACTTTTTACTAACTACTGCGAGGAATAACCATCTTCGTCACCTCATTTTGACTGCTAACGTTTCTAAACTTGAATTATTTAATGTGTATCACGGTTGCTTTGCTCATCAAGACTTTTCTGCTTGTACGTGCCTCTGATTGAAAAGTAACTTGCCTACAGACTGGCAGCTGCTAGTAATACATCTTTTCCTGTCCTATTTCTTACAGTCCTTGCATATAGTAACCCGTAGAGGGCGAAATAGATTTTCTAAACTTTCAGTAACTATTAAATCTGTTATTTTAATTTTATAATAAAGTATTTTCATCTAAACAAAAACACTTTCCATGTTCGAAACATTTGATATTCCCTCGTGAATTTGTTTATTCGATCGCCAAAATCGAGATCGCAGGCCGTAAGGTTTGTGTGCTGCTTGTGAGCGTTGTTAGGTCTGGTATAGGGGGGTTTAGGGGTCGCACGAGTAGGCCTAGGCCAACCGACAGGGTTTATCTTACTATCTTTGGCCTAGGCATTGACCTGTTGTGCTTTTGTCCATCGTTCGCATTCATTTTATTATACTATCTAAATAGAACTTTATATCGGTCTAAAACTTAACTCTTCTTCTATTCAATTGCGCTTTTCCATTATCAGGCCCGAAGTTATGTGCTGTGACAAATAAAACGAGCTTGAAATGTATGGCTGGGGCTCTGCCCCAGATCTCTATGGCGGTGGATGTTCGTACAGCGAGCAATGGGTACGTCTACGCTTATCATACCCTAATGGCAACGGCTTTGTACGTGTTCGGATGGCTTATGTGTGTATGAACCTTTCATTCTTATATACTCTGGTTTGGTCGGATGATGACTGGAGTGAATAATCGTGTGACCTTGTTAATGTTATCATGTTTAAACAAAAACCAGCTGGCAAAACTCATGTTTATAAACCTAGCTGTAGGGCCTATTTCTTTGAAGCGTCCATAGCACAGTTCTGCCTGTGTAATATAATTGTGTTCAATAGAGATTCAATAACATAAATTGTTGATATTATTTTGCTCAAATGTCAGCAAAGATGCTAACTAATAATTGTTTTTATAAGTACTTGTTTTGTATTGTGTATATACTGGAGTAACGTAGGAAGGTGTTGGAACAAGTTTGACTAATCATATGTTTTTGTAAATGACGATGCAAGCTTATGCTGTGTTACTTAACCATGTGGATATTTCTTTGTTGACGAC
Organism: Isoperla grammatica; assembly: GCA_945910005.1. Lineage (NCBI taxonomy): Eukaryota > Metazoa > Arthropoda > Insecta > Plecoptera > Perlodidae > Isoperla > Isoperla grammatica. The sequence continues at coordinate 45,321,480 of OX246738.1, read as the reverse complement.
CAATAAACTAAACATTATTCAGAATGTAAACTTTACAAATGTTTGTGATGTTTAGAGTAAATTGGAGCACGTTGTCTTGTGTGTCGCAGTTGTGTTGGCAATATTGTTAATACGGATGCCCACGGTAATCAATATTATTGATTGATAATTGCAATATAATAGATTACATAAAAGGACAGATGTTGTTGTAACATCAGGTTCATAATTTGATTACATTTTAGTACAATTGTGTCATGTAAGCCCCACGTGATTTCTGGTAACTTTTCGGTCGGTAACACACACATATGAAACAACTTCGTGGTCGACATAAAACCCCGGCCTAGAAGTTGATCGGTAAACACTTGAATATTTATCATCGGTAATATTGATACGGTAATGACCTTGAATTACGATTATTGACCATTATAAGTAATAAAAGGACGTGCGTCCCTATTAGCAATATCAACGAGGCGAGGTTTTCGGTTAGCGTGCAGCGAACATTTTCCTTCCAACAGATTGAAAGTGGTGTTAACGACAGCGGTAGATCCAACGAGAGTCATAAACTTAACAAAACCACGTTTAGAAACATAAATATCAGGATGTTTGAATGTAATGTTGGCTCACGAATATATCTTACTAAGAGGCCTTATGTCTTCCTTAACGTTTCTCCTACGGGACAATCGTGTGTTTGTGAATTTAAGATTAATTGTTATAATTAGTTATGTTATGAATTAAGGCTTGATATGGTCCAAAGTAAATTGGAAAACTTTTTGAAAGATAAATGGCGTACACTTTAGTTTCCTGACATTTTCATTTTCCTATACAGCAGTTTACGCGAAAGAATGTGACGCCACTGAAGGCACCAAGAATGTTCCGCCCCCCTCCAAACCACTGCTCTTTGTACAAAAGGGCAAAGGATAGTCTCTACGTCAAAAACCGCAGAAAATGTTCATTATTAAATAATATCTCAAGATTGCAACAAGAAAGCGAAAATCTAAATCAGCAGCGAACTTTGCTTTGGTAAGCCCTACAGATTGAATAAAATATTATAACCATTAGCGTAGTATTTTGATTATAATTCGATAATTAGTAATAAAATTAATTATTTAGAAAAAAACATACTGATTATAATATAAGTCACGACTTAGCGCATTCAATGTGTAGGGTTTACTAAACCACAGTGCGCTGTTGATTAAGATTTTTGATTTCGAAGCCCATTCTTGTGATATAAATTAAAAATGAAAATTTGTTGCGGTTTTTGACGTAGGTGTATCCTTCCCTGTTAATACTTGCTCTCACAAAGAGCCGTGCATCGCATTGCAACGTCGCCAGCGCCAGTGAACGGTAAGAACCAATGAACCGTCCCGATGCAACTTTCCCTTGCATCATCACTTTCTTCGGCGTGGGCTGTCATTTGTGCAGCCGACTTATATCATTATTATGATTATTTTTGTAATTACTTTGCAATTAGGCTCTCCCGTCCGGCCCCGGGGAAGAATAGTACAGTAATAACTTCAAGTAGGAATTCCTGTTGTAGGATAAACATTGAGCCTCTGACTCTCTGAAGATTTTTAGGAAATTTACTTAAATCCATGTGATACTGCCATTCTATGTTAGTGGCAACTTTAGAACCGCCGAAGCCACAAAGCACATAATAAACGGTTTAATGTCCTGTAATGAAAAAATCAATTCCTGTAACCGGGGAAGTAGATAATAAATAAAAATTGATTTATTTTCTGGAAGCTATGCCCGTATTGTATAGATACTACTGTGCAAGGTCCAATAGCTACAATCAGCTCTTATCTCAGGCGGCCTTAAACTCTCGCACTGCTGGGAACAAACTCTGTCAACTCATCACTTCACTTTTCATGTAGGCTAAGTAACAAATATGCACATTCTGATAAAAATTAAATTCTGTACCGGTCAAATCAAATGGTTCAGTTTTTGAGTATCCCAATTCAAATGTCTGCGACTGTACTGTACGGTTTAGTTGGTACAGTGAAGCTCGCGATCATGGGATATAGACAGTTTGGTGTCTAGAGCTTTATGTAATTGGGCATAACAGGAAACGTTGGTTTGCACCCTTCAGCAGGGATTCCTACAAAATAATAACAAAAATAATAATAAATTATTATTACTTTTACTATTATTATTATTATTTCCAAAATAGATGCACTTTTTGTATACCTGAGTTACACATAAACAGTGAGTTTAGTTAAAACAAAACTCCGACTGTGTTAACTTTCTGATGTGTTCATGTTTAAATTGATCTAGGACCCTTACTTAGATCTTCTAAATCTTCAATGAAAACAATGCACAACAATTAAAAATATAAAATCAAGGTTAACTGATACTGATGTTGTATTGTATTGCATGCATCATTGAACCTTGAACCTTTGCATAATAAAACAGCTAGTTACTAATTGTTGTGTATTATTGTCATCATTGATTAACTTAGTCTTATATGGATTATAGATCATTTTGAAAATAATAGCAGCACTTCTCTCTGAGTTGAACTTCCCGTGGCCTGTGAATTAACGGCTTTGTTTTGGTTCTATGTCTAGGCGAGATACATACATTACTTTGAGCTGGGTAAATTAATAATGAGGCTCGAGGCATTGTCCGCTCGCGCTTGGTGTACAAACCATTGTGAAAGTAATATAATGGAATATAAAGTGAGTTAGTTCCTTGACTGGCGCTTAATTGCATGACGTGTATAATTTCCATATACTTATGATGAAGGTATCCCCGTCTATACGTATAATGTATAATAATGTATACTTATGTACTTATACTTAAGCTATCCCTGTTTTTACTTATAATGTTTACTTATGTATACTTATATGTTTATACTTATAATTAAGCTATCTCTGTCTATGAGGATATTACAAGATAGTGTTTCTTCTCTAAATGCTCGTATACAAAGATTTAATAATGTCGCGTTTCCGATAACAAATTTACTATTGATTACAGGCAGTTTCACATATAGTCAAAGATATTGGAATAGTAATGACCGATAGAGGTGGCTCAGCGGTGAGACGCGAGACTCTAATTCGGGAGGTCGCCGGTTCGATTCCGGCCACCGGCAGTCCTGACTGAAGTTTTTTTCCGAGGTTTTCCTCAGTCGTAAAAGCGAATGCTGGGATTGAGTCATACTATCAGCCCTCGGACGTTCCTTCCCAGCTATCCAAACACCCTAATAACCTAGTTAGTCACCTGAAGAGGGGCACATCAGGTAAAGCTGGTGTGCACCCTATAACGGGTATTCCTACGAAAAATGATGAATGAATGAATAGTAATGCATACTGTATTCCACTGAAGCATTATATTATATATATATATTTATTAGTTCTTCTTTTACAATATGTACATAATTTTAAAAAAAAAACACATGGGTAGAAAAACAGCCGTAAACTTTCAACATGAAAATCTTATAGTCCTATACTATTACTATTAGCAATTGTACATTATTTTCAAAGTATCCAAATTAGTTTATAAATATACATAGATAGCCACTTGAGAAGAGCATGTTGTACAGTTGTGTGCAACCTACATTCAGTGAACTTTATAATATCGCAAATGAAATATGTTGTTAAATTTATTGATTTCGAAACGGTAATTTTATAGAATATATTAAATATATGACCCACTCACTCAGGTATATATATTTTATTTTATTCAACTCCTACATAGCAACAACCAATCAGAATCTTTGAAACACGTTATTACGCTTTGACTAGTTAGCGGTGGTGTTATTACATGTTGCTAATTATTATTAGGTCTGAATCTATAGACGTAGCTGAGCTGTAATCGTGTTAACCATGTGAAACGCTAAACTATTCACTGTAGATACTATGTTTACCAGCCTCCAGTCAAGGTCTGTGTGGATACTTGGACAGTCTCTGTCGCATCGTTGAGTCGTCCGAGCAGTCCAACTTTACCTCCGAGACTTGTCCGAACTAGTGAGTGTGTGAGAGCCTCGAATTATTTCCCGCCGGCAGTTGTGAGTATTGAATGTGAGTGTAGTTCAAGTACAGATATGAGTTTTTGCAATTGGGGCCAGACCCAGTGGCGTAGTCAGGAGGGCGATAACTTTGTCACCGGTTTAGTTTAGATCGCTACAAACAGACGATGACCCAATCACCGCCTTTCATCAGCCTTCCGTAACAACCGAAACTGGCGATAAAGTCATTGTCGCCCATTCAAAATCGCACCGCTAGGATGTATTTCGGGGGATATATTATCGCGAGATAAATGTAGTCAGGAAACAACTATCCCGCTCGAAACGATGGGGGGGGGGGGGGGGATACAGGAAGGCCACCAACAAGAGCGCCTTGGACAAAAAGTGTTCACAATGTTTTTGTTAGTACAGATTGTCTGCTTCTTTGATGATGATATTGTCATTGGTATTTGACTATTTGTTTTTATAAGCACCAATAAGAAAACTGATTTTATCAATATATTAATATTATACATCTACATGATTAGGTTTATGAATGTTGTATTTAATATTTACATTTAGGGCGGGGCTGTAGCCCCCAGCCCCCCTGTAATGCCACTGCCCAGCTAACCACTGTTAGTTGCCTTCATAACGTGTATATGAAATGGCATCAGTGAAATTTTAATAATAATTTTCATACTCCGATCCGAACTGGGAATCGAACCCTGGACTAATCTTCAATGTCGCTGGAGTAAATCACAGGACCAGCCAACTATTACATCAGCGAAAGTTTGCTTCATGAAGAGTGAACTTATTCGAAACGTTTTATCTTTTTTTACCGATCGAGAGCACCCATCGCTGCAGTTTGGCTTTAAATTTTAGTTTAGACTGTCCGTTCATGAACGACTATCTTATTGGCAGTTATGTGGTTGACCCTGAGCACCGGCGAGATGTGCTGACCATAGGCGTATAGTCATGGGTTTATTTATATTATGGTATAGATAGTCCCTGTGTCTCTGAGCTGGAATCAGTTCTAATACGATAATGATCGAGCATATATTTCGAGAAGTATTTCCCGATATCTGTACTACTTAATTTTGGCGTCGAATCTTGCACGAGAATGTAGTCTGCGAGCTCTGTTCTGTGCTAAGAATCCCCGACGTAGACACAATATTTTAATTGTTGAGTCTTTATTGAACCTTAAATGGACCAACAATTCAAATCAAATACATACAACTCATCGCCCTAAAAGGGACGACTCGGATAACCTACATGATGTCAGGATGGTTACGGCTTTGGTTGCTTTGTAAAATGGAGGGCAATTTGGATTTGCAGTTAGGCCTACATCCGTAGGGAAGCGTATTTATGAGGAATTCCTATTTATCAATCTTTATGTTTGAATACCTTGTACTTATTATTTGTCAATAAAGTTATTATTATTATTATTGTCAGAACCACCACTATCTATAGTCATTCTGTTGATAGCTTAGATATCTCTATAATTTAAATACTGGCTGTAATAAGAACATTTACAAAGTAATTCCTATCGACCAGAACACTGCGATCACCCTTGGCTAAGTTGGATTAGTGATAGGATGCATATTAGAAATTATATATTAATAACCACATGGGTGTGCATGTCAGGAACTAAGCTGTGAGACCCGTGTTCCACGCCGCATGTAAATGTATCGGCAATACAACAACGTGTATCAGACCCCCCCCCCCCCCCCCCCCCGAGAGAATATCGATCGTGCAACGCAACGTTATTTCTATGCCGGGGCATTGGACCCTCTGTGGAGATTGTTATTCTGAGTATAATAACAGAGAGCGAAGCGACAGTGTAGAAGTAGCATCGAGCAGTGATCCTCTCCCGCAGTCACGTGGTATGTTACAACATCGCTTTACGTTTACTTTGCCGCGCAGTTTTTGTTGATAACAATACTATCAGGAATTGTTTGAATTGAATTGAATGATGTGTTTCTGTCAGGATAGCCGATGGCAGGAATCGAACTGGTGACCTCTCGAAGTAAGTCTCGTGTGTTACCATCTAGCTGCCTACATCTGTCTGTTACAAAAACACGTCTTAGGCTGCTCTCTCTCTCTTTCTCTCTTTTTTTTTCTCTCTCGCATGCCACTAAAAATGATAAATTGTAGCTATTTTTAATTTGGAGACAAGACTTAAAGATAATATTACATTGATTTACTCAAGGGTATTCAGTAGGATAAACGTTGTCAATTATGCACTGTGTAAATGTAGGTACTAAATGAGTTACCACCCCATCATAGGCATTAGGCCTACTGATAGAAAGATCTGCCTCTTCAACTCCCATACGGAACACATTATAAATTATTTTCTAGTGTAAATTGTTTTTCTTCCCCGCTGAAACTAAATGCTACGTGATGTCTTGAGGGAAGCAAATGAACGTATTTAAAACGACAAAATCCATTAAAATGTAAAAGTCCATTATTTTATGTATTTCTAATGGCAGTGAAATATATATTATGTATTATTGCGTTAATAATAATCCTGTAAAAGTATTTAATTATGTTCGAAACTAATTTCTTTTGAATATGCTATTATGAGAGACACAATTTCTTAAAACTTGTAAATTGGTCGATTTGAATGTGATTGGTTACCTCACTTGACTTTATGCCCTGTTTTCCCGCCATAAGAAAATATGAAATTTTCAACTAACTGTCATGAATGAATATCTCTTCTAAGATTTGAAATTTATATTTTGTTGGATTGTGAAAGAAAATACAACTAAAACTAGGAGTGTTTCCATTAGCTCCACGAGTTATGTTTCTGTATATAACTAATTACAACTAAAACTAGGAGTGTTTCCATTATTTCCGTGAGTTATGTTTCTATTGTTTGCACGGTAATAACAATAAAAAAAACGAGTGAGGTAATGTCTCTTGATGTGCCGGGTTATTTATACCCATGTAATGACAGCTTGAAGGCTTAGAGGTCAATTCCTGGTTCTAGCATGAGGTGTAGCGTGTACAACTCGCATGTCTGTTAGTCCACGCCCACATTTGTATATTAGGCCTACAGCGGCTAACAAACTACACAAAACTACAGTAAAAACTTTAGTTAATCCTGAGGGACCGGTTATTAATAATAACTTAGAATTTGTTGTTTTAAAAAGATCGAACTGTCCAAAACAAGTTCAAGCGTTCTCACAACAATTACAAATCTGATGACTTGTTATTTGTGATCTAAGGAGTTGACCATAACTAGTAAGTCCCTACTCGTGGTGACCGGTGACCGCAAAGAGGGCTCTCGTACATAATATCTTAAAGCACCCTATTTCTCATTCGTTTCTTGCGCCGAAATTGCTTGGTTTTTCCTTATGACGACCCCGGCAATGTGATGATGGATCGGATTCGGCCGATGTCATGACCTAGCTATCGAGTACGTTGTAGAACCACACATAATAATAATAACAATAATAATAATAATAATAATAATAATAATAATAATAATAATAATAATAATAATAATAATAATAATAATAATAATAATAAAAATAATAATAATAATAATAATAATAATAATAATAATAATAATAATAATAAAAATACTTCAAAGGATGAGAGTAAGAGAATGAGTAAAAGTAATTAGCAATAAATAGTTATAGCTATAGTTATAGCTACTTCCGAGCTTCTGTCACCCCAGGCTAGAGTCCTCGACCTAACCGACCTTGATCACGTCACTGTTGAGCAGTACGTCAATGACGTCACGATAACGACACTATTGAGCAGTATATGTCAATGACGTAACGATCACGTCACTGTTGAGCAGTATACGTCAATGACGTCACGATCACGTCACTGTTGAGCAGTATACGTCAATGACGTCACGATCACGTCACTGTTGAGCAGTATACGTCAATGACGTCACGATCACGACACTGTTGAGCAGTGTACGTCAATGACGTCACGATCACGTCACTGTTGAGCAGTACGTCAATGACGTCACGATCACGTCACTGTTGAGCAGTACGTCAATGACGTCACGATCACGTCACTGTTGAGCAGTATACGTCAATGACGTCACGATCACGTCACTGTTGAGCAGTATACGTCAATGACGTCACGATCACGTCACTGTTGAGCAGTATACGTCAATGACGTCACGATCACGTCACTGTTGAGCAGTACGTCAATGACGACACGATCACGTCACTGTGGAGCAGTACGTCAATGACGTCACGATCACGTCACTGTCGAGCAGTACGTCAATGACGTCACGATCACGTCACTGTTGAGCAGTACGTCAATGACGTCACGATCACGTCACTGTCAAGCAGTACGTCAATGACGTCACGATCACGTCACTGTTGAGCAGTACGTCAATGACGACACGATCACGTCACTGTGGAGCAGTACGTCAATGACGTCACGATCACGTCACTGTCGAGCAGTACGTCAATGACGTCACGATCACGTCACTGTTGAGCAGTACGTCAATGACGTCACGATCGCGTCTGTTAAGTAAGCAGTACGTCATTGACGTCACGATCACGTCACTGTTAAGCAGTACGTCAATGACGTCACGATCACGTCACTGTTAAGCAGTACGTCAATGACGTCACGATCACGTCACTGTTGAGCAGTACGTCAATGACGTCACTGTTTAGCAGTACGTCAATGACGTCACGAGCAATACACAACACATCATCATAGTGAACACTTTCCCTGGTTGATTTCACTTTCATTGTAGCCGGTGCGCGACAACCCAGTCCATAGCCGAACACAAGTGATGACGCTGGTGGCCGTGAGACCGCTTGACGACGTCGCTCCCAAGGCCGCTGACGACGCCAGAGTGACGATAGACATGCCTGACGATGACAACAACATGACGAACAAGGAACACGAGGCGGCCGCCGGATACGGTGAGTTGACGCGAGCACTCACGCACACGCACACGCACGTGGATGCGCGCTGTTTACAAAACAGTGCACGAAGCCTATTTTTTTAGTATCTAAGGAAAATATTCCTGTTTTATTAGTTTGAGGTGTTGGAAACATTATCTGTTATAAGATTTTTGGTTTGTTTCTAATGTAATTTTGAGCTGTTTCGTCTGTGGAAAACGCCTGAAAGTGTAGTGATTGTGGAAAGTAGTTGCTGTTTTTCTTTTTATTTTGTGCTAGAGCTAGGATGCAGGTTGGCCAAGCCCCTGGTGGGTGAGTAGAGAGGAAACGTAGAGTCTGCGTACAATGATTGTATTGTAAACAGCGCTTACCGATGCACTCACTGTTGTGATCTACGAAGCGATACTTACAAAACAGTCAGTGAATGCATTATGTATAGCTTTATGCGATGCAACCATTTTCTCGTGCTATTGATTTATTATGTTATTGTTTTACCTAACATTAATGCCATAAAATCTTAGAGAAGAGAAGTCATCATAGAATTGTGGTGTTCCGGGATGATCGAAAGAACATAATTATAGTTTATTCACAATTTAATCACAATAGGGAATATGTATGCATGTACAATCATCAATAAACAGAAGAAACGTAATTTGAAAGTTTTAAAATTATTACCAAAGATTATGTTATTACCTTCTATATAAAGGTTCAAATTTTCAATTTTCTGTTTCCCGCACTTTTATTTCCAAACGGCCTGTGACGTCAACAATACGGTTGCATTCCGTAAGGTTGACTAGCCCGACCTTACTACCATTTGCTCAGTGATACTACGGTCGGGCGGTCGAGGTCAGTCAACCTTACGTTGGCCGTGGCCGCGAATTACGGAAAACCGAATAACGAATTATGTAATTCAAGAATCTCCGATTACCGGCTAATCGACGTTTAAGAAGCTGGTGATGCAAGAGATGGCTTTGCACTAACGACTGCGCCATTTCAGGTTCAACAAAGACTCAACAAATGAAGCACAAGACTCAATTGAGGGGGTTGTAACATCACAGATCGGACAAACAATGTGTTGCTAGGCAACTCCATTGTTGTATCATTCTTTGATTGGTGAATATTCAATGTTTGTCCAGAACAAAACATGCCACATGGCTATTAAAGAATCCAGGTTTGTGCCAATTCCAGAATGCATCTTCAGTCTCTTTGTAGTGTGACATTTTGTCTTCTTCAGTCTTTTTGCAAAGTGGAATTTTTTTTATTGAATCAGGTAAAAATTATTTCACTGTACAAAAAACCGCCTTGAAGTTGAAAGTAAGAATTATTTTGGTATGCGGTTGGGGCGGGGGAACCAATTAATTTGTCACTTCTAAATGGAAACGTACTGTAGGCCTACAGTCTTCCTTGCATCAGTCACAGGAACATTCTAGAATGTAATAAAATACTCTCGGTGATGAAAGATAGGCATAAACAATTGTTGAATTATTGATGCCAGTTGAAGGTGTGACCTTGACCTTGACACATAACCTCACTTCAATCAATGTGCAAACTTATCGAGAAGTACAACTCACGCAGTCTTGTCAAACAAGTTACCTTAGTAGATGCAGGCTGTGTATTTTACTTTCAATTTGATGTCAACTCCTGTCATCCTAACATAATATTTATACATCATACATCGCCACCGGTATAGAGGTAGCTCAGCGGTAAGACGTGAGGCTCTAATTCGGGAGGTCGCCGGTTCGATTCCGGCCACCGGCAGTCCTGACTGAAGGTTTTTCCGAGGTTTTCCCCAGTCGTAAAGGCGAATGCTGCGATTGAGTCCTACTAATAGCCCTCGGACATTCCTTCCCAGCTATCCAAGCACCCTAATAAATCAGGTAAAACTGGTGTGCATGCACCCTCATAACGGGTATTCCTACGAAACTTTATTATTTTTATAAGAGAAAACCATAATACATATACAACATTGTTAATATTGTTAATAATCTTTATTTGTCAGAATGATCTTCCGCTCTTTACATCGACAGATTACGATTACACTAGCCTAAGGGCCCGGTATTTCAATGTCCAGTTAAAGTGGAAAGTAAATTTAACTGCCAGGTACCCCAACTTTGGTGTATTTCCACCGTCAGTTTGCCTAACTGGCAAGTAAATTTGATCCTATCTGACAAGTAAACTAACTGATAGATCAGGTGCCTGCTAAGCGATAACTGACAGTTACCGTTATGAAAAGATGGCTGCTTGGAGAATAGGTTATGTTGATCACGATGTAGTTGTTGCCTTTTCTGATGAAAATGAAGACCTTATCACATTTCTTAATTTGATTTTCGGAAAACGGTAAAACATGTGTTTCTTTTTAAATGAGAATATAAATAAATAACAATTTTCACGTCAGTAACATCTTCTAATTTCACTTCACCACCAATTTTCATCCCACCTACCAGGATTTTTTGCCATTTTGCCATTCATTTTCTTGTTTTCCACAATAAACCTGAACCATTCAATGATATTAACAAGTAAAATCTTTTCTTCTGAAGTGAAATTACCCCCTCGTGTTTTTTTTTTATTGTCACTCATCTTTAATATTTTGATTCTCTAAATTGTTTGATAAAAACCCAAATTAAAAGTCAACACATCCATAAATAAAACTGACACAACCTCAAACTTCACAATCATAACAAACCACATACAAGGTCTACTTGATCTCCGCTAGGCGGAGATCAAGTAGACCTTGACCACATAATTTTGACACTATAACAGGCCGTGAAATTGTCTCAGCCAGAGTCGATAATGAAGTTTTCCTGCTTTGACCAATCACAGCAATGGAGAGGTTCCCAGTAGCTAACTCCCAAATAATATGGAATTGAAATACGGGAAAATGGTAACTGCCAGTTATAAGTGAGTAATAAATTTAACTGTCGAGTAGTTACTTGACACTTTAACTGGGCATTGAAATACCGGGCCTAAACTAAACTAATCTAAACTAAACTAAACTAAAAAAAACAACAATAGGAAATAAGTAATGTGAACAATGCAAAGTCAGGCTTACATTTTGTCTCAAGTTTAGGTTATGATTATTGATTTTGATTGTCTAAAGTCTTAAAAATAATGTTATAATAATATAAATAAAATTGAGTGACACAGATAATTATCTCTCGAAACTAGGCCTAATTGTACAATTGAAGAATTTTGAAATAATGTATGAATTTTCCTATTATCTACTACTACTACTTCCATTTCGAAAAAAAAAACATTTCGAGGTATAGGTTAGGTTAGGGGGTTGGGGCGGGCAGGATGGTTGCCAGGTGAGCAGTTCGCAAAGAGGGCCCGCGAGAATTAGATTCATAAGTAAAAAGAGAAAAGTGCGCAAAACCACGAAAAACGAGACAAAGGTTTATTAAATAATGTGCATGAGAGCCCTTTGCAGGCACCGGTCACCACGAGGAGGGACCCACCTCGACCGGGCAGAGGTGAGGATCAAAAAATATAAATTATCAAATACGATTATGTTTTAAGATTTTGTATTAGTGGTATTTGACAAAGAAATTTTTTTTCACGAATCGGGAACAAACTGATTGGTTTTCGCGCTCGGTAATCTCCTATAGTGACGTCACTGCTGGCGCACAGCATTCCGTGCGGCGGTATTTTCAAACTCTGTTTACAAAGGTGCCACAAGTCCGATCAAGCTGAATCAAACACAGATCGACACGGAGAAACGAAACGATTCTCGAACGATTATTGATATGAGGTGTGGGTGGCGCTACTAAGATTACTTCGAAACTAAAGTAGTGGACTGCCCGGATAAACTACGTCTGCGTGTGTTGGCAGTACTTGCACTACTGCAGCTGAAGATTATACCAACCTACTGCACTGATGTCTGCAACTAGAGCAGAAGTCGCCATCGGCAATGTTGTAACCTTCGAACTATGTAGCTCTTTTAGTGACGAAGGCCGGTTATTATAACATCATATATACATGTTACCTTTTATCTCGACCAAGTTACACAACATAATGAGGTTGTGTTAGTTGACTTATACTACCTCATATAGCGCATTACATAATTATACAATAACTTCATACAATAACATATATACTATACTCGTAAAACTGGACATAATGCCATTCTATAATGTCAATGCCATATATAATAATATAGCTCACTTGCTTACATCCGAAATAATAAATGTAAATTTATTTTAAAAATCGTATTAGTACTATTATTTTATGATGTGTAGCACTTGGTCAATCTACTTCCATAAAACGAACAATTATCATACTTCGTAGAACGACTGGTTCACTAGATGTCCTTGCGGATGGAGCTATTAACATTTCAGAGTGAACGAATGTCGAAAGTCGAAACAATATTAGGTTACTTGATGTTTACGTTGTTAGCTTCGATGGCCTGTGGCACATTATTATCTGGATAAACAGCCAACAGCCAATTAGTCGCTGAAATAGCCCCCCCCCCCTTCCATTCAACCAATCAAGTACATTGTCTGTATTCCTCTAAAATGAGAAAAAAGATGTGTAATGTAAGGGCCTACGCGTACCGTTATAATGTACAGATAACTAATTATGCATTTCTATGCTTACAAACTCCCCCCCCCCCCCCCCCCCCCCCCCCAGTAGCCCTTAGCTCTTTATCTGCAGGCGCGTGTACATACTTTTATTTTTTTTCGAGTTTCGTTTTTGTGTGTCCGTAATTGAGGAAAATTGTTCAGCATTTGTTATAAAACAATTATGTGGGACTTAGCAAAATACTTGGAAATATCGACATCAAAATGAACACAAAGTATAACATAAAACCCTATCGCAGGAACTGCAGAGACGCCATAGTTATGATGTTTACTTGGAAATCTCTCTTGCTTGACATCATCGCTTATAAGAGAGAAAAATAGATATGTTCTTCCATGGAAAAATTAAAATTAAACAATGGTGTCATACATCATTTCATACAACATACGCAATTTTAAATTTTGGAAGTACAAACATGTTTGTAATATTCTACTTTTTCAAATGACATTGCAATCATAGTTCTTTTTTAAATTAAAATTTAGGGCTCCACTCTCGTTTCTCTTACAGGCCCAATAAAATTCTTAAAAGACAACAATTATACAACACAACACTTGAAAATGTAAGTCATCGCCAATAATAGATACAAATCATCTATTCATCACTGACTCTTGATTTATAATTTAAATTGTTATGAAAGAAACAAGAAACAATAGAAACAAGAATAGCATCAGTTAGGATTGAGTGGGCTGTGACATTGACGTCACAGGCCACATGGGTTTTTATAATCGATATTAACCCTTAGATACCTCAATAATTTAAATAAATATTCTAATAGTGCAATCCATTTCAAAAATATTCAATTAAGATATTTTGTGGAACAGGGTAAAGTGCAAAAGTACGGATCAGGAAGGTCATATGTACATAGTCTTTGTACTTTCTCGCGAACGTTTTATTGACAATATACCCATGCCAAGGAGACAATATTGTCGTTTGTCAAACAACATGGCTGACATCTCAGAATCAGATAATATGCATCTCATGTGCAATGTACAATGTTTCAACGTTGAGCGAGAGCGGCGTTGCCAGTGTTTTCCCTCATGCATCTAGAAGATGAATATCATTCACTCAAGCAATAACAAGAAGTTCAATAGAGGCGATAATTTAAAACAAATATTGGTTTTTAAGTTATTTAACTTTCGTCTACCTAGTAAACTCATGCATATCATTTTGATTGATCGTGATGACATGACAAATGACAAGTATACAGATGATAAGTAGGCCTAGGCCTACATCAGGGCACAATACGTTTATGATGGTAGCTTTGTCTAAAACTCCAGCCATCTTTTGTATAGCGAGTGATGTAGTAACGTGTACTACTGCTACGCAACTGTTGCAGTTTTGAAATTATTCTCCGCTATAATCAAGTCAATATGTATTGTTGCTAAATTTGGTTTTGGTTTCTGTAGATTTCAAGGGTAATTTAATTGACCCAATATAGACGCTATTTTATGGTATCTTGATTGGCAAACGAGTAAGTATTGCTTTGCATCCCCATTCAAATTACATTTTTCACAATTCTATTTCGATTATATTAGCCTATCCGACTTACAATCACAGTTGCACACATTTAACACTAGTAGCAGCATTTTTCAGCTATTTTTGACAAGCAAAAGCGATTCTTATTTGCTGGGAAACAAAAAATAAAACGCTTGTGGGGATGTCTGAGAGGCGTTAGCCTCTAGACCACCCTTCTCTTTCCCACGATAGTAACATTGTTTTGAATTCTACTTCTATCAAGTTGCCAACTCTAATTGCAGCAGTATCGTTCTAACGAATTTTCTGAAAAATATAGAACTTTCTTTTTTCATTACGAAGCAAATTGATACTGGGTTAATTAACATTGAATGTCAGCTCCAGTGATGATTTCAGACATTTTTCCGAGGGGGAGCTGATAAAAATCTGGGGTGTTGCTAAATTAGTAACTCATTTTATGGCTTTTTTTTACGCCGTGACAAAAGGCAGGGGTGGAGGGGGTTATGGTCTCTGTTGATGCCATCCTTTCAGTTTTCGAATATGAGGTGATTCCTATTTGCCATTCTTACCTTTACCTTACATCGTTTAAATAGAAAATAAAATGTTGCAACATTTATGTAGATGAGTTTTTCGTGGCAATCGATTTATTTCCTAGTCCTATATGAGGTGGAAAAGTATACCTCATTTTCTTGTATTTTGCATTTTTTACTTTGCAAATTTATATTACTTCATGTGATTTTTTCAATCTGCTAGGGGGGGCATTTACAAATGCCGGGGGGGGGCGGAGCCCCCCCCCCCCCCCCCCCGGGATATGCCTGAAATCATCACTGGTCAGCTCTACTCAATTAATCAAGACGAACTAATTTTAGTGTTTGATGTAGGTACGAAAACTGTCCCAAGTGAAATAATAATGAAGGCGCCCGACGCAGCAGTCGGGGCGGAGCTAGCTGAAATAATTATAGAAACTTGAATACTAAGTTGGATGTTTCACGGAAATAAATGAAGCGTGGGGTTGTCACTCCTGTCCGCTGACATGACATTCATCACGCTAGATCTCGTGTGCAACGAGACGTTGTCGATACTGCTCGAGTGAGTGTCATGGCGGACGGTGAACAAGATGGCCGATACTGTGACCGTGAAAATCGTGTATCTCGAGACGTTGTGGATACTGCTCGAGTGAGTGTAGTGGCGGACGGCGAATAGTCTGTACAAGATGGCCGATATCGTGTATGTCGAGACGTTGTCGATACTGCTCGAGTGAGTGTAGAGGACAGTGTACACAAGATGGCGGATGTCATTGAGGTGTTCAAGTCAGCCGAGTTAACTGTTTACTACCCCAACGACTTCTTCCGCATGAACGCCAGGGTTTCACCAAGCGACTACGGTGAAGTTTCTGAGACGCACATCGATGTTTTGTCTGGTATAGTTGCACTCATTCCACTACTTATAAAGGGAAACATTTTAATTCCAATTTCAAAACCGTGCAAAATTGATATTTTCAGTCGTATACCTCAAAAAAGGGTACTAATTACATTTGAAAAGTGTTAAGGGTCAAATGCAAAGTCGTTCCTCTTGTGCTCCTCAACTCAGCCTTTCCTCAGCCTCGCCCAACCACCAATCTCAGGACTGCTCTGTGATTGGTGGCTGGATGAGTCTAAAGAAAGGCTGAGTTGAGGAGCACGTGAGGAACGACTATGCATTTGGCCCTAAGTCTGGTCTACATAGATTACTTTTTGAGAATAAAGAATTTGTGAAATTCAGTTGCCCAAAATATGTACAAGCGTTCGTCAATATGTTTTTTTTAAGTCTGCTTCTGTTTAATAAATTCTAGTGACGCTTCGGACTAAAAAGTGTGTTGTAACTCCTTTCCTTTGAGAAAGAATACTGACAAAGGCAAGGTCATATTATTACAAGATCTTGGAATAGTAGGCCACTATGGAGACTAGACGACGCAGTTGGCATTATATATGGTTTGAGCAACTATTACATTTGAACGAACTAGAATTAGCAATAACAAATAGGTATTTGCAAATAAACTCTCATGTTCGCAATATAAATGGAGACATTCAATTTTAAACGATTTTATGGAGTGCTATATTATGGAGTATAGCGTCTTGGTTGGCGCCAAAAAATTTCGCCATTTTTTAACTTCCGGCCGCCATTGCAACCATACTTTCTAAACGGCGCGTAAAATTGCCTTATAGGCAATTGTGAGTGTCACTAGGCTACATAAATAATTAATCTTTACAATCTTTCGCATTCTAAACCGATCAAAAATGTGTTCGTCACGAACCTTAAATTATAAATAACTAATAAAATATGTGTAATCATTGTGTACCCGTGAAGGTGAACGATGGTGATGCATTGACGATTGCTAAAAAAAACTAGCCTTCGCATATAGACTTTATGCAATGGTTGCGTTTGCATTATTGTAATTGCCTATTAATGCAGATCTTATGATTGCTATGATGAGAATATGAATTAATTGTATGCGGATGGAGAGCTGTTCTAATGAAGTCCCCTAGTAGCTAGTTCCATGCCGACCTCGGATTCCTCGCGAGCGTTCATACTTTCGTAAAGACATCGTAAGTACACTACACAATCCCACTGTTTTTGAGGTTTTAAGTGTTCAATCTACGGTTGTAAATCACAATTGGAAGTAGATGTTAGGAGGTAAGGTAAGTAGAAACTAAGGATGAGACTGGCTGTTTATTTATTTATTTATTTATTTATTTAATGTCTATCCTATTCAGTTATAAAAACTGACGTTCCCCACTCACATAACTTCTTGGCCATCACGTTGTGGCAACTATTCATCATACCATACCTTACATGGGATTTCGGAGTCCAAGAGTTGGTTTAGTTCCTGTTCTGTCCATGCCTTATTTTATGTAATTTTCACTTTTTAAAATATGGACGCCACATATATAGTGGCCATTCAAACATTGTTATTATTGTGGAGCAAGACTCCTGCCCCTCATCCCCCTCCACTCCCCGTTTAATTTAGAATTGATCCTCCCCCCCCCCCCCCCCCCCGAACCAAAATACTGGCCACGCCCCTTAACTTTTATTAACATTTTTATTGGTAGTTGTGGTAGTGGTGGTTGTTTGTCCGTTTTGTCGAAAATATTGTAAGTCAAAATGTGTTTATCTAGATTTTACACATTAGCAGAGAATAGCAATATTTTGTATTTTTGTACTGCTTTGGAACAAACACATTATCATTATATTAACGACTAGATAACATATTTTCATCAGGATAATAGACAATACCAGGACGATGCGAGATGTGACCAACTAAATGTGTCTAGCTGTGGGAGTGGTAAAAATTGTTAATAATTATTAATCATTTTTCGTGGGAAACCTTCCCAGGGATAATATCCTCCTCTTCCGGTAACTTACATGTAGGTCTATTGTCCCATGTGTGAGGACATTCAGGAGGAAACTCCAAGGGTTGTCGTAGAACTCGAACCTTGGAAAACACCTTCATTCATTCACGATTGCCGATGAACGGAATCGAACCAGTACCCACCCGAATCAAAGTATTGCGTCTTACCGTTGAGCCATCCCCATCACTTCATATAAAACGTTACTCCTTTGGCAAACAAATTGTTTTTGAATCGTACTTACAGTTAATTTCCAAATTTTAATCTATTTTATTTGCATTTATTATTTTATAACATCATTACAGTATAGAATAACCGTAGAAATGTTCATACCGTATTGCACCATCGCATCATACCTTAGAAAAATGAATGGTGTTCACCTTGAAATCATAGAACGTGAGATTGTGGAGGTGTTGTTGGAGTTTTCTGCATGTTCGTGTTGGATTATCTGCACCTATCGCCAGCTCGCAAGCGCTTATCTAATATACAAAAGTTATTTTGGATACTTTTTTATAAACATCTCACTACCGCTCAAGGTCCGTAAATCCCAGACTCGTCGAACTTCCAAGTTACCGAACCTCTGCCAGGCCTCTTATGCCATTAGTTTCTATTATGATTATTATCTATTATTCTTCTGTCGTGTATTGGAGATAGTAATAATTTCGCGCGAGTTCCTCGACCGTCTGACACGATCGGGGAATTTAGTGCAGACTTACATTGTTCTTATAGTCGAAGCAGTTGAGCCATTTTCAAAATAAACCTTTCATGTACAACTTAATAGGCCTACTACAAATATTATTTCTCGATTGATAAACATATTCCAGCAGTCTTGCTTTGTCAATTTGAGGCAATGACATATTCAATTTTTCCCGCGTTTTCTCTCTCTATCTCTCTCTCTCTCTCTCTGATCCTGACGTGAGATGTACGCCGAACTGCGTTTATCTTATCACGGCTCGGCACAGAGGGGAAATGGAATGAGTTGTTGGTGGGGGGTAACATAACCCAACTTGCAGTAACGACAGGCGCGACCTTCGAACGGACTTGATATCGTAGCCTGGGCCTAGGCGGAGCTTATGTAATGAAGTGATTACGCAAAATAGAAACAATTCAGCCAGTCAGTGAAAGGTGGCTCAGCAGTGATATCGTTATCATTCGACTGTTAGGCTAGCCTAGGCCTACGAAAAAACGCGGATCATCTTCATAAGCCGAGGGCTCGTGCCTGTTGTGTCTTTGAGAAAGGTCTTTTTATAGTGTTGCTGCCAATGGGTAAGAAAATATAAACTAGCCTAAACTAAGCCTAGGCCTAGGCATCTAGATCCAACCCAAAGTGATCTAATGATCGCCTAGGCCTAGGCCTAGGCTAGGTCTAGCCCTAGGCCCGAGGGTGGTCTCACGTTGTGTTTAGGCCTAGGGCCCTAGAGCCGAAGCTAGCCCTAGGCCTAGGGGTTAAGGGGCATAACATAGGCCTAGGTAGGCCTAGTAAGGCCATTCAAACCCAATGGGTAGGCTAAGCTAAGCTAAGCGCCTAGGCCTAGTCAAACCTTCCTGTTTTGGTCTAAGCAAAGGGCTTATTTGGCCTAGCTAGGCTAGCCCTAGGCCTGTGGTCATTCGGTTTCAAGTGGTAGACCTGTCCTAGGGCCTAGGCTAGGCCTAGTCTTACTAAACTTGATAAAATAAATAAATCCATATCTATGGTCGGTGCACAATAGCCCGGGAAGGAGCTTCCCGTTACCGTTAACGTTAGCGGGCAATGTTAAATTATAGCGAACTTTCCCGTTACCATTACCGGAGCTCCTTCCCGGGCTATTGTGCACCGACCATTAGAGTAGGCCCTACCCACTTACTAACAAGACTGATTTTCAGTGATGGATTTTAATTTAAAGCGCTAGGGCCTAAACCAACCCTGTAGGCTCCAAACACCGACGACTCCAAACATTGACGAGGGAGAGAAAGGCCCAACCAATTAAAGATCATAGGCTATGTTTCAAATATGATACATACGAATCAGTGATTGGACAGTGCGAACACCTGCGGACAAATGCCAGAATCAACAAGGCCGATTCAGAACAACTTTGAATTTATTGAGTGCTTCATTGTTAGATAAGTCTAATAATAATAATAATAATAATAATAATAATAATAATAATAATAATAATAATAATAATAATAATAATAATAATAATAATGCCTTCATTTGCAAACAGGATATCAAAATCCCACTAGTGCAAACTTAATACAATACAATATTACACTCAGGAGTGCCGTAACTAAGCCCTCCCCCGTAGGGCCTAGGCCTAGGCCTAGGATTAAGTCTGTGAAATAAGTTTGATCAATAAGCTAGGTTGATTAGCTAGGTAGGCCTATAACTGTGAAGGAACCTACCCATCTATTGCGATTTGCGTGTGAGCAACTTGGTGGGATTCATTTATGTTGGTAAATTACGGATAAAGAAATTAAATTAAATAGCCTAAATTAATTTTTTTTTTTAAGGGAGGATTTCGGGTAGTCAGGTAATGGAACACATACCTGTACCCGGTTGGGTCAGGCGGGTACCCGGGTACCCGTCGTCATCCCTAGTTTAAATGGCTTTATGAATGGCAATATGATAAAATCAATAGGTCTACATGAATTCGTATCGGTAAGCCTATAGTAGGCCTATACCATCGGTATTTTTAGTAACCGCATGCATAGGCCTACCACCGGTTCATACCCCCCCCCCCCCCCCCCCCCCCACTTCAACCATTGGGGATAGTGTGCTACACGTTTTTCTAGAAATAGTAATACAGTATATCTTGACCCCGTTTCCAACATTAATTATCGGGTAGGGGGGGTAGCAAATACTCCATGTCTTGGGCTAATGTCTTTGTTGCCGGCTAGCCAGGTCTGACACAACCACCTCCTCAACCTCTTCCTCGATCACTTCTTCCGTTACCAGAGGGCTGTTCAGTAGTTCCCTCCATCTCTCACGGTTTTCCCATAGTCTTTCTGCTTCAACTTCGTTCCATGATATTCCTCTATTCTCCACACTGTCTTTGATCTGATTCATCCACTTGTCTCTTGGTCTGCCTACTTTCTTCTTATGTCCTTCTTCTTGTTGTTGTTCAAACTCTCTTCTTGGTATCCTAGTCAGGTCCATCCTTTTCATATGTCCAAACCAACGAAGACGTTCTCTCTCCAATCTTACTTTCACGCTTTCAACACCTAATCTTTCTCTGATCACACTACTTCTAATCCTGTCATTCTTTGTCACACCCAGTGTGCTTCTCAAGAACTTCATTTCTGCTGCCACTTTTCGATTTTCCGCTTTGAATCCCATGGTCCATGCATGGTCCATGTAACTGTGGCATTTATAGTAGTGGCATAGTAATACAGTATTTTAATAATTTTTCAAATACTTTTTGGACCTTTTGGTAAATGTTAAACATGTGTACCTGTATAGGCCTACCGTAATTGTTTGATCTTATTCCTATTATTGTTAAATTATTTTACTCATTTAGAATCCCCCCCCCCCCCCCCCCCCAAAAAAAAAAACTTAACCCTTGCTATTTATTACAATTGGATTAAAAGTTAATTTACCCAAATTACAATATTAATATTTGGTAACAATGTTTTAGTAATGTAATTAGTGGCAAATCCATTACCTAAATGGTTGGCAAACTCTCATTCCAATGCAAAAGTAACCACAATTGCACAACTGCACTACCATTAGCCTACAGTAGTACAGTTATACCTGGCTCCAGCTCCTGTTGTTAATAATAACCAACCCACCTAGAATCTGAACGCTGCAGCAGGACTAGTGATGGGAATTTTCATGAAAACTTTTTTGGTTGAAAATTTTCAAAAAAAAACAAAAAATGCAATCAATTGTTTGATTAGATGTTAGTAGTTTGTGTATCACGAAACTAGGTGTAACATGTAACAACATGTGTAACATTCAAAACAAATTGTTGCTTTCTCATACCCAAGGTTAAAAAAACGTTACAACCCTAACGGTGCCCGAAATAAAACATGAGCCCACTGATTATAAGGTTTTTATTTTGTAAAAGAGTACGGTGTAGTTTGTATACGCGGTAACCACTAGCAAGTGGTTGAAGGCAAGGCCAGGTACACGCTAAAAAGAATAAATTAAGTTTACAAAATACAACTTAATAACTAGGCCTAGGCCTATGTTTAACACAAGTTCTTGAACAGACAAATCTTCAGAAAATGTGTATACCTCCCGGCGATCAACTGCTGGTTGATTGCCTTAAAACTTAGTGTTGATGTTTCTGCATTGAAAGGGAAAAGTAACGAATCAACAGGCCCTGGTCGTTTTTTCATGAATTTTACTACACAATCATCCATTGTTATTAAACTTTCTACTAAGCAAATGAAGTGTTTGATAGTTTTTTTTGTTGCCATCTTTACAACCACATAATTGGCTCTTAAACCTATTTGAATGTTCTATGCTTACAAAATATAAACAAAACCAAATATTGAAAATTTTCGATGAAAATTTTCAAGCCACGTTGAAAATTTCCGGAAAATTTTCAGTGAATTGAAAATTTTCAATTGAAAATTTTCAATGTTCCATCACTAAGCAGGACACAAGTCAGTTTTATGGCGCAAATCACTTTTATAGCATGTCACTTACATAGCGCAACTCACTTTCACTTTTTTTTTATCAATGGTCTCAAAGTACGGTATTTGCTTGTCTTGTGGGCTGTAGCCCTCACTAAAGGTACCGACACTAGAAGTAGGCGAAACGAAGTCTGCTGCAGCAGATTGTGAGAACCTAAGGTTATCTGAATTTAACTAATCAATAATTTTTCAAATCAAAATTATGGAAAGATAATAATATAGAAGACAGATATTACTAGGGTCTACAGATAACAAAGAAAAATATGCAAAGTTTATTATGTTTGGATTAGATGCGATAATACGATAGTTGTTAGTTAATTAGGTACTAATTAAAAATCATATTTCTTGTCTTGTTTCAGCTTCGCCCCAGACAAACGGGAAAATGCGGTCGGCCAACTTGACTGAGGTTGGTAACATATATTTAGACCTAGCATGAGCTTACTAACTTAATACTGTAGTATAGGCCCATTGGATTGCTTTCCGGTGCTCTCTCAGCTCGTGTGACACAGCTAAATACAACCTGTGATTGATTCCTTCACCAGGTTGTCCAAAGAGCCCGGGATGCTTTCCACAGTGGCCGCACAAAGTCCATCGAGTTCAGAGAGAAACAGCTGAAACAGTTACTTCGTATGTACCAAGAGAACACTAACGAGCTCGTCGCCGCGCTCGCCAGTGACCTGAGGAAGAGCAAGCAAGAGGCGATCACCATGGAGATTGGGTTCGTCATCAACGACGTCAAGAATTGTCTCTTCGAGTTGAGAGGGTGGAACAAGCCTGAAAAAGTAAGTATGCTACCAGTACCTATGCCTAGTGGTGTGTAAAAATGTTTATTTTTTATTTTATTTTAGAGTAGATTTTGTTTTTGAATTTACAAATCTTAAATTTATTGAGTAATAGTTGTACCGGTACTTCAGTGGTTTTATCCACATTTCCTATTCGTGATTTAAAAGTAGCAATACACACTGCACTCATTACAGCAGAAACGTGAACTAGCCTAGGCTCTAGGAGTAGGAAGTTGAGGTAAAGCATGACAGAGTCTGACACTTGGCGCGTACAGTACTACTTATCTAACACTAATCTAATCTAATCTTAAGTAGGCTATAAATTATTCTTAATAGACCACAGCAGCCACCGATTGTGTTCAAATGTATGTGCTATGCATTACAATCAAAGATGCCAATAAAGATATCATATCATAGGCCTAGTCTTAACGCAAGTGTTATTACGCCCTAGGTTGTGATCATTTTCACCTAGATTTATAAAGGAATCTAAAAAGGAAAAAGGAATATCACCAGGTCCCCATAAAACTTAAAAATTGTTTGCCACCTAGGCCTACACGTATTTTCTTCCATAGGGTACTGAAAGATGGCATTATCTCGATTCTGCGGCCATATTGCTTTGTTCACAACTGACAGTGGCGCATTCTCTTGTTGAATTGAACCACGAATATTCTCACCTGCGTTGCTACTTGCTATTCATTCGCAACTTGCACAGTGGACTACCTCACTGTGAAATGTTTGTACACTCTTATGCAGAGTGGCTTGAGACACGAAGACAGAACCACTCTCTCCCATTTCGTAACTGGTTTAAATGGATTGGGGGGGGGGGGAGTGAGCTGCTAGCCCCGTGTTAAGAGATTCTCACGTAAAATCACTATAAATTAGGCGTAAATGTAAAAAAGAAGGACCTGACAGCGGAATGAAGTCATAATTAAAACTTCATTAACAGCCAACAAAATCCACCACTAACACGAACCCACAGAACTGTTTTGTGTTTGAAATTATATCTATAAATACCTTTAATAATGATTAAATAAATGATAATATATTAAAATGGAACCGATATGAAAATTCAGAATGTTTCCAGAGTATCTACCGGAAGTCATTCCTAGTTTTAAACGCCGTCTCTTATGCCGCAGCCCCCGAAGACGTTTGTCAACATGCTCGACGACGTTGTGATCTACAACGACCCGTACGGCGTCGTCCTGGTGATGGGCGCGTGGAACTATCCCGTCCAGCTGACCCTCATGCCGCTCGCGGGCGCCATCTCCGCGGGCAACTGCGTCATCGTGAAGCCCTCCGAGCTGGCGCCCCACTCGGCCCGGCTCATGGCCGAGCTGCTGCCGCGCTACCTAGACAACGAGTGCTACCAGGTGGTGGAGGGGGGGATACCGGAGACGACAAAGCTGCTCAAGGAACGGTTCGACTACATCTTCTTCACGGGTTCCACGTCGGTGGGGAAGATAGTGAGGGCGGCGTCCAACGAGTTCCTTACGCCCGTCACGCTTGAGCTGGGCGGCAAGAGGTGGGTCCAGAGACTAGACGCTCCGGCGGAGGCTTGTTCAACTACACACTTTCAAGTTCAAGCCACACTTTTGAAGAGTTCAAATTTTGAGGGCACACCCATCAAAATTGCATGTAAATTAAAAATCAGGAAGATTTCATGAGTCTCTTGAGAGCACCTATTTTGCGAACAAATGTAGAATAATACTACGGGTCCATAAGTAGGCTACATACTATCATGATGACATGAGACGTGAAAACGCCGCGACATAAAAATCACGTTTGCAACAATTCGCGTTCCTCATTACAACCATAAATTCAGGGCTCCGTATCATACAGAGTACATTTTCATTGAGATAAATGTGCCGTTGTTGTGCCTTGCGCTTGCTTGCAGCCCCGTGTACCTGGACAGCAGTGTGGACATGGACATGGCAGCCAAGCGCATCATGTGGGGCAAGTGCGTCAACGCCGGACAGACCTGCATCGCGCCCGACTATCTCCTCTGCTCCAAGTCTGTCGAGCAACAGTTCCTGACCCACGCCAAGAAGTACCTGACGGAGTGGTACGGCACCGACGTCAAGAGCTCTCCCGACCTGTCGCACATAGTCACCGACCGCCACTTCCAGTGAGTACGCCACGCCGTGTGGAACTATTCTCAACGGTGAATTTCTTCTGGTTAACACTGCCCAACGAATTTATTCGTCGATCGGTACAAAGATTTTGATTTTTGTTGTTTTCGTACTGGTGGATGAAAAGATTCGTTCAGCAATTCACAGACAAAAATAATAATCATACAGAATAGTTTTGAATGAAAAGAAAATAACCCTACCCTTCTCAAGGGACTTAATCAATAGTCACTATTTTAGTTTCAATTAGATTGGACCTAGTAGGCCTTCATCTTCTTCTTCTCAAATGCCCACATTTGGCTATTATGCCATCATGCTGGATCTGGTCAACCATTACTGTCCTAAAACTGAAACCAATATGAAACGGAGCCCATTTCTATTGTGATTTCAGGAGATTGTCTGCGTTTCTAAAAGGCAACGGTAAGATCGCTGTCGGAGGAGAAACGGACGCGTCTGAAAAGTTCATCGGTCCGACGATTCTTGTCGATGTCAAGTCAACAGACCCTATAATGCAAGATGAAATCTTTGGGCCGATTCTTCCTATTATCAATGTGGAGAATGCGTATGATGCCATCAAGTTCATCAATGGTCGGTGAGTAGGAAATACCCCGTCTTACTTAATCCATTAAAATACTGTTTAAAAGTTAGGAATAAATAATTTTTTAATAACCTAAATGAAAATAAAGTAGTAGGCCTACTTCTTTCACTGTAGTCCTAAGTATAAAAAAGGCCATAACCAAGGTTCACTGAAGTTTGAATTTGATCTAATTTTAAATGTAAATTTTGAAAGAATCTTCTTGAATTTTTTGTTCTAGACGTTTTGGGTGGCAAGTAGGCCTACCCGAAATTTTAAGTCAAGTAATTTGTAGTGCCTACTCAACTCAATGGCCAACAATGCTACCCTATTTTATACCCTTGAAAAATTGCCATCAATGCTACCTTATTTTATACTCTTAAAAATATATATTATTTTTAATTAGACCTAGCCTACATCTTTACAATGCTTAACATCAATCTTGCCCAAAATCCAAGTAGGCCTACAGTAGTATATTTTAATACCACAGTCCACAACCCTACTTTCAGCGAAGTGCTACTTTGCTCAGATATCACCCGACCATCAATTAGCATTGTTGCCAAAAATATGAAATGTAACCCAATCTAGTCTGCCTTTCAGCCATTTCTACTTTCATTAAAGTACATTCCTAGGACAACTACTCAGACTCGAAACGGACTCAAAGTAATGTATGAAGACTCGGACTCGAATTTATCAATGATTACTTCATCCCTCGAGTCCGTACATCTGTACACCCCTATAAGTGCATATAGCTAGCATTGTCATTTTGAATATTTAACACTAGCTATAGGACCCAAAGCAGTACATTTTGATGTGCCTCTACCCCATCCTTGTTGGTTACCTTGCACGAACGAAACAAAGTGTACGTGTCTACGACAAGTTTTGAAGTGTACGTGATTTGATGTGCTGTTTCACTGTCAATAATCTGTTTTCCTCTTAGCGAGAAACCGCTGGCTTTCTATATTTTCACGACGGACAAGGCCGTGGAGAAGTTGTTTATGTCTCAGACAACCAGCGGCTCTGTCTGCATCAACGACACTCTGATGCAGTTTGGTGGTGAGTCAGTCCATCAGTCCGGTTGCAGATTGCAGACACATATAGCGCACGTACTTCCCTCGTGGTGGGTGAAGTGTTCTCCCGTAGTTCCGGCCGAGTGCACGTTTCTAGCTAGTTGCGACGGACAAAACCATTGTTGCACAACAGCTGAGCTTCCGAATGTTTCTTGCTTGAACAGGAAAACCAAGGTGGCAGGTGGAACAGGGTGAATGATGTAAATATACCAGTTTGCCAAACTGTGACAATGACTTATGCGGTTCGTTCCACGTCTAGTTCTAACCCTGATCCGTCATAAGGACAATAGTACCTGAACTCGGGTGGTCTAGCCCGTGATCGAGGTTGGATCTTGATGTGGAACAGAGTTTAATAGTTTTCCTATCTTGGTTGGAGGGTAGGTGGAAACCTTCTTTACCTACTATTGTGCACTTGCTTTGTTATTGTCTAGCCTCAATCCAATCTATGAATCAGCAATCCTAATGCAACGTCCAATCCTAAGTTTCCCAATGACTCCAATACAAATAGCCATTTAGGCTAACTAGAGACAGCAACAATGTGACCTTTGATTAGGTACCAGCCATTCTTGTACGTGTCTTCTCTGCACAATGCATGAAACAGTGATCAGGGAAGGCAACCGATAGACCTGGGTCGGAGTTAGGTTTGTTAACCTCGGGTCTTCACAACTACAGTAGAATCCCTTTCATTGATACTCGGTTAATTCAAGTTGTATAGTAGGCGAATATACCGCTAATTCAAACCTGTTTTTTCAGGGACCATTGCAGTTTAAAGACTTTTTTCAAACAAATTTCCAAAATTTCAAATTGTACACTCCAAATTGTGCACTTCAGTTGACAAGTGTTCTCCTCTGTTCTGTCCATACATGCCATAACTTCTATTTCTTATTTTATGTAACATATTGTTATTGAACACATATTCTCATCTCAACGTATCTTACAGCTAACGGCAGTTAGCAGAGATCGGTCGTTATTGTGCTTCGTCGGATATTTTGTACGTTGCTGCTGGTTAAGATGTGTATTGTTTATTTAATCATTTTGTAGTCCTACAAATGCATGCTAATAATATTTTAACACAACTCGTACCTTTGATTGGTACAGGGAAAAACCGCTAGCCCTCTACATCTTCTCCAATAAAAAGAAAGACAGGAAGCTGATACTTAAAAACACGTCAAGCGGTAGTGTTTGTTGTAACGATGTGATTCTACAAATTTCAGGTAGGATGGTATTTCTTTAAAACTGGATTCAGATATGAATGGGTATTCTTACAACCACAGTCTTTAATGAGGTAGGCTAGTGTAGAACTTACCACGGAGTTCAAATAGACTACGTACTAGGATGACTCGGCCATTTTACTTGTTTATTTATTTCATCATTTCAACAATCATTTCTTTCGTTGGGTTTGAAACCTACATGCTCGCACGCAGTTACCTGCATTGTTATTCTAGCCTTGTATACAACGGTGTAGAAGTAAACGAGTAAAATGGACGACGATTCCCATAGAGATTTGCGTGGCCCACCTCAATGATGGGTACACAGTTTCAATGTGATGAGTGCAAAGATGCGTGCCAATTCCTATCTGAATTTCAGCCTCGTAAAGATATGTTAGCCAAACAATATGTATGTTGTCTTGTTCCTGTCGTGCTTCTATGTTTTCGTGGCCTAAGAAACTTAAGATCTGAATAATTGTCGCAAGAAAGTAGTAATTGAATTATTCTACTAATGTGCAAACATTAGAAAATAATAAACTGTGTGGGATTAGCGTAGTTCAGATGTTGGTAGGTAATCAAACAAATGGGTAAACATGATCGCACGTAAGTCCGGGCTGATTATGGCAAGAAACTAAAGTTTGGTTAATTCACACCACTTTTTTCGTTTGTGAACTCGTCTAGGACACCAAAACTAACTACAGTAGTAGGCCTAGGCTACAACCAACAGGGACCGGCTATTTGGAAGTGACTCCTGCTACCTCATATTCATTCAAATGACCCCCTCCCCTCGCCCCTTCCCTGATTCAATTAGAGGTACCTTGCAACACCCCATTAATAATTACGTCTCAATTTCACTGTTTGAATTATATCAACACTATAATTTAAACATGTATTTGTGTGCAAGTGCAAATTATGATGTTTCTCGATCAAACAAACTGAGTTTTGCATCCTTCACATTTAACTTCCTTAATATTTACTTTGTTAGGGAAGTTTCCTGGACCAAGCCAAGGAATTGCAATATAAAAGAAAAACTCACTGTTGTAAACAAAATTCCAAATTGTACATGACAACTTGACAAGTGCTCTTCTCTGTTCTGTCCAAAGATGGCTTCTAATGTACATAAAACTAACAAGTTAACAACTGATTTATATTTCTTCTTTATTGTAACCTATTATTATTGCACGTATATATTTTCATGTCAATATATCTTATGCAGATACTTCTTTACAGTTGTTAGTAGATAACAGTCATTATTGCACTTTTGCCTAGGCTAGTTGTTTAGCGGTGGTGCTGGTTCAAATGTACGTTAATTATTAAATTATTTTGTAACTCTACCAATGTATGCCAGCATTGCCAGCAGACCAATAATATATTATCAACTTCGAACCTTTGGTTGTTTCAGGGAAAACCACTAGCTCTCTACATCTACAACTAACTTATTTCTTCTTTTATGTAGACCTATTATTATTGAACACATTCTCGTCTTATGCAGACGCTTCTGAACAACTGTTATCAGAGATTTTTCGTTACTGTTATTACGCTTTCGTCTAGTTTTTAATGTGGTGGTGATGGTTCAAGTGTACATTGTGTATTTAATTATTTTGTAAGCCTCCCAATCTATGCCAGCATGGCAATAATATATTCTCAACTTCAAACATTTGGTTGGTGCAGGGAAAAACCACTAGCCCTCTACATCTTCTCCAATAGTGAGGGTGACAGAAAGCTGATACTAGATAACACGTGTAGCGGTAGTGTTTGTTGTAATGATGTGGTTCTACAAGCTGCAGGTAGGATAGTCTTTCTTTAAAACTGGATTCAGATATGAATGGGTAGTGGGTAGCGTTCTGGCCACAGCTCTTTATGATCGCACACATACGCACAAAGACCTTAACATTTTCAACTTAACCTCATTAGTTATTTGTAATATAATATAGATAGATGGTATATATGTAGCTATCTGACCCCTTGTGCTCTATAAGCAGTTTATTGTTGTAACTAACCACAGAATTCGAAAAGACTGCGATTTAACTCAAAGGGTGTTTCTATTGGTCATTCATTTTACTTGTTTATCTATGTCAGTGTCTCTTTGGAGGGTTTGAAAACCAACATGCTCACAAGTAGTTAGGTGTATTGTTTTTCGAGCCCTGTTACAACCGAGATAGAAGTAAACTAGTAAAATGGATGACGATTAACATAGAGATTTGCGTGGCCCACCTCGATGACGGATGTACAGTTTCACTGTGGTGTGTACAAAGACGCCTGCCAATTCGTATCTGAATTCCAGTCTCATAAAGATATGTTAGCTAAAATATTGTGTCTTGTCTTAGTACCGGTGTGTTTGTTTTTCTTTGTCGTCATGGGCTAAGAAACAAAATATTGACTTTATCTAGATATTTGTGGCAAGAGAGAAATTATTCTTTTAATATGCAAACATAAAATGAACCATAGAGTACAGTATTAGCATTGCGAGTTATTGGTACACAATCAAACTAATGTGCACCAATACAAAATATAATAAATAATATACACTAAAATATAAATTAATAAATATAACGAAATATTCCGGGCTGTTATGACAACTAATGCACAACATGTCATGAACTTGTCTGACTTATCTAAAAACAACTAGTAAGCTCTAGGCAACACACTGGTATTGTAATGTGCTCCTATGCATCCTAACAGACTCACGATATGAAACATAGATTAAAACTTGGCTGGCTGATATTACCTTGTGTACTGGATGTGTTTTCAGTTATGTTTTAACTTTTAATTAAAGCAAGGATCTTGCCAGAATACCAGATGGAATTATTTCAAGTTTGTCAATGACTGCCAATACAAATAACCATTTAAATACAGGCAGGCTAAATGTGAAATTCAATACATTTTATGAAAACCAACTGTTTCCCAACTCTAGGATAAAATGATAGAACTAAACGCAGGTATTTCTTGGTCTTTGATGAGAAAGTACTTGACGTAGCACAATATAGGTAGTTAAATGTTAGTTTGCGATGTTTGCCTGATCGGCCTATGATGTCGATACTACCGCAGTTAAATTCTAGCGGGCTCTTGTTGTTTGCAAAGCTATTTGAAGTCTGTACCAGTCCCTGCAGTATTCAGGTTCGATTTCAGATTTGATTTACCAGTAACGAAAGTAATTAGAATTATCAAAACAAAATTTTCTGTTTTAAAAAAACCGTGTAGAATTGAAATGGTAGCATACTAGAGAAGCTTGAAAATTCTTGGTTTTAGTCTTCCGATACACATTTCTTACTCCTGTTATTTCATGTAGGTAGTACTGTCCTATGGTGTAGGTTCTGCTTACAACTATTAGTTAACTAATTTTCGAGCCGTAGTTAGCACCCAATTACTATATTATCGGCTCCATGGGTTTTTCATGGTCGAAGGTCGACCCACTTAACCCAATCATGAACGACATCTTCGAAACACCAAATTTAGAATCTAAAGTTTGTCCCAGATCAAGAACTGTGCCAGTAAAGAGGACTCGTCCAAGGGCGACTTATTTCCCGTTCACTGTGCAAGGTTGTAAATGTCAACCGTGTCATCGAAATCTCTGAGCGCTAAGTAGAAAGGATGGGCAGTCTGAAAAAGTGACCCTATCCCTATATGATTTCCATTCAAGAAAGTATATCATTCATGATTGCCATCTATAGTCTCGAACAATTGCATATCGCCAGCGTGCTTTTTGATCTGGGACAAACTTTGTGTGTCTTCCATAGTTATGTGCTTGAATAATGTATATTTAGATTTACTTAATTCGTAGCCTATAGTGGTCTTCTATACATATATAATTAATCTTGTTGTGGTATAGGGTTGCCAACTCTCCCGTATTTCCCGGGAAATCCCGTTTTCCACTGTGATTTCCCGCTTCCCGTATCAACTCTACACGGGAATCAGTTTTCCCGTATTTTCACAATTTGTTTTAAAATACTCATTTCGTAAACTTCCGCCTACTAACAGTACCTACACAGTTTTCAGCATTTGAGCATTTTGAACTTAAAGTCTAATGGTGAGACAATTGTTTCATTATTAATGGTACATAACTGGTTAGACAATAGAAACATCAACCAGCTGTTACAAGTGGTTGGTATTTATTCTCTTTCGTGTCAAAAATTGTATAATTATTTAAAACGGGATATAAAGATTCTACGTGATGCAAAATTGCTTGAAAAAAGATATTAATTCAGTTTACCTTCCCATATTAAACATTAATTGAATGAGAAAATTACACCTGAAAAGTTAATAAATATTAAATCCCAAAACTCATTTTCTGGGACCTAACGTCTATTAAAGGAAAACATTTTTTTGCGCCTGCGGCGATTTGGTCTTCGGCAACAAGGGCATTGCCGTCCTCTTTCCCTCTACATTTCACATCAATTTTTAAATTCCCGTATTTTCATATTCAATAGTTGGCAACCCTATTGTGGTACACCATTAACTGAGTGGGTAGACTATAAATAAATACAAATTTTTAATTTTCTAATTTGTTTTTATGTAACTAATTCAATGTTTCATGTCCTCACTATTATTTTAACTGTTATATTAATTCTTTATCTGTTGTTGTAAAATATATAGACATACCTAGTTTATCCACTATTGCCTATTGTGTATTTAAT
Source organism: Isoperla grammatica (assembly GCA_945910005.1). NCBI lineage: Eukaryota > Metazoa > Arthropoda > Insecta > Plecoptera > Perlodidae > Isoperla > Isoperla grammatica. Next base: position 45,288,233 of record OX246738.1, on the reverse strand, counting down.
TTCTCATTTGTTTATTGGTCTGTTGATGTACATAGGCCTACATGAGTATCATAAGGCGCTTTCATAGCAACACGGCAACACGTTTTTTCCGGACCAGCAGATCACGTGAACCAATCAGAAACTTGCCGTGCCTGCCCTGATTGGTTCACCTGACTTGCCGGTCCGGAAAAAACGTTTTGCCGTGTTGCTATGAAAGCGCCTATATTCATATCATCAGGCACAGTAAAATATCCCCCTAGCTAATCAAATTTTACAACGGCAGGCAGCATGTTCTCGTGTATCAGTTTCAGTCATAAAATCATCCATTTATGCAAAAATAATATGATAAATAAATATTTAAAAACTATATAGATACAAATAATATGAGAGATACTGATATGAAATCTTTTCGGTGTTATGTCTTTCAGTTGAAACGCTGCCTTTCGGCGGTGTGGGACAAAGTGGCATGGGGGCATACCACGGCAAGTACAGCTTCCAAACGTTTACGCACCAGAAGAGTTGCCTGGTGAAGACCTTCAATACCATTGGAGAGAAACTTTCAGGGTAGGTCCATTTCTCAAACTTTTTGTCAAATTGTGTCGAATGTACATTTTAATTTCTTTAATTTCACTTACCTTTCATTAAAACAAAACAAAAATGTACAAGAAATATCTTCTTCTCAAATGCCCACATTTGGCTATATCATGCTGGATCTGGTCAACCAGTAGAGACATGCTTCTTTCTCCACCCTCTTCATGCCGCTCGGCATTGCGTCACGTTCACATGCCAGTTTTGGACAAACAAACAGGTGGCTCCTATCCTATACAAGAAATATAGATATAGACAATTTCTAAACTACTTACCCTCATTTTCATATAGTTTGTGGATATGATCCAACACCTTTCCTTTGAGAAGGATGACGAATAAGAGAGTTCAAAGTTGACATTGAAGATACCCTACATGGAAATGGAATACATAAATAACGATAAGTTTCAACACGACGTCTTGATCACTCTAAACAAGATGAAAAAAAGTTGCCATTGTTTGAGCGTTGCACTCACTTCTGTATTTAGGAATTTCTTAACTGCCCTACTTTGGTTTGGTAAATGTGCCTTTCAATAAATCAGACAAAAAATTAAAACAAATCAAGTGCAATTTTTATTGAGAATGGTTGAACCGTTTGGGCAGGAGGGCTGTTTTAAGTTTCTATGAGGTCACAGCGGGGCAAGGCTGACTCGGCCTGACAACCCCGCAGCCAGCGCCGTCCGACAGTTCGTGTCATGTCAAAGCAAACCCTTACCAAATACTGTAATAGACGCTACTGCCCTTACTCTCACTCGTCGCATCTTCACTGAGAATAATGTTCGGAAATGTATTTTAATACGTTTAAAGTAAATTACAAACATGGTTGGTTCGTGTGTTGTTTTTCAGTGTACAACGGCAAAGTGCAAAGATCGGGCTTGTATTTTATTTATTGCCAAGCATTGAAAAATATTTAGGCATACCGCATATATAAAACGTGGTTACGACTTACGAGTAGTAAAAAGAAAATATTTCCAACCTACTAAAACTATGTGTAGTTGGTCTATGCAATAGATAGAAAATATATCCGCTAACTACGCAAATACCTATTTAAAATTGAAGTATAATGCTGCTTCCCCTTGGGCGGTCTTGGTCCGTATACACGCCGTTTGCTTCCGGGTTTACTGATTCATGATGGCGCTCGCGACACACGAGGAATAACTACCCTCTTGTTTTTACCAAATGACTCTCAAGACTTCATCCAATTCACAAATAATTGTTACGCAAACAAAGTGTCTCCCCATTTTGTTCGAAATAAGTTTGGGGTATTTCACCGTCTGCACGCACGCGTAACACGAAATCGTCTGCCGAACTGTGTTCAAACTGTCCAAGTCTAAAATTATTTTTTCGAAAATGAATGAATAATGTTTACACTCCCAAGTCAATGCTTAGCCTACTACTTTAATTGATTCAGATTCTTTTGATACTAAATCCGTGTCCATAACAGTCACCGCATTGCCGACGTGTGCACCGTTCCGTCTGGTTCCGTGTTCCAAACTCTGCCTTCGAATGTTTTGCACTTCGCACTCTCGATCACGTTATTCCGTCGTCTTTGGTCAATTTCTTCGACTGTGTATTTTGGTTCGAAACATTGGGGATGAACACATTCCACAGTTAGTGTACAAGTTGGGACTGCCTGACACTTTCTATAAAAATAACATAATAAACGAATAAACCGTACTTTGCCCTCTGAAGGCGGGTCTCGCAGCTGCGAGGGTTGCATTGAAGGCCACGTAGACAATTCAAACCTGCCCCCCTGTGACGTAGTTTTCGCGCCACAATCGACCTCGCTCCAAAATAAGTTTTCCCTCATAATCAATGAACCACTGAACCGATTTACAAGATTTTTTCTTTATTCCTATTTTCTATTGGGTCTTTATCACATAATTATCCATCGCTTCAAACCGGGATACTGCCTTTAAAAGTGAATACGTACAGTATCATACTGGGCTATTTGAAATGCATCACAAATTGAAAACAATTTTGTTTGGATAGGCCAATGCCGACAAGATTTCGTTTCGAAATATATTGCTATCCATACCCAGCTTTCCGTCCTAATGGTTGTGCTTCTCCGTTCCAGGGCCCGATATCCTCCGTACAACGACAAGAAAACAAACTTCTTGCTCTTCTTGTTAGCAAAGAGACATGGCATTAGCTTGAAATATCTGCCACATTTTTTGATGTTCGGATTGGGAATTGCAGCTGCCTATGGTATACGAGCCATAGCAAAGGTAAAGTAGATGAGCCATTCAAGGACGTTAATTCAAAGGCGGTTGTGGGTGCACATTCAATTGTAACAGGTGTAAACTGTAAATATATACAAAATTCAATATGAAAATTATATTTTGTACTGGGCCTATAGGCCTATAGATATCTTTACCCAATGTGTTTAATGCTTTGAATAATTGTTTGTGACCTCCGTATCTTCTTGTTTCTAACTACCTACATTAATAGCAAATATGCAAGGTGTTCTAACTTAGTAATTGTTACAATATGGCCACCATTGTCCGCTCCATTAACATTGCGTATCTCTGTACAATTTTGGGTTAATTGACTAACATGGAACTCTGGGTATTTTCTTTGCCACCATAGCCTATGTTTAATTTCTGTTTTATCTTTCATTTTGATATCACCTAGAACAGGGTGGAATGCAAATGTGAGTCGAGAAGTTAAACAATACTTTCTCATCTCTAAAGTTCTTTTGTAATAACATCATAACTTGTTCTGCATATATTGTAGTTCTATGCAAGCGGCAAAAATGAATAATGATCGACTGATTGTTGAACAAAATTGCGTTTTCCATTGGTGGATGCTTTAAACCACACAAGATATAGTAGCCTAATAGCTTTAGGAGCATAGATGATCTCATCAGATCTCCATTGAAGTTACATAATACCTTGATCAATATTTGTATCGATGTTGCTAGCGATGAAATGCTGTAGGCCTATTTTACACAAGGGGTGGAGACCAATTACCTCCCCCCTACGTTCTTCTCAGTTGTAGTGTCCAACACTAACCATTGAGGATTTAACATAGACATAGACCTACTTACTAATTACAGACTGGCCTGTAAGGAACGGAAGGAAAAACCTTACGGTGAATTCTTAACTCCAGCTTATAATATGAAAATATCAAATAATAATTATGTGCTTGTGATTTAGTTGGGGAAAAAAGAAAAGGGGCCCAACAGCTTACCTGAAAGTACGTAGGTGGCTGCGAGAGCCGTAGATAACACGAATATATCCACACAAAAACTGTCGAACGTTTCGGCCTACATGGCCTTGGTCACCGACCGTTGAATTTCCTTTTTCCCCAACTTAATCACATCCAGCCGATAGGCCTTCTATCAAATCAAGCAAGGAAATAATTATGTGTAGTATATTAGTACTGTATTGGTAGTCATATTGTAAATAAAATAGTATTCTTCGAGTATGATAAAAGTAATAGTGCAGTACCGGTAGCAGGTGTAAAGTATTATTGTAACCTTACTGCACAAATGCCTATTACTAGTATTACGCATGTGTACGTTACTGTCGGAGTGAGAACTGGTGGTTTCTTTCTGTCATGTGCATAGTTCATGTGTATGACCCACACACATCACGAGATTTAGTAAATTGATATATGACTTGTTTGCCTGCGGTACTTGGAGGCAGACACAAGTGCTTGATATGTGCAAACCGGGTATAAAAACAGAAAATACAATTCACATTAAGAAAATGCATTCTCATAGTTTATATTTTGGGTGCTTGTGGTTATAAATACTAAAGAAATACTGTACTATTTGATTTTCATGAAAGCTTTGTGTGTGTAAACGATTTATGCGGGTTTTAACTATTAGTACCTAGTATTTATGTGTTCACGAAACTTCTTTTTAAATAACAATTAAAGAAGGGACATTTTATTGCCAAATTTAGTTTTGACTGTATGTATTTAGGCCTAGGCCTACTAGTATTTTTGCCTTTTGGACATTGTTCCCAAAACGCGTCAACTGTTAGTATTGTGGCATATTGACTGAGCCACTCTTGATTCCTTGTTGTGTAGCAAGTCAGCCTAATCTTTGGCTTTACTCAGTTTCTTGGATGGTGTTGCATACCCCTTTAGTCCATTAGGGGCTTCCCACAACCCCATAGTTAGCATAGCTAGCATTAGGGAATTAGCAACAAAATATTGGCACTTAGAATTTGCATTTAAAACATAATTTTGAATAATGTTCACCACGAATCCAATGCTTTTGGACAAATCAAAAAGGAAAATTGCCTTTTGTTATTCGTCTACTGTTGCAGATATTTATAAATGTCAAAATGTTGATGTAGACTATAAATTCTTCAGAAAAATATTCATATATGACGTATCATTCATTATGTATATGGAAGACCGTATGACAGTGGCGCTATGAGCGTTCCTACCCACAGACATTGGGCTTGTTCCAACTTGACGTTTTTAGTCGACTAGCTTCCCCAGCAGACTATAACGCAACAATTAGTAACAATTAATTACAACAATTGTTAATTGTTGTGTTAGTGTGCAAAGTAGATGAAGCAGGCCAAAATAGACAAGTTGGAACAGGCCCTCAGTTCAATTGGTGCATGTAGTTTTGATGTCATGTAAATACAGATGACTGTGGGATAACTAACCTTACCCGCGTGTGAAGCGTATGGCAGACTGTGTCATTTAAACAACCGTTGTACTAGGTTCATTTGTTTTCTAGATTCTTCAGCAGATTTTTAATTTTAAATACACAACATGTGTTAAGTAATATTAAGTTTTTAGTACTAAAGTAAACTATATAATTAGAATTACAGTAAAGAATTTATTAGGGAGATAAGATCTTGAGCACTTAATGGAAGTTGTTAGCTATCACATTTAAATTGGGTGTGATCGCTCACAACTTACACTCTACCTGTCGTACGGTCTCCCATAATATAATTGACAAAAAAGTTTGTATGTTATAATGAATGATTGTAATTTAATGCTGGATTTTGATTATTTTTGTGTTTTGTGGTGACCTTCAAGTTTGAATAAAGTTTCAAGAATTTACTCAAAAATACATTTCAATGTCTTCCTTTGATTGATTTTGTGAAAAATTATTTCTAAATTTAACATAATCTTTCATTCAACTCCTTAATACATTTTAGTGGTGTAGGTGGTAGGCCTACTTTAATCATTGTGTACTACTTTAGTTCACCTTACAAGATTCCATGCAAGACCCAAGCCAAGCCCTATCTCGATCAGCTCATTTACAGGAACTGATTTTCAGTGGGGGACATTACACTATTTATTACTTCACTTTGTTACTATGATGGCTCCGAAGTCATCATTCCCCTAGATATACATTATCATATAGAGAGTCAAGTCAATTTTAGAAGTTAATAAACTCATCTCTAACTGGGAATCGAATCCTGGACCCTTGGATTGGAAGCAGGAATAAACCCACAGGACCATCAAGCCACATAAAAGGATTATAGAATGGTTGTTGCTACCTGTCGTTCCTTATCAATCGCTAATGTATGTCACTGACAGTGTAAATCTGCCAGCCCTCATAAAGGTAGTATTGAATTGAAACCCTTGTGACATAGGCTCAAGTGGTTTCATGTGATCTTCGTGCCATTCTTAGTAGGCCTACACTTGTCCCCGTGACCCCATTATTCGATATTCATTGGCCACCCATCGTTCAATAGAGATCGAGTTGCCCTACACAGTCTTTAACTTGACTGATTGCTGTTTGGGACCACAGTATGTTCCTTTATTACATCTGATTAGAATTTATAACCTTTAATTTTATATTTGATTGTTAAATCAAAAGTCCTTTATCAGCAGATCAAAAAATTTACCAAATTTAAGTATAATTTTTATATGAAGTGGATAACTTTAATGGTGATGGTGGTGACAATCATACAGAGAGCTACTGTACTATGAGAGTGAATGCTGATGCCATTGGACAACAGAAGCCCTGATGCTGCACCAGCTTTAGTGAAACTAGCCGCAGTGGGTCTTGATCCTGTGACCCCTTCTGATGATGGCTATGTCTACTATGATAATAACTTCTTTTTAGTACTTACACATTGGTTAATGGTTTCCTAAACAGCATCACCTTAGTATATGTCAGTGGCGTACCTAACTCCCTATGGTGCAAGGTGTGCGGTGCCCTCTTCAACAACTGATGTATACTGTCAGACGAGGTGGTGCAAAGGATCTTATCGTACTAATTGGTGAACGCTTTTATATAGCTTCCTCCTGAAGTCCTGAGAACAGGGACTTTTAGCAGTGAAAGGCCAATATTTTGAATGAATGTCATACTCATACGTAATCTTGTGCCCGAGGATGGGGGGCGCAATATTCTAACATGCACACGGACCCAGTAATTTCGAGTTATGCCACTGGTATCTGTATCATAGTTTGTGAAAATTTAACAGTTTCTTTAATATTGGTACAGTGTGTACTTCTTTTTCACATCTTAAAATATAATTCACACCACTATTTTTAATGCATTCAAAAATTAACAATTAACATTTCAACTTCTGTTAGTAGTACTTCATTATAATATTAGTAGTACAGTAGTTGAGCTTTGATGAAATTGGAACTTTCAATTTCATTTTTGTGTTATGATAACTTTTATAACGTGTTAGTAATTCATGGATATTTTCTCCTCCCTTCAAGAAAAACCCATCAAGAAATTAAGTTTGCAGAATGAGGGCTAAATTCACGAGATTACAACTGCGTACAGGGTTTTCTGTATTTGAAGGTGGGCCACTCATATCATTCACTAAGTCTGAATTTTTAAGTGCATTGCAACAAGGGAGCAACCCTTGGTCTCAATATCACCTATCATTGTAATTAGTTCCCCAACTGGCTTTACACCAACATTCTCTTTGTTTCAGGCCAATGGGGTGGACGAAGGATTGCCGTAAAACAACTTGCTGACGAATAAATCTGGATTTGTGATTGATATGACCGGTGCCTGTAAACACATAGCTAGACCTATTTCTATGTATTAACAATTTGTTGTTTGGCATTTACAGTTAAGTACTACTGTAGTATGTAATATTGACATTGTATCAATACTACTCTTATACTGTATTGCATTTATATCGTTTGTATCACTTTGTATGTAGTTTGAAATTGTAACTACTTTATTCCACAAGGTGTGTTTCATTGTATACAAAATTATGTTGTACCTTGGCTGCTTTGCATATTGTATAATTTTGCAACATTTACATACCTATGTAAAATTAAATGATTCAAGGCCACTCTTTAGTATTTATATAATGTTTTTTACCACTGCATTTGGTAGCAGTAGATAGAGGTACTATAAAATTGTACACGTAAAGAACCGGTGTTGAAAGTAGTGTAATGCTTCATGTATGTAGCCATGTACAGTTATGTACGGACTAGATGCCACAATGTGATTTTTTAATTTTTACTTTTTATATTTCACTGGGAATCAATTTAAATTTTTGTGATATCTAAACATAGAGTACATATTTACCTGAGATTTAGGGTTTTAATTTCACTTATCCAATGTTATATTGAAATTACTACTATTTTAAGCTTTATTGGATTTATTTTATTTTCTATCATTGAACCATGTGTAACATTACATAATGTATATTAAAGGAGACAAATATTTTGTGTTATATGTTGACTATTTGCAATAATTATGAGCAAATGATTTAACCTAGCTCAAGTGTCAGGGGCTTTACACATAATCCTCATTGCACACAATCCTCACTACACATAAAACTGGAAGTAAACAAGTTGGAATGGTCTGGTCTACATACTTTGGTATTTCTAAATTCTAATGAGCACTTTTTAAGCCTAGTAATACCCAAATCAAATTCACTTAACTATAGGGAATGAGCAACAGAAGAGACAATTTGGATTGTCACACTTCCTCTCATACATTTTTGTCATTTTTGTCCAGTGTAGCTGATTCCCTCAGTTCAATAGTTCAATTACTTCCCCATTAGAAACATAAAGTATATATGTCATTGCAGTTGCTTACTACTCTGAATTCAAGATTGAATGCCAAAAATTAGAAACATTGTGTAATTCCTCCCATCACGGCTGCTTTACCCTTACTCTCCTCCCTATGTTACCAAATACGAAGACACCCCTCTGTTGTCATTTGTCTCTCTTCGTGAGCTCTCTGCAACATCTTCAGCATCTCAAGTTGAGCGCACATGAATCGTCTCCGGGGTTTCTTTACTCGAGACTACAAGACGCCAACCAGCCAAAGCACAATGTCGTGTTATTGGCTTGCCTACGTTGGATTATTCCACTGATTCTACAGGCAGCAACCTCCGTTATATTACCTGAAATACAGGTACTTAGGCAAATCTAATGCTGGAGACATCATATATAATAAATAATAATAATATGCAATTAGCTCAATCAAATTCTCTGGCAATCACAACACATGAATGGCAACGGTAGTTCTTAGTGGCTGGCAGCTGAAGCCGGCAATTCTGATTGGCTTATGTGGATATGTCTAATTGAAAATAATACAAACCTTGGTTGCACAAATCAAACAAACACTGAAATAATCGACATTTTAGTTGAAAATTTCACCCAGAGACTGCAGATATGAATTAAATAAGCACAATAAATTATGCAATTCCATATCAGCTAAAAAAAATTGAAAAGTGGATATAGACGAAATAAGTATTTGCATGACGAGCTGTAGATGCAATGACCAGGCAACCTTTATTATCGGGCCAGTGTATGGTTTATATATTTTTTAGTTTGCATCTTTAACACCCCAATCCCAAAACAAATTTGTTGGGGCAGTTCTACATCAAGCTTGGCGTTCAAAGCCCATTTTCAAATAACCCGCGAATTTGTCCTTAAATGGCTGTGATTCTAGTAGGTGTTGGAACTGCGATTTACGAAAAATTAACGGGGTGTGGAGGGTTAAAAACATGACAAAAACTATGTGCGTGTTGTCGAATGTCAATTGCGTTTAGAAAATATTTACAAAGCCCGTGACATTGGTTCAGCATTTTATAGAGAAAAAACAAACAGATTATGTCGTAGCCGTAGTCACAGTTGATGGATAAGATTGGATTTCATATATCCGATCCCATGAGACCGAACTGCCAGGTAATTATGTCATTCACTTTTAGGTTAGGTGGTCAATTTAAATTGACCAGACATCCCAACACCCTAAGCTTTGTCATAAGAGTTCCTTCATAGCAAAAAATTAGATAGCGCCTAGGCCTATCTTATTTTAGGCCGAGGCTTATGTCCTATTTACCTTGACTAGGCCTAGGCCTAGGCCCTACCAACTCCCTTGGCACATTAGTCACTTCGGACTAGGCCTAGGCCTATTAAGCCCTATAGGCTTCTTGCAAGCCAGCAGGACAACAATTTAATTAGTTGAACAAGTTGACAAGCCGCAGTCGTAAGGTCTAGGCCTAACAGGCTCGACCAGCCCGTACCAGACCGTAGTAGCCTAGGCCTAGGGAAGCTTCTCCGGTTGATCAATATGTACGGCTCATGTTCCGTTCCATCCACCATACTGAAATATTTGCCTAGATACATGTATACACATAAGCGACTTTAGAGGTTTATTACTCACCCCTGTTTGACTTCCACTTGTTGCAGGATGAACAGTGCCTCAGATACATCCACGTGGTTTGAAACGCTCCAAGGATACGTCTGCCGGATTCTACACTCGTATGTTTGTTGGATACCCTGTTTTCAGAGACAGCATCAGGTCCACCCTCTGACCACCAACGTCGGAAGAAATAAGTTTCTGCAGCTCGATGCACAGCGCCGAATTCGAATTGTACACATCGACTCTAAGAAGCTCTCGGTCAGTGACTCTCTCTGTAGAAAGCCATTACCGTTGGCACAACATAAACAAGACCATCAAACCAATGAAACAAAAAACAATTCCCTGTTGTCGACCGCTTGCGAGAGCTCCGAAGACGATTACTGGTTCACGCGTTGGACTCAGCCACTCAAAATATCAAACAATTGTAACTGCTCATTTAAAAGGAAAAGGACCGCTTTACAAGACGTGGAACCACATAAAATACCTCAGGTCAATGGTAGTGTAAACTGTGATAATATAGACCTAAGCAAACAAGTGTGTATAGATGATACTCACACTCTTCCCAACGCGTCTCACGTTAGGGCTTTTGCCGTCGATTTCGTCCGGAATATTTTAGACGACGCGGTCACTCATGTGTCCCTAAGTAGACCGAATGGAACGTGCCAGTTTACCTCCGACAACAACGTCCGTTCGTCCGAGCCAAAGACATCGATATTCTCCGAGCCAATCGTCGCATCGAAGTGCGACGACCCCGCGACAACAGGTCACGTGAACCTGGCGTTCCGCGACTCGCCGAAGGTTAAGTCGTGCAGCCACGCGAGGCAGCGCGCCAAGAAGCCACTGCTGTACTTCCTGCACGGAGTGGGCAGTTCGGCGGACGTGTGGTGGGGGCTGCTGCGCTACTTCGTATCAGCAGGCTACGAGGTCCTCGCGCCCGACATGCTCGGACACGGCTACAGCTCGGCGCCAGACACACAGTCGGCCTATACGTTTCAGCGCCTTCTCAAGGACGCCGTCGACGTGTTTGACAGGTTCGTCGGCGAGAACGGCAAGTGCGTCGTCGTGGGACATTCCTACGGGTGAGTTAGTTATATTTACATAATAATTAAATCGTTCACAGATTGCATTTTAATTATATTAGGCCTACACCCTTTCGGGTGTAGGGCCTACAGGAAATTAATGAAATAAAAATCACAGTCATACTGATTATAATGTTAAATACATTTATCATTCAGTCTGTAGGGCTTACCAAACCACAGCGCTATGATTACTCAGATTTTTGATTTTGTGTTTCAATCTAGAGATATAATTAAAAAATTAAAAATTTCTGCGGTTTTTGACGTAGATGTATCCTTCGCTCTTAACCAGGTGGTGAGGTCGATGGTACATTGGCACAGTGAGTGAGAGGAAGTGGCAAGCCAATTTAATCCTCAAGCTGTTCCATTCCAACTAGGCTACTGTACTGTAGGTTATTTCTGTGCATGCGTCAACTGACCTTGACGCCGCTTGCAATGTTATCCAGCTGCAGCCTAGCGGCGGCCGTGGCGCGGCATCGGACTCAGGTCAGCCACTTAGTGCTCATCAGTGGGGGAGGTCCCACCCCGTTGGCTCCGAGCCAGCGCACCCCCGCGTTCCCGGGCCTGCACGGCTGCGTAGAGGCGTTCCTGGTGTGCGGCTTCAAGAGGTGGGTGGGTCTAGTCTTCACCCACAGCTGTCCTGGGCCCGGATTCACAAGACGTCCTAAGTCTGTTTTTGGTCGTAATTCTATGACCGGCCTAACTTTGAACCTCTTATGAATCCAGACCCATGTAAATGTCCCATAAAGAAGTCGTGAAATCGTTACTTAATCGTTGAAGTTACTAATTCCAGGTCGGAACAAAGATGCAACATGAACAATCTATAAATTTGTTTTAGTTACAATTTGTTCTCAGACATGGGCTCACATCTGGTCTCACATCCGGGCCCTGCATTTTAAATGTCGGTACTAGTATTTGAATTAGAAAGATATTCATATCTACAAATCCCAGAAAGTTAATTATAATTTAAAAGTTAACTGTTCAATTTCTATGTACCTTTAACAAGCTACACATTTTTTCTTTCCCCCAAAATGAATTGATATGTGACGTCATCGTGAGAGAGGTGCTGTTTGTTTATAGATAAATTAACTAGGCCTACACTCAGTTCAAAAACAAACAAGTTCTTCACCGATGAACAAACGAGTTCATTGGTCTCCATTGTTAAAGGGACATAGCAGTTGAACACATCACTTTTGATATTATTTTTTATTGGCCTCAAATGATGCGGAAGGTGTCTCAGTTTATGTCGAAGTGGCCGTCGTTGTCGAGATAAAAGTAGGTTTTAATTTCCGTCTAACTTTGTCAAACGGAAATCTTTTCTAAAAATGTCCTTGATGTCCTTAGGGACGCCCTGTATGCCCCGTGCGGCAAGCAGATGGCCCCCTGCGCCGCGTCCAGTCGGGATGTGCCTCCCTACGTGCTGCGTCACGTTGCACGGGGGCAGGACTGGCCCGAGGGGGACTCTGCCTTCCACCGTCGCATCCTGGTGCCGACGCTGCTGGTGCACGGCATGAGGGACCCTCACATCACCCTGGTGCAGGAGTGCGAGATGGAGAGGGTGAGTCCTTGTTCCTACATAGCGCAGCGCGCGCTATAGAGACGGGGGAAAATATAGCCAGGGGGCAAGATTTTTTATGTTGGTGCCAAATTTGTTTGTTTGAAGTGTGATAAATAACACTTGACTGCTGTTATTGTACAAAATATATTTAGTGGGGTGATCCGGGGCTAAAATGAACAATTTTCAGTACTTTGCCAAGTTAAAAAGTTGGTTTTAGCATAGCCTACCATGTGATTTTTGTTTTGTTTTACCTGATGTATTTTGGATTGATCAGCCCCGCCAATGGGGCTAAAACAGGACACACGAGGGGCTAAATCACATCAGTGTATCTAGCTTGTTGTTTTTTTTTTTTTTCCTCTTATGCAATGATGACCTTTCAGCCATTCATTTTTCTCGCTATCCAATACAAATTAGCTTCTTGATCTGGCCTGCTCTGGTTGTCAGGCAGGGAGTCGATATCACTCTTCATGGCGGCACATCTGAAAAGGTGCGCCCTGTCTTGATGTTCAAATTGACATAATTTACAAGTGGCCGAGTCTTTTGTGATGTTAAATCTGTTGAGATGGTGCTGGAGTACGTCGTGGCCAGTTGCTAGCCGGAATTGAGCAGTGGCAGTTTTTCTGCTCCAGGTCTTGTCCGGGCCTTTTTTAATCTCCGTCCACCACGATTTGAGCTTACAAGCTTCTTCTTTAGCCGTCTTATTGAGCCTTTTGAGGGCACATTTCACTTTTGTCTTTACTCTGGTATATTAAGTGAGGAAAGGATCCAACAGCTTACCTTCGTGTAGTAAGATGACGGATTTGCGAGTTTGAAGTACACATAAAGACATAATACAAAATATAACTACGTTCGTTATATTTTGTATTATGTCTTTATGTGTACTTCAAACTCGCAAATCCGTCATCTTACTACACGAAGGTAAGCTGTTGGATCCTTTCCTCACTTAATATACCATTCCAGCCGATTGGCACCTACTTTCATAACCTTTGTCTTTACTCTGTCGTATGAGAGTGGTTCTGCTGGTGGAGGAGGTCTTTTTGTTGCCATCTTGGCCAGGTAGTCAGCTTTCTCGTTGCCTAGGATACCGCAATGACTTGGTATCCATTGAATCTCCACTTCTTTGTTTTTTCTTCGAAGTCTGGAGATTGAGGCTTTGAAGAGGAGAGCATTTTTGTGGAGGTTGTTTGGTTTGGTGACAAACTGAATTGCTGTGACGCTGTCGCTGAGGATTACTACTTTCTGCTTTGTCAAGTTGTTTAGGTCTGCAACCCTCTTGGTAGCTGTGGCGATTGCTTGTTGTTGATCAGATAATCTATATGGGGCTATTGTAGGACACAGTGGGGCTAAGATAATACACGTATGTGGATACTTTGCCATTCATAGTTCGTACTGCATTTAGTGACATGTTGATAAATGATAACGTATAAATTAAACTGATAGGTAGTGATATTTTTTACTTTGTTATGCAATGAAGACTCTTAAACCAGGAGATATGTCAAGATAAAACATTACTACTGTACACGAACATTAACCACAGTCATTCATAAAAATTAAAATACATGTAGGCCTATGCCTACCAAAGTCATAAATTTAGTATAGTATTTAGGCTATATTTAATTATACCATCAGTCCATCACCATACACATGACCAAGAATAACGACTACCAATAATAAAAACACCTAGGCCTACCAAAGTGCGTACATTTTGTGTGGTATTTTTTTGTATGTCCGTGTTTGTGTATGTTTTTTTGAAACGCCAGCTCGTGTTCTAATCTGTGCCGCTTGCCTTTGTTTGCAGACCATCCCAAGGTCGTTCCTGGAGCTGATACCCAACGCCGGCCACCTGGCAATGCTCGAGACACCTGCGCAGTTGAGCCACATGATCAACTGCTTCATTGAGTGGTGGAGCCGTTGAGGGGTACGTACGTCGTCCGACAATAACTCGTTGTGAGTGAAGGCCTTTGAAGAGCATTGATCGCAGTTGGGAACGCTGATTAGGTGTACCTTCAGAACTTAATGGATGATAAATCTGGTAATTTTAATTTTTGTCAATGGATGAAAATCTCCAAGCGAGAAATTACAGTAGTACCAACGTATCGAGCATGTAAGAGAAACAGATCCTTGAGAAGTATGTCGTGAGTAGATTAATATAATAGTATATAGACAGAAATTGTATTATGGCATGCTTTATAAAAATACAAGCAAGGTAAATTTTATTGTTTCATATATATTTCTGTTCAGATGTTATTGATGTGTGAAAATGACCAATTTTCTTATTGTTATCCAACTTTAAAATGTTGTTTGTATTTTAGGCATCTTCTTTCACGAGTGATAGATGTTTTGCACGCATACTGTAATTACAATATTTCGAGTGAAAAGCGCCGTTAATATTGCCAGTTGAGTTGTACTTTTTATGCCGATGATTCAATCATCATTGTCAAGTGCCAACAATGGTAAGAAAATTACCTTTTTTTATGTTTTAATTTTGTGTTGATATTATATCGCATTTTCAGTAGGAATCGATTCTTAAAAATGGATTCTAGTAGATGAGGGATCGACAAGGAATTCCTGTTTATTTCTCAAAAGCAAATGCACAACATAACATTGAAATGATTAATATTACAGAGCCTAACCAACGTCATATTATTACCTCTTTTTTTTAAACCTAGAGTTGCCAAGTATGCCATAAAACTTCAAATAATGAAATCAAATTGGAACCTAATAATGATAATAGTAACTAATTATAAAATGCGCTGCTGCTCGGCACCTCCACCAATATATCGCTACTCTTTATTCCAACATCATTTAGTTGGCTAAAGGGGTGTTTCCACCATTGATCTTGGGCATCCCAGGAATCAGTAGGCCTATCGATATGCCAAGCTCAACACATCATTTTTTTGAACTTCATTCTCTTACTCTCTCCAATAATATAAAAAGTAATTCTGAATTCAGTTTCATAGGTCAAATCTTAAACAGGCTGTTTTTGTATGTTTATTGTTGTATAAGATGTGCAAGTTAACTAAAAGTTCTTTTTACATTATTCTAGGTTTTTAGACTTTAGAAAAAACTAATCAATTTAAACTCTTTATTAAAGTTTGATGATTAAAGTTATAAAACTAAAAGAAAAAGATTTTACTTATGAACTTTTTTGGAACATTTCAATCTTAGGGCATGACCAAATTGATAGTGTACTACTTAGCTTATTTCATCTCACTAGCAGCTATTTTGCAACTATCTTCAAGCATCTATTTTGAAATGTGCAAAACAAATACTTGAAAATGCCAATGCATATAGGTACTGTACTTATCTTATCTTATTTGGTGTGTCTTGTGAACTTTTCATTTCAGACACTTATACAAATTCATACTTTTAGCATGTTTACATTTTATATAACTAAACATAATTCTAACATGCTCTCACTCCAGTTCATCCATTCCTTTCAAATCTTTTCGGGTATTTGTTTCCAAAGGAAATGTATTTATTCACTGATCCTTAATATCATTTAATTTAATTACATAATATTCAGTTAAAGCCACAATATGCCAATGTGCCTTTCTAAGGGTTGTACGGTAGAGACTACCTCCAATAACAGTGCGCGTCTTGTTCACAAACAAATACTCAATGGATGACACACTTGTGTACTATTTATATTTTGTAATTTACTGTTGAATTTATAATCAAGGGATCGAAACTGAAGACTTGATGGACTACCCCTACCAGCTCTACAAAAACAGGGATTTCAACGATTAACAAGATACGACTGATTATATCGCACTTATCAAATATGAACAAGTTCTTCGTAATTCCTCGTAATACATATCACAATAAACAGCTGGGTGATGATGCTGCTACTGTATATAACTGCACTGGCATATAATCATGATAAGTGTTTGGTAGACTCTACAGCAGCCAGCTTTCAGCTTGCTAGGCATAGTAGGCCTACCAGTGAACAAAGTTCCCAAAATGCAAGGAAATTAGCGTCTCGATACTAAATAGAGTTTTGCATTTATCGGATAGCCTAGTTTCTTGCCTGAAAGCTAAAAGTCAAAACAATAACATCAATGAAAAACTGTTAAAGAAAAAAGTGCATTATTGTCCTCTTGTTTGTATACTAGGGGTGGGATGAATCGTTTAATGGCCTAAACGGTTAAACTGTTAAATTAATCGCGTTTAAAGGCCAAAATTGTAAATAAGCACACACAAAAAGTTTTATTTGGGAAATGTCTCTCGCGGTCGCGGCATAAAAAATAGGGTAGAATAATGTTTTATTGCTGCTTGAACGAACTAACAACTTACGCACCTCGCGAAGTAGTGACGGCGGCGGCCGAACGAGTGAGTGGCAGGAACTAAAATTTTATGTTCCCGGGCGAGGTCGGGAACTTGTCGGGACGGACACACGAAGGCTTCGGGTAGGTGGCTAGATCGTGGCCTTTAAACGCGCCGGCTAGGCGCTAATACGAAAAACGAGTACGGCTCGCGGGAGAAAAGGGGTGGGGGGGGGGGGATGCAGCGGCTACCCAAAAAAATTTTTTCGAGTTTTCGTGCTGATACAACAAACTAAGATGAAATGGGATACCACGGGTGGGAAATTAACAATACGACCATTTGGCGTTTAATTTCTTAACAAAATCCTTAAACGTGTAATTAGCCACGGGCGTTTAAACGTTTAATTATCCCAGCCCTATTGTATACTGTCACACTGTGTAGTATATTTACATGTAACATAGATATATAGTAAATTATGATAATAAGATATATATTTGATATTACTTTTAAAGTTAGTTTATTGTTAATATAGTGTATGTACCCCAATTGGTAACTATTTGTTCATTGTATCATTACTTATTAATATTATTATGCATGTTTGATCTTAAGATCTCAGTTCATATAACAAGCCGCATGTAAATTGAAACTCAGAAATTATAAAAATCAAAATGCAACTGTAAATTGAACCCAGAACTTCTAGTTACAGAGACCTGATCTCGGTTCCTGGTTTCTGATTTTCATTTTAATACTTGCACCTACATTCTAAGATAATATTTCTTATTAACTTATTAAGCCTTAGTTGCACCAAATGCAAGTCCCATTCCATTATTTAGCTTATTGCAAAGCAGCTGGAGATACGGGTAGGCTCGCAATCGAAGATGCACAGTATTAGTACTAATGGCTTTGAGTATTTATTATTTAACAAAACAAATATTTATTGTTGACCCACTTAGTTTTAATACATTCTTGAAGGTTTTAGGGATGGGCTGTGGTGTGAGTGACATCATAAATATGGTGTCATTTAATAGTATTTTGCAAAAATGTATATGTACCATGTTGATATTGAAAATTGGTGAGCTATGTAGGCCTAAATGACCACTAGTAAACAGTATTGAGTATGTATTTTCTTAGTATACGTGGGGGATAATTCGTAGTACTGTAGTACTGGGCTTTACTCTGGACTTGTTTAATACGTAAGCGCAAAGTTCCCAGTCTAAACTGGTATTGCATTCTAGAAGAAAGCTTAATAAACGAGAACATAGGTAGTTTTCCTTTAAATATGTGGTAGGGCAAGCATTGTTTACCTAGCTTTGAGTCCTGCTTGTATCGGGTCACGGGATCGATAAGTGTGGTCCTCGGAAACTGGACTGATTTTGATTTATTATCATGGTATTGTATAAACAAGGTAATTATATAGATAATGATGTCGATATCAGTTACCTATTTGTATGTCAAAGTATGAATATTTATCATATTTACATATGTAGCAAGCAATATCCTTGCCCTGCCTTAATCACTACAGTTTAACTGGTGGCAACAGCTAAATCAAATACTCATTACTGGTACTACATTAAATAACAGTATTATTATAGGAAAATTATCAATATATATATTACACATTTGTATTGTTATAGCAATAATGATATTATATTTGTTATTTATTATCTTGAATGGGAATTGTTTGCTGCTTTTTGTGGCTTGCTAAAGCATAGTAACTTCTCCTTGTATACGAGTGCAGCAGCTATTGGCCGTCCTATGGGGCTCTGCACTTCCATGTCCGATGCTGGTGGGATTGTAATTCATGCTGTGGTTATGCACAAAATGTCAACGAAAATGAAGACTGCTTGATACAATTTCTGCTATTAACAGCAGTTTACCTTAGTACAATGAAGTTTTATGCTTAGCAATGCCAGATATTGAAGTGCCAAGCGAGAAAGACGCTGGGAACTATCAGCAGCATTTCATCCATGTTTGTATGAATTATCAGCATCGGAAAAGGTAGTGCAGAGTGTACTACGTATTGTATTGTCATTTATAAGTTGTTTTATCATTTATATTGTTAAGAATGTGTAGATATTTATCTAGCAGAAATGTAATTTTGACACAAAATAAACTATGTATGTATAAAATGTTGAAGGTAATATTCTTTTCATATTCCCATAGTTGCCATTGTTCATATTATCACATGTTTTGTAATTGATTAGTAGAGAAAAGACTCTGCTTCTTTTAATCCATGCCTATTGCCATTTTGTCTCGTTCATCTTTAATACGTAGGCTACACCCGAAGAGAGTTTGCACTCTTGTTCTCCATCCTCACACGTTGAGCATGTACGTACTGGACTGGTCCTGTGGGTTTATCGAATTATTCATACGTATTTCACTGCAGAAGACCCAGGGTTCCATTCTCCAATTGGGATGACTTTTTAAACATGTGAAAATAACATCAATACAATGATTTTGGCATAATTTATTACACATAGTAAATTGTAAAAGCCCCCTCACTGAAAATCATTTCTTTGTAATGTTTTTAACGAGCGTAAACAATATAATTATATAATCTAATTTATTTATTTTGTTATACCGGTATTAGAAAATGTGATTTTCTTTTAATGGATGAAAAGTACAAACAATACAAAACAAGTACATTTGTATCGTGAAATGATTTTTGATGTCTGTATAAGAAAATTACAATTTTTTCGTATTTTCCGAATTGCCAATTTTAAGTGTAGGCCTAGGCCTATATTTAGTTTGTAGGCCAACTAAAAAGAGTTTTTTTTCCTACAACTTTTAATGTGGTCTTTTGTTTAGGCTCAAGGTAGTACACGTAACATCACACGAAGCTAGACATACAATCTAGACAGCACTGTATGTACACTTTCTTTTCACATGTTTTTTTTTTATACATATAAGTAATTAATTAGTAGCCTACCCATTGATTGATTGTAAAACATATTACAGTACTAAATCAATAAATCACAATCAGCATGTACTTGAAACAATGCTAGCAGCCTATAGCCTCCTTATTTACCTACTTTTGAAGCAGTCAAACGATGTGAAAACAAAATAAAAATGGTCATGGGCTGAAGTTAGCACTTCCTCAAAAGATTATAAAAAAACACGTTTACATGTATGTACGTCCACGAAGGTATTTTACTAAGAGTTCAGTCTCTGGTTTAGGGGATTCTCGGGTGACTTCAACCACTCTTTACGCAATATCTGCTTCAGTTGAGAGAGCCGTAGAGTGGGATTCTCGGCTTTGATGCGTGGCATGTTCGTCTCTTCGTAGGCTGTAAACGCTGCCTTCAGACGCTTCTCTGGGTGACGATCTACCTCCATGTCTTTCACGCTGCAATTAAATGAAGCCCACTTAGACGACAGTACGCATTACCTTTACATTTAGAAAGACTATAAATTTGCTAAGACTTTTTTTTGTAATGTGGGGAGAATTTCATCTTGCTTGATCACGAATAGCACTTGAAATTCAAGCAGAATTGCCAAATGTTGCTTTTAAGTTAAAATATCCCTGCTCGCACAATCCTAATCCTATCAATGAGCACTTAAACATGCAGGGAGAAGAGCCCACCTTGTCGAGAGCACCATAGAGTTTACATCATATTTATTTATTTATTCACCAGTAGACTTGTACAGGGTACAAAATATTGGTTTCGTCAAGGTCTTGTAAATAGATAACAACCTACCCTGACTTATTCCCAATTATGTGCCATTATTGAGTTTGGAGCTGTTCTCTTTCAAGTACCAACCCCATTTCACTTACATGTTGTACTAGTGAATGATTCAAAATAATAATTTATGTCCATGGTTATGTCCATAAAATTATGCCACTTATGATTTGGGGGGAAGGGGCCATGTTTCATTCATATGACATCTGCACTTCCACTGCACGTTGTATAATTTTAGTAAAATGCATAGGCCTACGGTAATGTAATTATATAAAATCCTTTCAATTACAAATCAGTGGAGGTCCCAGTAAAAGGGAGGGAGTATTTAGACTATTGTAAACATTCAATTTATTATTTAATATTTTTGTAGACTAGGCTAATTGAAATTGAGATTTTGCAAGTCCATTGAAATTTATTTTAAGAGGCGGCTCTCCTACTTTGTAATTGTTACTGGTGAAACGAACCTTAGAACGGCTATCGCTTCCTCCACGCTGCGCGCTTCCTGTCCATCCACTATGACCCTGTTGATGTTCTCCTGCAGCGGCTCTTCAATGTGGGTGGGAGGAGAGACCTTCGTCTTCATTGCTGCCATTTGCCGTCTCTCTGTTTCCATCTAGATATGCACACAAACAACTAACGAACTTAATACAGAAACACTATATACATTCAAATTCACGACTACACTATATACATTCAAATTCATAACATTAATTCATTCACTATAGGCTATCTCTGAAGAATGATGACAAACCTACCTGAATCTGTGCCTGTGTTATTTTGGCCATGGGTTGCTTGCCAGCTGTCTGAATAGAACTAACTTCTTGCTCTAGTAACTCCTTTGCTTCTGCTTTCTTTTCAAGCAAAGCTTGTTTCTTCCGTGCCAACTCCTCCTGCAAATTGAAGGGACATGTTAATACCAAAGCACACATATGCCTAGATCTAGCCCAAAGAAAGGCCTCCCCTAGTAAGATACCCTATGATTCAGCCCTCTTAAGTCACACTGAGAGAGCTAGGCCTACCAATTGCAAGCTGATCTTGCGGTCTACCGCGAAGCATTCTTCTCTCACACACTTGCTCGTAACACAATCACATCAAAACTTAACAAAGAAAATAAGATTCTTGCGGTAGGGCCTACTCTCAGCTCTCTTATCCTCGCTGCTAATTTGCCATTACATCAAGTAGACACTTCTATCCTAGACACATGCCAAGGGGTAGGGGGGACTGAGTCCGCTATTAGGAGAGAAGTCAGACTACAATAAACTTTAGTCGTTCAAGGAAATGAAATACTAGCCTAGAGGAAAAGGAGAGGACAGACCTTGAAGAGAACAGGAGTAGGCCTAGCCTAGGCCTAGACGAAGAGGGATGGCTAGGTTAGGCCTAGCCTAGGCCTACCTAGGCAGCCAACCAACGACTTAAGTTGGATTTGTCGGTCGGGCACACAATACATATTTACAGACCTACGCTTAGTAGCTAGGCCTAGTAAAGCTAGCCTAAAACATGATCAAATTATCTTGCTTAGGGCCTAGGCCTATACCTTCTTTTGCTGTTTTTTGATTGCACTTTTATCATCATCCTTCCAATATTCATCTTCTAATTGCTGTTGTTTCTTGCTTGTCTCAAGATCTTTGGCAGCTGATTTTCGCGCTTTTGCAGCAGCTGCCTTACTATTTTCACCAACAAATTTTTTAGGCATTTGTAGATCTATTTAATAATGCTTCTAGTGCAAACTTTTGATCCAGCCAGCTTTCTGTCACAGCAAGCAAGCAAGCAACCATACCACAATAATAACAAAATCAGCTGTTGCACAGTTGCACTGACAATTCGACTATCGATCGATCAGCAAAAGGAAGTTAACACCGGCACCGGAGATTGAAAGTAATAAAGTGAAGCTAGCACCGGGACAAAATTGAATATTATAAAAAGCAGAATACTTTCTTCGCCTAGCGGAGGCTTGTTGAACTCCCAAGTTCCGAGTTCGACGAGCCTCCGCAGGTGGATTCTCCGTGGAAATCAAGTAGACCTTGCATTTCGCTGAAAATTTAACTGGAAGAACAACCAAAAATAACTAAAATTTAAATACACCGCGCCTCGCGCGATCCTTATCGCGGAAAGAGACGCTGTGATTGGCCACTGCGGCGTCGGATGTACAGTCGTGTTTGTTTCTTCTGAATTATTTCCCAACTGGTGCCCTCCGCTACTGGTTGCACCTAGTAAAGATATTTGGTTGTACGGTGGCTGGAACGGCCACTACTACGCAAGGTCCGTAAAGCTCCTGCGGGGGGCTCGTCAACTCCCAAACCTGCCAGAATATACAGCATGGATGACAATGTGAGGATCATAGCTTGCCGCGTTGTCAGCTACGTCCCTCAACCTAAACAAGAGAGAAAATAACTTATATTTGTGTATCCGACCGATGCATCGTCTGACCATGGATTTATAATAGTACCTACGGTCTAACAACGATGTCACCGCCGGAAGGGGGTGGGGGGGGGGGGGCAGTAGGGTAGCTTCCCCTCCCGAGTTTGCATAGGGGGACAAGATTATCATCTTGCCCCTCTGGAAAAAAAGTCAAATTTATAGAACTTGATACTATACGCTGTAATTTTCAAACAGTGCGTTTGCAGTTTGAAGGGCTCGGTGGACAGTGGCATGTTGTAACATTACAGTTTGACAGCTGAAGTAGATATCGGTAGAGCAGTAAAGTGCCTACATTGCGTCGTAGGCCCCATATTTTGTTCAATTCGATTCAAAATTCAATCATATTTTCGTGGGGTTGGGGGGAAGACCTCCAAATTGTAATTTGCCTTCCCACCTCCTCGCGAATAAAATAGGAATACAACGCCGACGCCGGCGGACTCCCCTCTCCCCCCCGCCAATCACATTCAACGATTGTATAGCGACGTACACGGGATCGAACTCGCGTATCACAACGAGTTTTCATTGTAGCAATTGCTTTTACCGCTTCCATTTTACCGTTTTGAGGGCAAGATTTCGCCTGAAATCGCGTATTAGGCCATCAAACATAATGCAGGACCCAAAATGTTCCACGTACGGCGTAAGAGCCAGGCGACTGGGGCTTTGCCCCACACCCCACCTCAGCCGCGCCATCTCCATGAGATCTCGAGAAATGTTTTATGCTCAGCCCCCCAAATATGAAGCGACGGCCCTGGATACACCTCCGATCACTGGAGTATATTTCCAAATCCAAAACTATGTCAAAAAACAAAAGTCCATTATAATAGGCTAGGTGCAAGTCATTTTTGTATTATTTTAGGAGATTAGGATTAACTTCCTGAACACAAAATATTATATTTTTATGAAATAGAATACATTTCCATTTATAAAAACAAGCTGATGGCGGAAAACCCAGAATTATAAAATCAAATTTATGTTTATAGTACGCCTAATAATTAATTTTGGAGCCCAAAGATTACCTTGTTATTCATTTTCTGAAGACTTGACGAATAGTCATTGATTTGACAACGGCTCGAGATATAAGTTTGTGTTTGATAAGAGGCAGTGGCAAAGTCATTCGTCATAAACAGTGATTTTCATGATGACGTCACAGACCGTATTGAGGGAACGTGCGAGAACTAGAAAATCAAATCTTTGAACCTATATACAAAATTAAATTAGTTCATTGTCAAACTTTTAAATAACTTTTCGGGTGTCTTACGATGATGATCTAAATATTCCCCACTCTTTCAGAGCTGTAGATATTCATGCACGTACCCCATTTGTTATCAGTACAGCTGGAAAGCACCCCCCCCCCCCCCCCCCCCACCCCCCCCCCCCACCCCCGATTTGTCAAACCCCGTCGCCACGAAACTCGTATCCCCGGCGAAGTATAGGTCAAGTATTGTGGCTGTATCTACATTCTACATCGTGAGACTTGCGCGAACATGTATATTAGGTCATCGCTGGCTTTTCGATATTTGTAAAGTTATATGCTATTTGTAGACACAAGCCACACGGCTCTCACGTTCAGATGTTTTCACAGACAAATGAGATTTCAATTAGCAATCGGATTGGAAACAAAACCAGAAACTGAAGGCAAAAAGTCACGTTAGATCAAATCAAATTATGCTGAAACACTGAAAATTATTTCGCACATGCCAAACAACTAAAAAACAGATTTAGGCCTCTAGAAAAAAAATCTAACGAAACTATGTTATCAATCAAATCATCAATATGTAGGTATACAAGCTTGATATTTTTATACTTTCAAATTTTCAATACCATCTACCCTTCCAAAAGATGGAACTTAAGTCAGTTATTTGTCTACATGACTTTCATTTTGTGATTTATGTCAAGTCTCCGCCAGTCAAATTGTCGTCGTTTGCGAAATACTTTTATTCAAATTTGTGAATATATTAATTGTACGGTGGTTCTCATCCAAAGGCCAGCGCAGGCATCACACTGATTTACGATCGAAACAACAAGTATAAAACCCGTAAAGGTGAAGGCAAGGTGTCTTGACTTGCGTTGGGTCAGTCTTGTGCCAGTGCAGTTGAATGGCAAACATGAAGATATCTGTGCGTGTTGGCGGACTCTGGCTGCAAGTCCCCTGCAAAGAAGGTAATTATTCATACTGTTTTCCTAAGAATTATGTGCTGAGCAATTCATTGCAGTGCATTGTGCATGGATGGTGTCTTTTTTTTTGTAGATGCTTAATCGGTGAACACATATTTTCGAAAACGCTACAAAATGTTCATTTTACAAAAAAAAAAAAAAATAAGGTGGTTCCTTGCTATTGAGAATTTGTTTAGGATTGCATTCTAATTGATTTTAAATATCTGCACATAATTTTCCATTAGAAGCACAAGAAACCCTCCTCATCATATTCAAGGTTTTGATGAACAGAAAAAAAAGATGCTACAAAATGCTAAATTTAAAATAATGAATGCTAAATTTAGAGAAAATGAATTCTACTGAGTATACGGGTTGTTTGGCTAGTTGGAAGGAATATGAGGGGGGACTCAATCCAAGAATTCGCCTTTTAAACAGCCCCATCCCCGAATACGAAAAAATTAAATATGACATTCATAGCTAATCATTCGATTTAAATTCGTCGTACAACAACTTCGTTAATGCTTTCGTCATCATTCAATGACGTGTTTACGGTCTCGGCCAACCCGAGCAGGTATTTGAATTAGCCACGGCCGCTGGTTGGCTGCCGCTCACCCACCTGTGACGGAAGCATTACCGTAGTTGTTGTACGGCGACTATATAATAGATTAGAATAGTGAAGTGAAGTCGGTAATCTTATAATTAGCGCTTGCTTGGCTCATTCATATTTTGGCATTCGAGAACATACCCACCTTCTCTCCTCGTGTTCTCGAACAGGCAAGATATGGATCAAAATGTTTCGAGGATATGTGAGACGTCATACAACCTCTGTCTTGGGTAGTATCTAAACGGAAATAACGCGTTACTTTTTAGTAACTTTAGTTGTAAGTTAGTTTTAGCCAGTAATGTTAACTGAACAAGTTTCTATTTTTGTGTAACTTTTACTTCACGTTACGTTTTCTTGTAAAGTTTCTTTTTATCATTTGCACGGCTACACTTTTATTCAGGTTTACAAGTCACAACTCGTCGACAAAACAAACACAACACAAAAGACTCACTTTACAACGTTTTCGAAAAATAAAATACATTTTAATTTGACAACCGATTGTTGGTACTCTTTTTATAGTGGTGATTAGCTTTTTTTGGTAAACTATGCTATTCGGTAACTTGGGAAGTAATTTAACATAACTTTGCATATTTCATTAACTTAATTACTTTCTTTAACAAGTAACTTGTATAACTAATTTCCTATTTTAAAGTAACTTACCCAACACTGGAATCTCTTCACGACGATATTGTAAACTGCGTCATCAACTTTACCTATAGCGACAGAGTAATCTTCTGTTTCTCTAGTTTTACGATGTCCAATGATATTTTCGAGTCTGGTTTATCCTCTATGCTAATTTGATTGGCTCATAGGGCAATCATTTATTTCCGGATTGTATAAACTCATAAGGAAGACGTGTCCAAAGTGTTCAATCCAGGCCCCCCACACGCCACGCATATAACATAGTACCTCTCTTCAGGGGGGAGTTAAAACCTACCTAGCACAACAACGCCGCTAATCATCTTTAATCACCATTATCTCATGAACTTTATGACGTTTTCTTTAAACAACAAACAAATAAAAGACAAGTATTAATGGCGTTCATTACCATATAAATTTACGGCGTGCCTAAGGCTATACAGATATTTTACGAAGGTTGTTAACATTTCTTTACTTTCAATGTGTCAACACCGTTGCTGCAATGGTCCATGTTTTCTCTTCTGTTACCCTGTATAGCTGTACAGAGCACGTGTGACACCACATTAGGCCCACCTACATATATATTATCTCCATGTAATGTATAATATAAAAATACTCCTTTACATAACGCACTTTTTCTTTAACAAATTAGCTTATTTATTCGTGTTGTAGAAAAAGATTAGAACATTGTCAATACCTAATTGACTTTGTTTTACAAAAATTAAATTATTTTTGGTACGTTATTTTGTTATGTAGGTCTCATCAACATAAACTAGTTTGAAGAACATATTATGAAGAAGAGAATCGTTTGTCTCGTCTACTCTAGGTAATGTGACTGTGCAGAGGCTGGGAGAGGAGTCTGTGCGTCGTCTGCAGAGGTTGAATAACACTACTCGAGAAGAGAAGCTGCAGGAAGTGAGGAAGACATCCTAGACTTGCTTTTAGATTCTGTTTGTCTCGTCTACTCTAGGTAATGTGACTGTGCAGTGGCTGGGAGAGGAGTCTGTGCGTCGCCTGCAGAGGTTGAATAACACTACTCGAGAAGAGAAGCTGCAGGAAGTGAGGAAGACATCCTAGACTTGCTTTTAGATTCTGTTTGTCTCGTCTACTCTAGGTAATGTGACTGTGCAGTGGCTGGGAGAGGAGTCTGTGCGTCGTCTGCAGAGGTTGAATAACACCACTAGAAATGAGAAGCTGCAGGAAGTGAGAAAGACATCCTAGACTTGCTTTTAGATTCTGTTTGTCTCGTCTACTCTAGGTAATGTGACTGTGCAGTGGCTGGGAGAGGAGTCTGTGCGTCGTCTGCAGAGGTTGAATAACGCCACTAGAGAAGAGAAGCTGCAGGAAGTGAGGAAGACATCCTAGACTTGCTTTTTGATTCTGTTTGTCTCGTCTACTCTAGGTAATGTGACTGTGCAGTGGCTGGGAGAGGAGTCTGTGCGTCGTCTGCAGAGGTTGAATAACACTACTCGAGAAGAGAAGCTGCAGGAAGTGAGGAAGACATCCTAGACTTGCTTTTTGATTCTGTTTGTCTCGTCTACTCTAGGTAATGTGACTGTGCAGTGGCTGGGAGAGGAGTCTGTGCGTCGTCTGCAGAGGTTGAATAACACCACTAGAAATGAGAAGCTGCAGGAAGTGAGAAAGACATCCTAGACTTGCTTTTTGATTCTGTTTGTCTCGTCTACTCTAGGTAATGTGACTGTGCAGTGGCTGGGAGAGGAGTCTGTGCGTCGCCTGCAGAGGTTGAATAACACCACTATAGAGATGAGAAGCTGCAGGAAGTGAGGAAGACATCCTAGACTTGCTTTTAGATTCTGTTTGTCTCGTCTACTCTATAGGTAATGTGACTGTGCAGTGGCTGGGAGAGGAGTCTGTGCGTCGTCTGCAGAGGTTGAATAACACTACTCGAGAAGAGAAGCTGCAGGAAGTGAGGAAGACATCCCAGACTTGCTTTTTGATTCTGTTTGTCTCGTCTACTCTAGGTAATGTGACTGTGCAGTGGCTGGGAGAGGAGTCTGTGCGTCGCCTGCAGAGGTTGAATAACACCACTAGAGATGAGAAGCTGCAGGAAGTGAGAAAGACATCCTAGACTTGCTTTTAGATTCTGTTTGTCTCGTCTACTCTAGGTAATGTGACTGTGCAGTGGCTGGGAGAGGAGTCTGTGCGTCGCCTGCAGAGGTTGAATAACACCACTAGAGATGAGAAGCTGCAGGAAGTGAGAAAGACATCCTAGACTTGCTTTTAGATTCTGTTTGTCTCGTCTACTCTAGGTAATGTGACTGTGCAGTGGCTGGGAGAGGAGTCTGTGCGTCGTCTGCAGAGGTTGAATAACACTACTCGAGAAGAGAAGCTGCAGGAAGTGAGGAAGACATCCTAGACTTGCTTTTAGATTCTGTTTGTCTCGTCTACTCTAGGTAATGTGACTGTGCAGTGGCTGGGAGAGGAGTCTGTGCGTCGCCTGCAGAGGTTGAATAACACCACTATAGAGATGAGAAGCTGCAGGAAGTGAGGAAGACATCCTAGACTTGCTTTTTGATTCTGTTTGTCTCGTCTACTCTAGGTAATGTGACTGTGCAGTGGCTGGGAGAGGAGTCTGTGCGTCGCCTGCAGAGGTTGAATAACACTACTCGAGAAGAGAAGCTGCAGGAAGTGAGGAAGACTAGGGGTGGAGTCATCCTAGACTTTCAGGACCAGGTCAAAGATGTACTCGATGACAATGATTTCGTTACAGCCGGTAAGCATGTCAATGAAAGAGATATACGGCAGACCAAAATTACAGTGCTTTGTATAAGACCATAGTTTTATACACACAACATTATTATTTGTATCTTCGTGTGAAATACATAGCAGGAACTATGAAACAGCATTATAGTTTTGCAATCTTTATGTTTCTCAGTACTTTTTTAGCTATTGTATTCTTCCTGTTTGAAAATTCTGATTATTGAAAATTGGCCAGAAGGAAAATGGGACATTTGCGTGGCAATTTATGTATAATGATTTAGTAAGAAAGTGGAGAGACTATATCTGGAGTTGGGTGGGTTTTCATTCTGATTGATTGACTCTTATTTTCCTGTACGTATCACTTTTTCTATTTCAGTTCTCCAGTCGGACCACAAGCAAAGTTCTGCAATTCCAGACAATCTCAAGCACATCTTGGAACCCATGTATCCTTTACAAGAAGTCAAATGTCACTGACATGATGGGAAGTGAACTGGGGTGGTGTACATTGGCCCATTTTCATGCGCGACGAATATGTTTTCAAGTTGGTCAGCTGACCGAACCGGTTCGAACCGAAAACCGAAAAAAACATCCATTTTCATGAATCAAAAATCGAACAAAAAACAATATTGTGAAAGTGGCCGCGAACCGTACATACCGAAACGAAACCCGATAATTTCGATTTCGGTTCGGTATACAGTATACTATTTTATTAAACCACTTCGCACACACACATAGTATAGTATAGTCACAGATAACTAATTAACTTCGTAGGCAGATAAACAACGCCCGTGTTAAAAGTGCTTCGCGGTTTGATTTGAACTTGAATGTAGTTATCTTACGCGACCGCATCGCCGCGCTAGCGTACTAAGGTCGGAGATGCAGGTGGCTGTTCCATCGGCTTACAATGTTGCATGGTGTTCAGCGCTTTGTATAGTAGGCCTAATGCCCCCGGCGGTTGAAGCCAGCCGAGTCGCATTCCAGGCGGACAAAGACACCCCAAACCTCGAAAGTGAGCGGGCAAAGAAATGGTTGGGCCGAGGAATTAAACTTTGAGAAACACGTATGCAATGCCAGAAACCACCAAGTGAAACAAACATCACCAATAAAAGGTGCCTGGGTGGTATAGAGAACACGAGATTCTACTGATGTGAATCAACAATCATTCTGCTCACGGTGCCAAAATCATACACGATTTTTTTGTGGGTGTATTCGTTCTTAGGAGAAAAGTCTAAACTCAAGTGATTACAGGAACGCAAGCATTTAATTTGCATTGGAGGGGTGGGGGGGGGGGGGGGGGGACAGTAGAGATAGTGGTCTAGTGGTGTTGTTCCTGCTTTCAATACAGAAGGTCACGAAATGGGCAGTATCTAAAAAACATTTTTTTAAATACGCATTTAAATACATTTGTATATTGTATTTATTCAAATATTGTGTTGCAAAGGATTTGTATCTTGTATTTCAAAATACTTAACTTTGCAGTATCTTAGTCTTTTAGGTACTCAAAATATAAATACATTGTATGCATGGGACAATAAGACAACAGGTGTAAAATTATTAATAATTTAATTTTTTAAATTTTAAAAATAAATTATTCCACACATGGACTCCCCCTCCCCCCCCCCCCCCGTTTTTCGGGCTAGCGTCTTTAAACGTCTGTCGTATCGTATATCTGTATTTTGTATGATACTGTTACTTTATTCAAACTGTTACTACAAACTTTTCGAAGCATTTGGGGGGTATTTGTCTGTAAGTAGTAGTGATTACGTACGTGCGTAGCCATTTTTCAATAAGCATATAATACCCTGCGAATTAAATCAAACTTATTTGGTACCACGTACCATTAATAAATTTTGGATGTAACTACGTACTACACATGAATTGATGTTTTAAATATTTGCATATTTTTTAAAAAGGGTACGTGCACTAACTAGCATAACTAGCACTTTCTGTGTTACATAGTGTGGGGGGGGGGGGGGGGGGGGAATTATTTTTAACCAGAACGATCATTCGCGGTGGCGGCAGTGTATTACTTATTAGTTTGAATAGCAATTATTTGTCACTCTCTTTGTCCACTGTCTCGCCGCGTCGTCACTGGAAGGTGCTCGGGCGGGTAGACAGGCAGACGCCTACAGCAACACGTCGCGCGTGCCTCTCACGTCGAGAGAGGCGATTTGCAGGTGTGGGTTTTCAGTATCGTCATCCCTTGACAATGGTGGCTAACTGTTGTGTATTCGGGTGTAAAAACGAGCGTTTGCTAGTTTCGAATATATCATTTCATAGAATTCCGTGCATTGATAAAACCCCGAAACTGTATTGACACTGACTTATCCAAATCAACATACGAAACGCACTTTGCGAGGGACAGCTATCTGCTATCACTTCATTAAAATTTTCCGGTTCTTCACAAGCAACAGCCTCACAACTTTGCAGGTCGCAGAACGTAGAAAGTAAGACGAAAGAAGACATGTCATCGTCACCTTCCATATTACGTACCAGCTGTCATGAGAAAATAATTCTCTTTTCTCTGTGCAAGAATGTTTTGAATAGGCTTCAGCATTCACCCTT
The DNA here is from genome assembly GCA_945910005.1 of Isoperla grammatica. Classification (NCBI taxonomy): domain Eukaryota; kingdom Metazoa; phylum Arthropoda; class Insecta; order Plecoptera; family Perlodidae; genus Isoperla; species Isoperla grammatica. Next base: position 45,256,435 of record OX246738.1, on the reverse strand, counting down.
TCAGGCCTACTGGCCACCTGCAGTATTTATTTTTAGTTTGCAACACCCCCGCCCCCTCCCCCGGGCGCTCAACAAAGCTCCTACTGAAGAAAGTCGCGTGGGTCGTTGACCTATCGTCCTAGGTCTTCAGCTCAGAGGGGAGGGCCATCGTGGTCAGTTTACATCGAGTAGGACGGAGTTACCTATGATGTAAACAATTTGTTAACACCACGAAACAACTTAAAAGTGATTAATGCTATTTGGGTGCACATCTTTCGAAACAAAGTTGATGCATTCAGAAGTTGTTATTGCAGTTTGGGCCCTCTCCCATTCTTGACCAAACTTGGATGGGGGGGGGGGGGTTGCGTCAATCCCCATACTTTCGCCACTGTGCACTAAGCAGGTTCAATTATCAAATTTTGCAAGAGGGGACAAAGCATAATAACACTTTCTACCTCGCTACGGCCGGGGGGGGGGGGGGGGTGGGGGGGGGGGGGCACCCCTCAGATTACCCCGCAGAGCGCATTTTTATTTTTAACACTTTTTTTTACCGAAATGGGATTTTAAAGTAGGTTCTGAATGAAAGATATTGAACTACGTACTTTGTCAAAACATGGTTCCATTTTTATTAATAAATCAAAATAGAACCCATGTAGACATAAAACGTGCTCGTATAGGCCTACATCAATCAAAAAAACAGTAAGGCCTATATGTCATAGAAAGCATCAACACTCTTAGGAACAATATCTTGAGAGATGGAACTGGTCACGATTGACTAGTCACACTTATAAAATGCTGTTAATCGTTACATAAGTTGAAGAAAACTTAAGAAATAGTAATTATAATACATTATCGTATAATATACGATAATGTATTATATTTACTATTTCTTACGTTTTCTTCGTTTATGTATATTATACATCATATAGCTAGTTAAATTTTAAACAATTCCTGAAACCAAGGGGGGGGGGGGGGGAAACAAGTTCCCCCTTGGGTGTTCCCCCTTCCCCCCCCCCCCCCCCCCTTCGCAGGGCCCATGTATACCTGTTTGTGCACAACATTGTTGTTGCGTACGTATAAGTTGAAGAAATTAGAACATGTGCATATTTAGTAATTTCTGCTGGTTTGGACACTTACAAATACTTTGACAACAATACTTAGCACACGTTATCTGTGCTGCCATCGTTTTTGAATAAGTTATGTTGTTTATCTTATAAAATAAATAGCACATCCACAGGTAATTCGCGCCGTAGTTCATACGCCAAAACACAGGATACACTATCCACATTGTGTTGATCGTGGAACTGGGTTACTGCGCCCTCACACGCTAAGAAATGTTGACTCGACGTTAACGAGCACGGCAATATGTTGATGAGAACACTAAGAAGTAAAATGTGTGAGTTGTTCCATCAACAAATTGAGCTAAGTTGTGTTACCATTGATAGGCCTAGTGTTTTATTCAACAAGCCACTTCAGAATATGATAGTGGACCACAGATAACAATACATTGCGTGGGTGATAGTTCTGTAACAAAAGACGCGCAGTGTACGCTTTTATCTCTACGAGCTTCTCGCTCCTCTTCCTTCTTCGAAGCCCGGTTGCGGGCCTGGCCTGATTTTCAGCTCCGTTGATGTATTTTGTTTTTGTATTTAATGTTTTTGTTTCTCCTCTTTATATGCATTTCGTTTTAGATGTGTGATTTGTGCGAGAGCAATTATTGCGATTATGGGGTATTCTTTCGTTTTGTTTGATTTGTGTCATGTGTGTTGACTATTCCTTTTTTGTTATGTGGTATGTTGTCTTTCGGCTACTGGGCTTTGTCTCGTGTGCGTTTCTCACAATTAACATATCTATTCTTCTCCGTGTAGGCCTACCTGTTCCTAGTGAGACGGTACAGGCTTGTCCCACACGGCTTGCGTGTTCTTAAAAGCCACATGTGCTCCAAGTAAAGGGAAACCACTCAGAAGAGTATCAGTTTTCTAAATTATTTGACATTTTTAATGACGGTCTGGTATTTGTCTTGGAGGGGAGGTCAGAGTTTGTTACCACGCCGAGGGTGAGAACTTCCACTTCAAGGCTAAGTTCCAGGCTAGTCCATTTTTAGGCCACTACACCCCCCTAGTTAGGGTAAACCAAATTCAAAATCTTCCATGACGTCACTAATTAAGAGCCTTCTGATTGGTCGCCCTAAGAACACAGGGGCAAGTTTGTAGCCGGAGTCCTGAGGGACGGTTGGCAGAACGAAGACGGCCTTTGGCCGAATAGGTCGGTTTTTTAGGCGTACGACGGCCGCGGGCCAAGGTGTAAGGAGAGACAATGGCCGGGTTGGCCGAACGTGGTCGGGTGTGAGTGAAGTGTAGTTTTTAGTACTAAGTAATCATCATAATAAGTAATCAGTAAATATAAATTAATAAGTATTAAGTAACAACGTATGAGACAACGAACGGGACACAATAATAACAATACAACAACAAGAGACCACCACAACTCCAACCCATAGACAGTTATAAACACCCACGCTCTCCGGCTGCATCAACCTAATTTCGTCAACATCATCAATATCACCATCGCCATCCGTACATCAAGCCATCTCCAGCCAGCGCTACAACAGGTATCGTTATTACTTTTTTTACCTATACTATGGCCATAGGGAGGTAGATTAGTATTAACGATATTTATTTCAGACTTTTGTTTTCATTCATTCATTTTGTTTAATTATGTATTTCATTTTCATTTTTGTGTATCTTTTGTGTCATTTGTGTTATTAATTAAACATTAAGATTTATATTTTATACTATTCTATTTTTTAATTCCTATTATCCTACAACCATAATCTCATATTTTATTTAAGCAACAACAACTTTTCATATATTTTTTGTGCTCTACCAACAACCCAAAGTTGAGCTAGCTGAGGGTTTGTTTTTCTAATTGTTTTCATTCTTTTATTTTCATTTCATTTTATCATGTTTTCATTTATCCGTACTGTCTCAAATGGCGCCTTGCAACGTGTGGCGTGAATCGTAAAAACGTATGGGGTCCGATTCACCGCCCAAGATTTATGTAATTTGTTCATTTTGTATTTGTTGTTGCTATGTATTGTTATAAAAAGGTTGTAGTGATATATTAAACATAAATATTGTAGAGAATTGTGATTGTGTTTAGATTAATAATTGTATTTAACGAGTCTTGTAATGTCTTTGTCCTATAAGTGAGTAAAGAAGGAATCAATGATTGTAGTTTAATAATTGATTTTTTTTTTATACTAAGTAAAGATAATTTGAAACAATGGCAATGGAAAATAAAGAGCTGTTGGTGCTGTTAAAGGAATTAAAGGAGGAGTTAAGGAATGATATGGAACAGTTAAAGAAGGATATGAAGGATAACACGCAAAGGTTAGAAAGTAAGGGGGATGACAACGCAGAACAGTTAAAGAATATAAATGACAACACAGAACAGTTAAAGAAAGATATGAAGGATATAAATGACAACACAGAACAGTTAAAGAAAGATATGAAGGATATGAATGACAACACAGAACAGTTAAAGAAAGATATGAAGGATATGAATGACAACGCAGAACAGGTAAACAAAGATATGAAACAATTAATTGAGGAGTTAAGAAACGATAGGAAGAAGTTTAAGGAAGAGTTAAAAGAAGTAATAGTAGAGTGTAAGAATGAGATGCACGAAGTAATCTATGGAAGTAAAGAAGGTAAAAATAAAAGTGTTGAGATAGTGAGTTGCGAATTAGAGTCAAAGATAAGCGAAGTAGATTCAAGTGTTAATGTGTTGGGGAAGAAAGTAAACGTAGATAAGGGAAAGAAAAGTAACTTCAGTTTAAAGAAAGTAAAGAGGTTGAGGAAAGGTAAGATATTGAGTAAGTCAAAGAAGTGCGGTTCAAGTAAGAAAAGAAGTAGTAAGAGAGAGGTCATGAAGAGAAGGGTTAAATTCAAGAAAGTAAAGGTAAAAGGGAGTAAGAAACTGCGGAAAAGGAGTAGTGTGAAGGGGTGGATTTGTCGGAGTAAGATGAAATTTAACCCGTTAACTTTCCAAGGTGGTACGTTAAAATAAAATCCCGGATGTGACATTTCAATAATTTGCGAGGATGTGCTCCATACGAGACGAGCGAGTTATTATGACGAACGTAGCGATCAATTAGAGTTTAGGCCGATTAACAATAGATTAAATAGCGTACGTAATTTTGTTAATTTTAGTTTACGTGTTTTGTGTTATGTAAGATGTTTTGTAAACAGCGGGCAGTGAGCTTGGTTTCGGGGGGTCGGTCTTGGAGGGGTCGTTCAAGGTCAGAGCCTTCAGCTCGCAAACAGATGTTTTTTTTGTTGGTGTTACGGTTTCTTCACGAGGGGGATGTAGGAAGTATTTGGGGATGTAGAGTTCGTTCGCGCTAAGAATTGGGTTTTAAAAAGTGTCTTATGGAAGTTTTGTTAATTTGGAAGTCGTTTAAGTAGGTAGGTATTTTGAGAGAAGTGAAAGGTTTCGTTTGTAAGGTTTCATTGTTTTAAGAGGAGGAGTTCATTTCGGATGTGCGATAAGGTTAATGAGGGGTGGATTAAGTAAAATGACGTGTTATAAATGGAAGTTTAATTTTCAAGAGGTTTCGAGTTTTATTTTGGTTAATCGTGAGGTGAGGGGTAGTTTTCATTTCAATTCAATAAAAGTAATTTAAAAAATTAAATGAATTCGTTTTGTGCGAAATATAAATAAATTGGCGGATGAGTTAGGGTGATAGTTGTGAAGGTCATTTCAGTTTTAATTGGTAGTAGTTGAGTTTTGTTCATTTAACGTCAAGTCTGTGAGGAAGTGTGGTAATTGTTTTTGACTGTTCGTGGGTAACTATGGGTAGACTGTTGAGTGGTGGTTAGTATAGCGTGCGTTTTTTATTTTTGTGCCAACAGATTCTTTTCTTGCACTCACCGGTAGAGAGGCCGTACTGAGATTTAGTTTTTATGAACAATCTGTTGTGTCGTAATTGGTATGTAAGTAATTGGAATAGCGTACGTTTGGTGGTGTTTTTCTTCGTGGGTACCGCTAACAGGTGCTATCATAGTGTACTCAGAGCAGAGGTAAATAAGTAACTGGTTGTGGAGTCATGTTGTAAACTGGAACGATTATTGCCTGAGCCATTCATTTATTTGTTGTTCATACAAGAGGGTTTCAAACTGTTGTAACATGTGGAAATAATTTGGTCAAGTGTTGAAAAACAGATGTAAGGAAGAATGTGGGAGAGATTTGGGTGTGAGACCACAAAAAAAAGTAGGGTCTAGAGGAGGGGTAGTTGTTAGCATTTTACGACGACCCTGTCCGAACAGCCACGTGCCATTTAAAGAGCTAGATGTATAGTGCGATCGTAGTAAGGAGTATGCAGCTCCAACTTTTAATTGTAATGCAACTTAGCATTATGCAAATGTCATAATAATTTTAAGTATCATCCATGTATTAATTCATAATTAACTTGTAATCAATATGTATTAATTTTAACTTCAATTTTTTGTAATTTTTAAGGTTTTTCACTTAAATGGAATATAATTAATTACACGTTGTAGTATTTAATTATATTCGAGGGGTATTGAGACGGTACAGGCTTGTCCCACACGGCTTGCGTGTTCTTAAAAGCCACATGTGCTCCAAGTAAAGGGAAACCACTCAGAAGAGTATCAGTTTTCTAAATTATTTGACATTTTTAATGACGGTCTGGTATTTGTCTTGGAGGGGAGGTCAGAGTTTGTTACCACGCCGAGGGTGAGAACTTCCACTTCAAGGCTAAGTTCCAGGCTAGTCCATTTTTAGGCCACTACACCCCCCTAGTTAGGGTAAACCAAATTCAAAATCTTCCATGACGTCACTAATAAGAGCCTTCTGATTGGTCGCCCTAAGAACACAGGGGCAAGTTTGTAGCCGGAGTCCTGAGGGACGGTTGGCAGAACGAAGACGGCCTTTGGCCGAATAGGTCGGTTTTTTAGGCGTACGACGGCCGCGGGCCAAGGTGTAAGGAGAGACAATGGCCGGGTTGGCCGAACGTGGTCGGGTGTGAGTGAAGTGTAGTTTTTAGTACTAAGTAATCATCATAATAAGTAATCAGTAAATATAAATTAATAAGTATTAAGTAACAACGTATGAGACAACGAACGGGACACAATAATAACAATACAACAACAAGAGACCACCACAACTCCAACCCATAGACAGTTATAAACACCCACGCTCTCCGGCTGCATCAACCTAATTTCGTCAACATCATCAATATCACCATCGCCATCCGTACATCAAGCCATCTCCAGCCAGCGCTACAACAGGTATCGTTATTACTTTTTTTACCTATACTATGGCCATAGGGAGGTAGATTAGTATTAACGATATTTATTTCAGACTTTTGTTTTCATTCATTCATTTTGTTTAATTATGTATTTCATTTTCATTTTTGTGTATCTTTTGTGTCATTTGTGTTATTAATTAAACATTAAGATTTATATTTTATACTATTCTATTTTTTAATTCCTATTATCCTACAACCATAATCTCATATTTTATTTAAGCAACAACAACTTTTCATATATTTTTTGTGCTCTACCAACAACCCAAAGTTGAGCTAGCTGAGGGTTTGTTTTTCTAATTGTTTTCATTCTTTTATTTTCATTTCATTTTATCATGTTTTCATTTATCCGTACTGTCTCACTAGTCTAGGTTATATTTGGTTTTGCACTTACTGTACTTAGCTAAAGAGGGCGACATTGTGCCCTTAATTGGCATTCCCACCTTAGGGTGGCTAATAAAAAATAAAAATAAACTGTTACTACCATCGTATGATTGCCGAGCAGTAGTGGATTAGATCAGTAGTATCAAATCAAGGAGTATACTATAATCTGTTATCTGTGTAACTAAAAATGTCATAACAGTCTTAAGTAAATGAATATTATACCAGTTCTTGTAACTGAGTGGGTAGACAATAAATACACATTATTTTATGTGTGTTTATTTCAGTGGCGTAACTACAACTAAAGATCCCCCTCCCCTTCCCTATCGCCACTGATATTTGTCATATTTTACTTCTTTTCCTTCTTGTAAGATTTCAAATTTGCAAACCGGTCAATTACTGTATCGACATCCATTTGTTTCACCCGCTCTGGTTGGAATTCATAGTCGGCCCCTACATTTAGGCGCACCCATTGTTGCTATGGATTTGTTTCGTTGATGGGAAATAACATGCAAACAACTGTTACCTTGGACCAGACTCTACCATAACTGGCAAGGTAAGAAACAAGATGCATTTGGTACAGACATGGAGATAGCTGGAAGACATGTCTGTGTTGTCTACTATGGGAGAATGTGAGGGGCTTTTATTGTTGTGGTTCTACGTGAATTCACACATAATTTCTAGACTCATTGTGTTTTGAAAGCTCAGAAACTGCAATGGCAAGTTTTCAAAAAAGTTGTCAATGAAGAACTAAGTTTTCAGATTTACATTTTTTTCGTTTTAATTTGCATATTAATGATAGCATATATATATATATATACACATGGATAAGGAATAATTTTTGCACCCCACCCCGTGGTCCTTTAGTTACGCCACTGGTTTATTTACTCTTGTTCAGACACTAACATCTCAAACTGCTTTATTGTATTGTCCTATTGTCTACCTATGACTCTACGTCTTGTTCCTTGTGATGTTATTTCGAGGTCAATATTCACTACCCTCGCCCAGCCAGCCGTCCGATGCGTCTGCAAACCAAGGGCTCGGTATGTGTGCGATTCGATGCTCGCGGCAGTAAAAGGGGGTGAACCAAGGTTTGGCAACACCGTAGCCGGCCGCGTCACGACAAACGAGTTCCGAAGAAGAAATCCTCTGCAGGTGACTCACACGCCTGTGTGGCGGCAGCACATTCGCTCTTCTACCATCCTTGTGGTCGCGGAGGGAACTAATCAAATAGCGAAGCATGGCGCCCATTTGAATCGTTTATCTGCCTACGCAAGTTAATTAGTTATCTGTGGTATAGTCCTGAAAACACTTTTTTCCTATCATTTTAATTTTGTGACGATTATGTTTAATTTCCTTGTGATCTTCCTTAATCGCTTTATCAGACCTGGCCAATACATTGCACCTGAAGAGGTAAGGCGGCGAAATTATGATATCGTATCCGTATAACCAGGACTTGTTTTAACCTGGACTGTTGTTGCTGAATATGAACCTGGGTCCGGAGTGACTTATCTTATGCTTGTGTGTATTCTTTCAGTACCTCTACCTGGATGGTAACAGCCTGAACTCGAACGATCTGCGTGCCTTGGGAAAAGCGCAATATAAAATAAAGGTAAGTCGGCCATCATGAACATAATATTATTCTTTGTGAAGCGTCTTACTCATTACTCAAGTTTCACTGGAAAGTCTCACTAATTCCCTTCAACAGCTGACAGCCGACGCAGAAAAAAATGTCACAAAAGCGAGACTCCTCATTGAGAAAATCTTAAAAGAACGAAAAGGTGAGTATGATGTTGGACGAGAAAGTGTCAAATTCAATGAATATGCGTGTGTTTATCTTTAAATTCAAAATCTGATTTCTTTTGCAGTTGTGTATGGAATAACAACAGGCTTCGGGAATTTTGCAAAAACTGTCATTGAACACGATAAGCTTGAGTAAGTATTATACATAAGAATACCCCTTGGAAGGTATCTACCCCCAAACGAAAATTCTGTACTCGTTGACATTGGGAATATTTTTTCGCTGTCCATTGGTATTTAAGTTAGACGTTTCAAAATTCACACTCGCAAAAAGCTTTGAAAACAAGTGAATTTTGTATGTCCCGGAAAATTGATTAATTTCTAGCTGTTCTTGCATTCTTATATGAATAAATGTATAAAATTGAGGAAAAATATAGTTTTATGTACAATTCAAAATTTCCCCAAATTTCTAAAAAAAATTACGCTATATTTATTTTTAAAAAAATCACAGATTATTTATTTTGGATTTTCTAAGTCTGCTTTATCTCATCAAAAATAGTAACTACTGCAAGGTTAATTTTTTTTTATTCCCTAGGGAACTGCAGTACAATTTAATTCGCTCGCACTCTGCTGGCGTGGGCAACCCGTTGACTCCAGAGAAGACGCGCATGTTGTTGGCTCTGCGCATCAACGTGCTGGCCAAGGGATACAGCGGGATATCCCTCAAGACACTGCACACCCTAGTCAGCGGCTTCAACGGTCAGTCAGCTACAATCAAACAATCAAACCGTCTCCAATGAGACCGCTCTAAAGTCGTTTCAAAATAACCTTGTGGATGCTGACGTCATGAGTAGAGCATACCAAATGTCACTATTTGAAAAAGCAATCCGCTGATTGGCTCCGACTCACTCATGACGTCAGCATTCACAATTGGTTGCTGTGGAACAACTTTACAAGATTGTAGAAATGAATAATATGGGCAAGGGCAACATTAAAACCTAGCTAAATTATTGTTTGTGCTGTATTTCTAATAACGTTTTATTTCAATTACATTTTGAAATTAGGGTGAAAAGCCTCTCAAATGTACCATAAATTGATAAATTTTATTAAAATATTGTGTAGTATGTAACGTAGTAATTACTAAGTGTCTTATGTTCGTCATGTGTGTTAGTCAAAACACACTTTTTTTTTTTTTTTACTTGTCAATTGTCAGTAAATCATGTGCGTTTGTTTGTTACACAGCCTCCTGCCTGTCATGGGTCCCCGAACAAGGGTCTGTGGGGGCGAGTGGGGACCTCGCCCCGCTTGCCCACTTGGCCTTGGGGCTGATGGGAGAAGGGAAGATGTGGAGCCCTGGCACGGGGTGGGGGGAGGCGTCAGAGGTAAGGTATTCATACAGAGACGAAAATTCCAAGTCTTTAATATTTTCTAATCAAAAATTGGTGTGAAAAAATTTAAAAAAATTTTTAAATCATTTTTTCAACTACCCTACGTGTTTAAACAAAATGTACACATATCAGAACTAGTGCGTATATTTCAAGTGGAGCAAGACAAATTTCAGATACGTTCCAAGTCTTCCCGAGAGATGATCCAGGGTCAATTCAGTCAACCCTGTTATTGCCATGGCTGAGAACCAATTACGTTTCCAGGTCCTGAAGGTGAACGGACTCACACCCATGACGCTGGGGCCCAAGGAAGGCATCGCCCTCATCAACGGCACCCAGCTGATTACGTCACTGGGAGCCGAGGCAGTGGAGCGGTCCTACTACATAGCTCGCCAGGCGGACGTCGTGGCAGCCCTCACGCTGGAGGTCCTCAAGGGAACATCCACCGCCTTCGACTCCGACGTCCAACTGATCCGGCCACACCCGGGCCAGATCCTCGTTGCCAAGAGACTTCGCGCGCTGCTGCATTCGGACACGTACCCGTCGCAGATAGCGGAGAGCCATCGCTTCTGCAACCGCGTGCAAGACGCGTACACCCTCCGCTGTTGTCCGCAGGTTCACGGCATCGTGCACGACACGATAGACTTTGTCAGCGGGATCATCACGACAGAGATGAACAGCGGAACCGACAACCCCATCGTCTTCGCCGACAGAGGGGAGATCATTTCGGCGGGGAACTTCCACGGAGAATATCCAGCCAAGGCACGCATTCCATTTCATATATTATACATTTTCTATTTATTTATTTATTTATTTATTTATTTATTTATTGATTTATTTACTTACTTATACTTATACTTATTTATTTATTTATTTATTTATTTATTTATTTATTTATTTATTCATTCATTTATTTATTTATTTATTTATTTTTTATTTATTTGTTTATTTGTTTATTTATTTATTTATTTATTTATTTATTCATTTATTCATTCATTTATTCATTCATTCATTTATTTATTTTTATTTGTTTATTTATTTATTTATTTATTTACTTACTTACTTATACTTATTTATTTATTTATTTATTTTATTTTATTTATTTTTTATTTTTTTATTTATTTACGTATTTACTTATTTACTTATTTATTTATTTATTTACTTCTTTATTTATTGCTTTATTTAATTATTTATTTATTTATTTATTCATTCACTCATTCATTTATTTATTTATTTATTTATTTATTTATTTATTTATTTATTTATTTATTTATTTATTTATTTATTTATTTATTCATTTATTTATTTATTCATTTATTTATTTATTAATTTATTTGTATATTTATTTATTTATTTCCAACACACGTTATAGTTAGAATGCATGCATGCATCAATATAGGAATTGTCTAGTAAGTACATAACAAGTTTAAAAGATTATACTGTACTTACAAGGCTACAACTAATAGGGATAGAGGTGGTCAGTGCCTGTTCATGGTCTCCAACTCGATTCCGCTGATTTTTCCGAGGTTTTCCTAAGTTACAAGGTAAATGGTGTCATATTGTCTTCCACCTCAATCGTGGATCCGTTGCCAGAAATCGAATACAGTAATAACAGATTTGTTCCACTCATGACAGGTGTGCGACTACTTGGCCATCGCTGTACACGAGTTGGCGTCCATGAGCGAGCGAAGGATAGAGCGCCTTGTGAATCCTTCTCTAAGTGGCCTGCCAGCGTTCCTGGTCAAAGAGGGAGGACTTAACTCAGGGTTCATGCTGGCACATTGCACGGCTGCCTCGCTAGGTACGTCCATATGAGTCTTGTCACTGTAATGACATGTTGGAATCCTGTGCTTATATAGTGGCCTGCCAGCATTCCTGGTCAAAGAAGGAGTACCTAATCAACAACAAAATATTATGTAGTTAAAAAAAAGTAAAAATAAGCATTTGTACATATTAGTGCAAGCTATGAATTTTTTTTCATGGCAACTTTATTTTTGGAAAGATTTATTATTTCTTGTCTAAAATGTCAGCTGCTTTTTTTAAACTCTTATATCCTAAACTAATCACATGCATATGTCAATTTCATGCATGCCTTTCATAAGTATTTAATTATTTATTATTGGCTCAATGAATATTGCATATGCATCCGTCAGAAGAGGAGATTTTTGGTTTAGTAGAGCGTACTAGATTCATAAGTCACAGCTGAAGAGTTTGGGGTTCTCAGAACTCCAATACCCAGTAAAGAACTACTGCCATCGGATGGTCAGATTTCAAGAAGATGTAAGGAACTAGAAAAAGTAGAAACAACATTGGTATTAGGTATTGTATCAAACCATTTGTCTGCATTAGAAAAGTTAACTAAGGCCAACTATAACCGTGTGCTATAGTGTCGGAGAACAAGGCGCTATGTCACCCAGCTTCTGTGGACTCGCTGAGCACCAGCGCTGGCACCGAAGATCACGTCTCTATGGGATGCTTTGCAGCGCGCAAAGCTCTTCTAGTGGTTGAGAACGTCGAGAGAGTGATAGCCATCGAGCTTCTGGCTGCTTGCCAAGCGATTGAGTTCTTACGCCCTCTCAAGACAACAGTCCCCTTGGAAGAAGTCTACAATGTTGTGCGCAGTGTTGTACGGTACGTTCTCTCTCTCTCTCTCTCTCTCTCTCTCTCTCTCTCTCTCTCTCTCTCGACTGCTCTGCACATATTATGGCAGCTAGGATGTGTCGCATCCGAACTATGTTTTTTTAAGTTCAACGGCTTGTAAAGACCCGGAAGTAATGAAAAGCAAAACTTTTTTGTTTCCTGTAGTACTACAAAAATCCAACTTTTTTTAATTTAAAGAGAAACTTTAAAGTTTAAACATATTTTCGAGGTATTGATTAAGTTCAAAATTTCTTCAACATTGAACACTCATTTTACTCAACTTTTGGTATATTAAGTGAGGAAAGGATCCAACAGCTTACCTTCGTGTAGTAAGATGACGGATTTGCGAGTTTGAAGTACACATGAAGACATAATACAAAATATAACGAGACGTTTCGACCGAGGTCTTGCTCACTCGAGAGAAGAATGGCTACTGCAACTACTCTAGTCAACTAAACAACTATAATAAACTAGACTAAAATATATATATATATATGTACAATATTTACAAGGCGCTGTTGGGGGGTGTGGCGGCAGGGAGGTGAGAGGGGGAGAGGGCTATCACTAACGGATGTTTAGGTTGGGAGCCAACCTAGATTTAGTGATCCACTGGTGGGCCAACTCCCACCGTCTTAGTTCGCCTGGGTTGCAGCTGGCTGGGAGGGATTTTATCACTCTGGTGTTGAAACATCCATTGAATGCCAGGTTATGGGATGCCGCATGTTGAGCCACCGGTTTGTCCATGGTCAGGTTTTTAGTGTCTTGCCTGTGCCCGTTCATCCGTGACCTAAGCGAGTTCTTAGTTAGGCCAACATATTCGGCAGGGCAGTGGTTGCAGTTCAGTTGGTAGACTACATTGGTGGTTTGGCAGGTGTTGTGTTGCCTTATTGGGTATGTCTTGCCGGTGGCCTGGGCACTGAACGTGGTGGAAGGTTGATGAATTGGGCACGTCAAGCAACCGTTACCTCCTTGGCAAGGGTAGGAACCTGCTGGTTCATTTTCCACCAACTCGACACGCCACTACCACCAGGCTCGCTATTGGTCACCATTGATGTCACGTCATTATACACTAATATCCCGACCACACAGGGATTAGCCGCCCTAGAACACTTCCTTAGAACCCGGCCACCCGGCACCAAACCAGACGCCCCGTTTCTCACAGAACTTGCGCACATGGTCCTCCGCCTCAACAACTTTCGGTTCATGGAGCGCCACTACCTGCAAACGAAAGGCACAGCCATGGGCACCAGAATGGCCCCCTCGTATGCCAACCTCTTCATGGGCAAACTAGAGAAGCAGTTCCTAGCAACCCGTGACCATCTGCCCTTGTGTTTCTTCCGTTTTATTGATGACATCTTTATGGTATGGCCCCACGGCCAAGCACTACTAGACGTCTTCCTCACGGACCTCAACAATGCCAGTGTGTTACGCTTCACTTGGGAATCGTCATCATTGCACGTCGCATTCCTTGATGTGGATGTCTATTTAGAATCGGGCCGGCTGAGGACTGATGTTCACTTCAAACCCACCAACAAGCAGCTGTACCTTCATCACGACAGCTGTCACCCTACATATACCAAACGAGCACTACCCTACTCCCTAGCAGTGAGAGGCCAACGTATCTGCTCAGATGGTAATGATCTTGCCAAGTATTGCGAACGCATTACCAACGCCTTTGTGGCTCGAGGCTACGACAAGACCACCGTCCAACAACGCATCAATAGACCAGCGAGGCAGGCCATCCCGCCGCCCAATGATGTTATACCTCTAGTCACACAGTGGCACCCAGGACTACAGGCACTCAATGGTATAATGAAAAGTGGCCTTCACATTTTAACATCCTCCACTAAGACCCAAGATCTGGTAAAATCCTTGCCTAGAGTAGCCTTCAGACGCCCCCCGAACATTGCGGACCTAGTGGTCAGGAGAGACTGCCGCATCAGGGATGCTCCTGAAAATGAACCAGCAGGTTCCTACCCTTGCCAAGGAGGTAACGGTTGCTTGACGTGCCCAATTCATCAACCTTCCACCACGTTCAGTGCCCAGGCCACCGGCAAGACATACCCAATAAGGCAACACAACACCTGCCAAACCACCAATGTAGTCTACCAACTGAACTGCAACCACTGCCCTGCCGAATATGTTGGCCTAACTAAGAACTCGCTTAGGTCACGGATGAACGGGCACAGGCAAGACACTAAAAACCTGACCATGGACAAACCGGTGGCTCAACATGCGGCATCCCATAACCTGGCATTCAATGGATGTTTCAACACCAGAGTGATAAAATCCCTCCCAGCCAGCTGCAACCCAGGCGAACTAAGACGGTGGGAGTTGGCCCACCAGTGGATCACTAAATCTAGGTTGGCTCCCAACCTAAACATCCGTTAGTGATAGCCCTCTCCCCCTCTCACCTCCCTGCCGCCACACCCCCCAACAGCGCCTTGTAAATATTGTACATATATATATATATATTTTAGTCTAGTTTATTATAGTTGTTTAGTTGACTAGAGTAGTTGCAGTAGCCATTCTTCTCTCGAGTGAGCAAGACCTCGGTCGAAACGTCTCGTTATATTTTGTATTATGTCTTCATGTGTACTTCAAACTCGCAAATCCGTCATCTTACTACACGAAGGTAAGCTGTTGGATCCTTTCCTCACTTAATATACCATTCCAGCCGATTGGCACCTACTTTCATAACCTTACTCAACTTTTGAATAAATGATGTCTAACTTGAAAAATGAAATGAGAGAATGAAATGAAATGTAAATAAAAAATAAACTATGTAAAATAAAATCTAGTTTTGGAGTTCTTATACTACCGAAGCAATGACAAAGTGGTCGGTTTTCTAATAATATTAAGCTTATATGGTAGCACCTGAATGGGAGAATGGCCATCAATAAATCCAGTTTGTTTCAGACCGTGGGACAAAGATCGCTTCATGTCGCCTGACATCAACAACGTGACTGATCTTCTCTTGGAGGACAAGATTTGGAGTTCAGTCAAGCATCACATAGATTTCTACCACGCTCCACAGGCAAGTAGCAGCACACGCACACATTTGCACGTTTGTTGTTATTATTCACGGCAACGTGTCAAATGTCCGAATTTCCATAAGTCCGAAATCTTATTTCTCAAAAAATCAAACTAATGGGAATTCGGAGTTTTGGACTTTTCGAAATTCTGACTTGTGGGGATTTGGTTGGACTACAATGTTCCTCTGGTTCACCTGAAGGAAACACAATTAATCCAGTTTGTCTATGCTCACAGGAGATTGAGACGAGAGTTTTCAGCCCCACGGCCGTCATGGCCGGAGATAAGCAGAGAGAGCGCCCGCAGGTCAAGAAGAGGAAACGCAAGCTGGATGGAGAATAGTACAAACACTTTCAACAATCACAAGTGTTGTCAAGCATATTTGTAATGGAACCACAGGTTTTGCTCTGGAAAAATAATGAAAACTCTAGTACACATGAATAAAAATGTTATGTTGTGAACTACATTTAGTCATTTACGTTTTAAGAAGTTTTCCCAAGTTGTTGGAAAATAAAATTACAAACTACGTTTTATGAGACCCTTGAAGAACAACATATTGTCTTCTATTATTGGTAATGGAATAAATGTTATTGAAACTCATGTAATTTGCAAGTATGTACTGAATGTGTTTATCCTATCCTCTATAGACAACCCCAAAGGCTACGCATGTTTATTTGTTTATTGCAGCATATCAGCTATATAGTGGTGAAGTTTTGCCTTTTTACTAGTAAACCTGTTGTGGCCGAAAACCCCGAGTTGGTCAAGAATTTGGAGACATACTTTTAGATTAGCAAACCCTTTGGTTTACAGAGCTACGGTATAATATCAGTTCTGTTATTCTATTTATTCCAGTATTTCTATCAATCAAATATTTTATATAGGCTACATATTCAATCATTCTATTCATTGTTTTACAATTGAATAGTGAACAATTAATAAAGTATAAAAAAATACATAGTGGAATTTATACTCTTCTACTTTAAATATACTTTCGTAAACCCAAAAAACTATGTGCGCTTAAGTGATATGATTAATAATAATAATAATAATAACCCCAACATCAAAAATTTACTTATTTTAAGGCCAATCCACAATGCAAAAATTAACAGTAACAGTAAGGTTACAACCAATCCAATTGGCATATGAGCAACAATGGACTCTCACCAGCCAATATGATTGGTTCAAGCCATACTGTTACTGTTAATCTTCATTGTGGATGGCCCTTTACTATTTTGTGGTAAATTACCAGTTTTAATTGTACAGTAAATCCACATCACTAAGTCATACTTCCTGATTATTTACCAGGCCAAAACCATTTAGATAGAAAATTATCAGATTGTCAGTCAGGCCTTTTGGTTACCTATAAGGTCAAAAGGAAATGAAGACTAGATGTCGAGCAGTACTATACAAAGGTTTCTAGTAGAGTTCAGTTTAGAGCTGTCGGAACAATTAAAATTATTGGTAAGTAGAAGTAACGTAACGCATACGAACTAAGCAAATTCCAAAATACCTTTTTTGCTGCCGATATTCGTTCTTCTTTACTCTTGATGCACACAGCACTATTCTAAGGCAACCCTGGACCACAGTGATGATTCCTTACCCTGGTTGGGAAGAGAAGTCTAGGAAATTCAATGGGAATGCAGTGTTTACTTATTTGTTGGTTGAAATTCAGTAAAATAATACGAGTAAAATTGTAGGGTTGTTTTATATAATTACTATAACAATATACAAATGCAATGAGAGCATAGCAAGACTTCTGGTACATGGACCACATTTTGAGAGAACAATCATTACAAAACCAAGTGGCGAAACAAGTCGGGTGATGATTGCATACCTAAAAGATTCCATACATTTGTGGTCGAGCACACCTATGTGCTTTTTAAATGCAACTGAAGTCGGTGGATGACAATTTCCTGTACCTGCGCATTGTTCTACTGCTCAAAAGAGTGAAATGTCCCGTGTGTGTCCGTGTGTTGTGCACTGAAAGCATCAATATTCAATACTGTATTGGCTTCACACAGGTGCAGGGCCAATATGTCGGCACACTGCTGTCATACAATCACACTCGGCTAAGATAACATCACCCAACTTGTTTTGTTGTTGCACTTCAAATGATTTGGCTTAGCTTCAAGTACGATTCACTATTGCAACTTGAGAATCAGTTCTGTGATTTACAATTGAAACTAGCAAAACTAAATACGTATGCCTACATCAGTTTCCAACGTAGAATATGTCTTATTGTTTTGAAGCCATTTATGAATGGCAAACTTGCTTAAACATTCTTGCACTGTCTTGTCTTCTAGAAGAAGGGAAAGCCTGTAATCTCATTATTGATGCATTCACATCAGATAAAAATGCTATGCATATTATACTATGCACATTACCTGAAAGTAGTTAAGAGTAGTATTGGAAGTACAGGAATCACAATGTTATGGAAAGTACGTAATAGAACGAGACTTGAGCCCCGTCTTTTATAGTGGATAGTGGAGAAATATGAGACATGACAAACAATATGGGAACATGGGAGGAGGGGTCTGGGAGAGACTCGCCAACAGAGGACAAGATGTACAACAGCCTCCATTCCTCAGGAGCCGATTGGTTCCTATACAATTTATAATACTTTAACCAAGCTTATTGATATACGTATGTATGTATATATATATATATCGTTAACACTAGTGAAAGATTTAGAGAGAGTGGGAACAACACTCCAGATTTTGCCAAGTTTTACGGTCAGTCTGTATCACATAGCCGTTACCACGTGGCGTGTTAAAACGAGGTCACCAAACCACGATATTTCCTAGTTTCTCCAGTTGAGTTTCTCATTCAAACACTCCCGAAGAATATACAGTGGCAATACAATGGCCCACAACGCTACGATCTATTCAGTTCAGTTTTAATATACCTACAGAAATGTTTCAAATGTTAGCACCCACTACATTAGTCATGGCTTATCCTTGTCATTGACACCTGAACAACACATTGTTATTTCTTGTAATGAGTCCTCCAAGGTAGATAAAGTCAAGCGTAACGGGAACGGGACACGGTCTCATGATTGCGGTGAACGTACCAGAGCCTCCCGATGTTGTTCCCAATCCAGATTCAGCTCACGTCTTGGAACCTGGATGTAATTTCTATACGTATATTGTGCTTGATGGCAGATTATCACCATGGGCATTGTTCAACAAACGTCCCAGAACTTCATAGACAGATTCAGTCAGTCAGTCAGTCAGTCAGACGGTCAGAGCACGAGATGGACGTAACTTCGTTATTCATGGCGAATGTGTCCCACAGCTTCCGAATAGTCCAGTGTCAGTCAGCTAGTTAGTTAGTCAATCAATCAATCAATCAAGCAATCAATCAGTCAGTCAGTCAGACACACGCAGAGTAAGCGTGACTTGATTCTTTGTGACGAACGGTCCTATAGCTTCCCAGGGGGCGTCTCGGAGGCAGACCTAGCTGAGACGCATTGGGAAGTGGGCGTGGCCTCAGTATGCCGACGCCTCTTTATACTCGGAGCCCTCCATGGTGAAGAAATCCTCTAGTTTCCACTGGAGAGTCTCGAAGGTTGGCCTCTTCATGGGATCCTTGTGCCAACACTCAAGCATGATTTCGTAGAGGGCAGAAGGGCAGCTGGGTGGACAGGGCATACGATAGCCATGCTCCACCTGAGAAAACACAAGTATACAACATGAACAAACTAGTAACCAGACTAGTTAGATAGGTGAATAACCGAGACAGGATAGTATCATAGGCCTACGTAGTAACATTTTTATCTCCTTTACCTAATGGCAGTTTTTCAACCCTAGGCCTAGTTGTAAGAAGTAAACACATCAGAAAAAAATATCATACCAAGTGGCAAGCTTAGCTATTTACTAGGGATGTGAGGGTAGTGATTTTTTAACTCGGGTCGGGTTCGGGTCGGGTATGGAAATAAACCTCGGGTCGGGTCGGGTCGGGTAGTAGGCCTACTAAAATTAATACACACGTATAGATCAGTCAAATATATTATAAGTAAAGTTTTTAGTAATAATTAATAAAAATGTATCAATCAATAGAAAATACGTTACATAAAATTTAGTTGTGTACGAATCTACGATCCGAATCTACTTCAACACATTCGAATTTTCTAATTATTTGAAAATTTGAATTTCCCGCCGTATTTCACGCTATTTCCGCCAAGAAGGCGGTGGGGAGTTCTGGCATATGGTCGCCATCTTTGTTTAGATCATGGTCAAATGTCAAATACATCGTGAAATCATGGTGAAATATTGTTATTCACCTAGGCTACACTATATTCATGAAATAATAATGAAGTAAGATAGAAGGTAAGGCATCCTCATATAAATATCAGTTCCTCCCAAGCTTCCTCGTCTTGCAGCTTGGCTGCCTCTATTTGCACCCAAGTTGGGTGAGCGCAACATTTAAAATGCTATTTTCCCCCAAGTTCTGCGCATGCGCGGGTGTGTCCAGCATTTAAAATGCTATTTGCACCCAAGTTGTTTTCACCCAAGGTGGGTGTGTCCAACACTTAAAATGCTATTTGCACCCAAGTGGCTTACACCCAAGTTGGGTGTGTCCAACACTTAAAATGCTATTTGCACCCAAGTTGTTTTCACCCAAGGTGGGTGTGTCCAACACTTAAAATGCTATTTGCACCCAAGTGGCTTACACCCAAGTTGGGTGTGTCCAACACTTAAAATGCTATTTGCACCCAAGTGGCTTACACCCAAGTTGGGTGTGTCCAACACTTAAAATGCTATTTGCACCCAAGTGAACCCCAACTTGGGTGAAAACAACGTGGGTGCAAATAGCATTTTAAATGTTGGACACACCCAACTTGGGTGCATTTCAAGTGTTTGACACACCCAACTTGGGTGAAAACAACGTGGGTGCAAATAGAATTTTAAGTGTTCGACACACCCAACTTGGGTGAAAATAACTTGGGTGCAAATAGCATTTTAAATGTTGGACACACCCAACTTGGGTGAAAACAACTTGGGTGCAAATAGCATTTTAAGTGTTGGACACACCCAACTTGGGTGAAAACAACTTGGGTGCAAATAGCATTTTAAATGCTGGACACACCCGCGCATGCGCAGAACTTGGGTAAAAATAGCATATTAAATGTTGCGCTCACCCAACTTGGGTGCAAATAGCCACTCCGCTTGCAGCTTCATATTGAAATTCACAATTTCGACCAATCATAACCTCGAAATTATGTTGTACTAGGCCTAGGCTACCCGACCCGGTTTTTTCGGGCATAATTTACGGCCCGACCCGACCTCGGGTAAATTTTGTTACCCGAAAAATACCCGTTTTTCGGGTACCCGCACATCCCTACTATTTACACACTTTCAATTACCTATTAATAAGTACAAATTCTGAATAAATATAATATTTACATAATGAAGATCAGTACATGAGCTTCCGATATGGGAACAGTAACTAGTCAGTTTTTAGGGGCGTAGGCTACATTGTGTACATAAAAATATATAAATAACCTGAGCAAATTGATCATCATTTTAACAAATTGTTTGTTAATGAAAAAGCCAGTTTAATTTGTGACAAATTGTAGGCTATATTTTGCTCAATATACAGGCAACATAAATATAGGGCAAATAACATTCTTGTTCGTCCATAAATAGGCCCCAGACACTTCAGCTAAACCAAATGACTAAACAGTTGGGTATAAGTAGGTCTTTGAAGCAGTACGGCCATAAATAAATTTACACAAGATTTCAGGTAGGCCTACCAAAAATTTCAAATAAAACGTTTTTAAATTCCTGAGACCATCCATTTTAATACCATAGGTCCTACCTCCAATATAGATAACCAAAGTAAATAAATGAATAATTCCACTGCCGCTAGACGGTAGTGTTCTTTAAAAAAACCCTGCTTGGTGGCAACACTAGACACTAACTTAATTTCCCCCGGCCAACTAGCACTTTGTGAATATTCCCCCGGTGCCCGGTAACACACTCACCTGGTGCAGAACCTCGGCGTTGGTCATGCCGGGGTACGGGATGCGGCCGTAGGTCACCAGCTCGGTGAGGAGGATGCCGAACGACCAGACGTCGGACTTGATGGAGAACTTGCTGTAGTTGGCGGCCTCGGGGGCCGTCCACTTGATCGGGAACCTTGCGCCCACCCTCGCCTCGTACTCGTCCTCCTGCAACCCACAACATGTTACGTTACGTCGGTTACACGCCGGCCTCGGGGGCCGTCCACTTGATCGGGAACCTTGCGCCCACCCTCGCCTTGTACTCCTCGTGTAATGTCATTTAAAATTGTAATTGCGTGAAAGAGATAGGATGACAACAGCTTATTTGAGTAGAGTGATGGTAAGCCGCGATAGAAAAACATCACGGCTCACTCTACTCAGGTAGGCTGTTGGCATCTTATCTCTTTCATGCGATTACATTGACCAAGCCTTTTGGCACCATACCATCCTATAGCCCTGTAATTTAAAACTAATAATCTTTTTTTTAAATCTGTGTAATGAGAATTGTGCATGACGATTTCTTAAAAATAAGTAGGATAGGATGTTTGACTGCCGTATGAGGAGTACAAAAGGCGTCAATCGGGCAACGATGTCGAGCAAACGTACCTTGATGAGTCTGGCGAGGCCAAAGTCGGCGATCTTGACGATGTTGCTATCGCCGACGAGTACGTTGCGCGCCGCCAGGTCTCGATGGATGTAGTTCTGCGACTCAAGGTAGGCCATGCCGGCCGCGATCTGGGCCGACATGTCGATCAGCTGCGGCAGTTTCAGGGACCTGCCCTTGCCTGCAACAAGCACAACCAGCGTCATTCAGATTGAAAACCATCTACGTACACATGTGCAGCTAATAGTTTAGTTTAGTTTTCTGAAATAGATGCAAAATAACAAAATTAAATTGGAATGACTCTCGATACGAGGGTTCTCTAACTGTGACTGACTACAGTAAATCAAACGGGAGAAAATGCGATTGACGGGCATCCGGTTTCACAATTACAAATTTACTGTTACAATCTTACCTTGCAGGAACTCCAATAAACTGCCGTTTTTCATTAGTTCTGTAATGATGTAGATGGGCTCCTCCATTGTGCAGACAGCATACAGCTGGATCAGCTTCGGGTGGCGAAGTTTCTTCATTATCGAAGCTTCTGCCAAGAAATCCTTGGGATCCATGGTTCCTGCAAACAAAAATGAACTTGAATCAAGTTCAGAAAAAACCTCCAATCTTGTACACAGACGAAGAAGACGCCGCGACTAGCAATGTGTTTGTGTCGGCAACAAAGATGTCGGCTTGAGCTTAATGGAGCTCCTCCCCACAAGCCGATATGAAATTGAATAAGGATGCTATGCACATATTTATAAAAGGGTACCTACACAACTACCCGAGGGTTTGACAATGTCGGCTATATAGCCCTGCCATGTAACGTGCCAATGGGAAGGGGCTCGGAAATGAACGTTTTCGATATCGTCTGAGACTAGTTCCCACGATTCTTAGCATATTTGAATTACTATTGCACTTATGCACAGCTCTACAAAAAAGCACTAAACCACGTACAGCATGTGTGATATCTAATTCTAGTGTAGGATAGTGTAGGCCAATATCTTTTCAATTTTTAGACATTTTCTATTCACATGACACATAGGCCTACAACTCACAGCAAACTGAAAATTTAAGATGTTACCAAAACATGAAGGCATGTCCTTGTTAAATAAAAAAGGTTTTCAATATTTGCTTCGCACACCCTAGAAATGCTAAATTAATTGAAGTTCTGTGCCATTAAACCACCTATTGGTGACCGACTGACTAGTAGGGCCTACCTATATTTCAAACAGAGTAACTAATTGGCAATTGCATTAATCTTTATGATACTGTAAAGTAGCAATTCTTCAATACGGAGAGTTTGGTGCGATTCAATAGGTACTCTGTTTGGTATTGGTACAGTATATTGCCAGAGTAAGGTTGAGGGGTCTGCTTTTACTTTAATATTTTATCAATGCTGAAAAATGTGATACATACAAATGTGATACATTGCATCTCGGTATCCATTTTTTCATAACAATGTTGGCAAAATCGAGACAATACGAGAAATATCATTGAATGAGAAAAGTAAAACAAAAACGATGATTAATTACTTACCAGGCTTGAGTGTTTTAATAGCAACAGGGGTGGTGTTGTTCCAAAGACCTTCCCAGACCTCGCCAAACTGTCCATGGCCAAGTTTGCGTACAAATTTAAGGGATGAGCGTTCAATCTCCCACTGGTCTCGATGAGAGAGACCTCCAGTGACGGGCTTCTCAATCTAGGAAACAAGAGTAGTTGGACATGATAATCAATAACAATGAAATATCAATAATTATGATGGTAGACGTATGAACATTGAACAATCTATGGGTACATGTAGGAAACTGATATACACCACGCTATCTCTACTGTTCTCGTGCACAACGAGCGGGAACGTGCGGGCGGGCATCTCACCTGAACGCAGGGGTTTCGCAGGTTGACGCACAGACCGTCGGCGTCTTTGCTGTAATGCTCCACCAACTCCTGTAGCGTGCGGAACGTCGTGCGCCGGGCGATGAAGAAACCTCCCTCGTCGAGCTGGCGGATGCGATAGTGCTTGACCGTGTCGCCGTCGCGAACTGTAGAACACACAACCAAATATAATGCCGTGTACAACACACTATACAGTGGTGATACGCAACACTAGTGCGCTCTAGTGGAAAGTGGTGATACGGCAAAGATGGCTGCTTTGGGCAATGCTATTTTTGTACTTAAATACGTGTAAGTAAGGCTAGCAACAATAACGCATATGTAGGCTATTGAAAACATGACAAGTAGACTGTGTTATGCTTAGAGTAACCAAAACAATCTGAAATAATGTCATAATTGAAGTCATGTCATTGCTTGAGAGCAGCTTGAGCCTTGAGAGCAACACTAGGCCTACCTATGTCCTTGCTAATATAGACCACTTTCTTATATTACAACCGATAGGTTGTAGGCTATATTACAGTATTTGACACCTGTAACTCTTGTCTTCAGTTACTGAGATTACCGAGCGTCTGTCTCCGGGCAACGAGACATTCTGCATAATCGCCGTATGAGCCAATTTATGAATTTAAGTTACATGGTCCAACTAAGATAGTATTTCGTTCTAAGGTCAATAGAAGTACAAGAAATCATAGTATGAAGACGTGTGAGAGATCTCATACTCCATTAAAAATATCAACATTAGCCCCAGACCCCTTTCGTTTCCCTCTGCATGAGACTGTCAATTTCAAAATTCCCATATTACTCACACA
Organism: Isoperla grammatica; assembly: GCA_945910005.1. Lineage (NCBI taxonomy): Eukaryota > Metazoa > Arthropoda > Insecta > Plecoptera > Perlodidae > Isoperla > Isoperla grammatica. Next base: position 45,231,645 of record OX246738.1, on the reverse strand, counting down.
GAAAAAGATAGAAGTAGAAAGATAGAAATTGGATGGGTTGGTAAGGAACACACGTACAGTGCTGTGATCGTCGGGAGTCGTATAGGCCTACTAAAAACAGCAAAGGGTCTGACTCATCTTCTAAGCATTTTATTGATGTGAGGAGTCACGTTTGTTTTAGTAGGCCTTCGCCTACTAGGAGAGAATTTTAAATTCAGTCTTTTGAACATTTAGGACTTTATAACATTCATTAAAATAAAAAACTTAATATTATGCTCACCTGAGAGGGAATAATCATTACGCCGACTTTCTGAATCTCGGATGAGAAAAGCGCCGTGGTCATTCTCAGGTAGAAGAAGTTTCTTTTCCGCTTCTATACGCTTGATTTTGCCGAAATACCACCTAAGAAAAATAAGACACTAATATTAGTCTACAATCTAGACCTGTGTACAGCCTATGTACCGATATTTTTTATGGAGATAGCCTACTGTAGGCCTACAGCAATAGAAATAAAAGTTCGCCCTGACTGGGGATCAAACCCAGATCCTCCGGCTCTACGTACCGGTACCATACTCTTTCTAATTAAGCTACCGGGGCCGCTGAAACAAACCTCTGTTATACTGCAATTTGTTTTTTGTAACTGGTGACATATGATTGATCAAACAGTAGCCTGCATAGGCTACCAGCAAATCCTTTTGTGTTGTATTTTAACATCTGTGGGATCACATGAATCATATTCACTGAGTTCTATGATTATTGATTATATGGCTTTTTAAGCTAACCCAGCTTTATGGATAATGTACATAGAGATTCCAATAGAAGTATTACCCTACAGACCCGGTACCTAGGCTACCCATTGATAAAAAAAAAACGCTACTGGTAATTATCCGAGCCATCGGGTAACCTAGGCATACTCGTTTGGCTGCCTGTACATCTCAAATTGCATCTAACTAATGTACAGCAGTAACAATAGCACGTCGAGTGAACTAAAAAGAATAAAAATACAGAGGCGTGTGATAGACCTAGGCCTAGGCCTATAGTTTTATTACACACCCGTGCTGGTGAAAAAAATTTACATCTACGGCCTAGGCTAACCTGGTCTACTGACACCAGCTGGATCAACTTTAATACGAATCTCTGTAGGCCTACACAAATTTAGGTCTGTACTCTGCCCGTGATAAATGTTGTCAAATTTTCAGAACGAAATCAACTCATTGCAGTAGCCTAGGCCTACCTAGGCCTAGGCCCTACACCTAGACGCCTAGGCCTAGCCCTGGGCCTAGGTTATGGTTACTGAAAAGGCTTGGCCTACTTACGGTTCAGCTTCAATTGACTTGATTTTGGCCACGTAATTCGAAGGGATGTATCCCTCTTGTTTCGTTGCTTTACTTCGAGCGAGCCACCAATCTCCCTGCGTATCATTCAAAATTTCCAAATGTTCCCCTTTACGAAAACTCAAATCTTCATCAGTCCGAGCATCATAGTCATACAATGCCACAAATATTTTTGAATTGGTACTGGTTTGAACTTCAGTTTCAGGAGTTGATGGAATATCCCTAATGCCTGGAGGAACGTCTGGCAATGTCAGAGGAGGGTTTGATGGAATTTGAATCGGGTCCTTGTTAACAAGAACAGGTAAACCCAATCCTCCATCTTTCTTTGCAGTAGGTCGAGAACGACTAAAACAGTTTCCCATGACTGTTTTATGCTTGAAGCAAACGAAACTTTGGCTCGTTTTAATTCATATATATATCTACTTGCTTATGCTATCTCAATCCAGGCCTACTTATTTAGTCAATTATATGGCCTAGGGCCTATGTAACTTGTAATGGCCTTGATATCTCCTAGGCCCAAGCATCGAACTAAAGGCTAATGCTAGGCCTAGCCTTATGTCACAAAAAGATTGTCGAATTGACACCACTAACGTCACGAAACTACATTATATCACGAAATAATCACAATAGGCCCCTAGCACTTTTCAAGGCAACTTTAATCCCTCTATAAAGCACAGTTCAGTTCATTCGACAAAAATAAAGACTAGCAGCACTGAAACTAGCTATGACAGTCCGAAGTCAACACCCCATTAACCGGAAATAGAATAGGTAGGCGGAGCAAAAGAACTCTAGAGAGGAGGCGGTGAGTTTTGTCTGCATCAGCCAAGCGGGAAGTTTAAATAATAAGGACATATTGTCCTCTTTTTATGTTAGAAAATATCCCAGAATTTTGTAAGGGGAATGTCCAGAATTCCCAAATCACATAGAAATTGTATAAAATACTATTATTATTGGTAACTAAGTATTGAGGCGAATTGGTTCCTCAGAAAAGTATGCTGCTAGTACAGTATAATCACCTGGCATTGCTAATGTAGATCAAGAATCAACGTAAAAACTCCATACACCCTATAATATTTAGTTATCTCTGCTGGAGGTTGTCAATCACCACATAACATTGTAACTTGCATGTGGAATCAGAAACAATAAAGAAACAAATTATTCTGTAAAACGCTATAGACAATATTGTTACCGAGTATTTATTTTCCAAGTTCAATACCATTGTAATACATAGAAATCAAAAATCAAGTGCTATGGTGACTAAAGAGCGAGGACTAAAGAATTCTTCATCGGTCATCCTACAGTGTAAATAAATAGATATGTTTGTAGGACCATCCCTTATCTGTGGTAGGACTAATGGGTAAAAGTGTAATTGACATTAATTAATTTCAATTACAATGATAATGATAATGATAATTATTAATGATTACATTGTTCTAGTGACTAATTAGTTTTAAAATGTTCATAAAAAATATTTCAAACACACAGGTGGCCCCTTTGATCAACTTCTGAAAGGCAGTTATCAATAATTACTCTGAAATGTGTTTTCCTTTAAGCCCTTCCCCAAATAATCGAAGGTAAAAACAAAAATATATGTTGGTGAAAATAAATAGGGTGTTTTATGTGAAGATTAATAATGGAAAATAAGAGTTAGTGGTTCACATTAATAAGATTTTGAAGGATTAAGTACAGGGGGGGGGTGTAGCAAGTGCACAGAGAGCGTTGCGAGTGATCCGGCCAACAGACACTGATTATTGGATACACACAACTTTCAACAATAAGAATTTCCAAGTCATTGAAAAATTATTTGACTTCTTTGGAATCTATGTATATTTTTGTGGGGTTTTCGGTGAATTCTAGCAGGCAGAGCTCAGTGGCCGGAACGCTCGCAGCGCTGCAGTGTAGTAGTTTGTTGTACGCCACCCCATAGCTACAATAAAAATAACCACCTGCATACTAAAACACCAGTCGGAAGTAAAATAATGTTCACTTTATTTTAAGTACTGTACACTTTTGTGCAGTGTGTAAGCAATAAGCACACATAGTAAACATAAAAACTAATTTAACAGGTATTTTATTATGACAGGTAATTGGGTCAGATAGATTTCTCATTGGGAGTTTGCTGCTCATTAGGTTATGACAGTACAGTAATATTTATTTGATTTCTTTCGTAGACAAGAATGTACATTGTATGGCATATCCAAAAGTTCCCTGTAAAAAGAATAGGAACCAAATCATGACTCAGCTAGTTTTCTTTTAAACATTTTATAAATCAAAGTCAAGCAGATACAGTCTACAGTTCACCACAGGTATAAGAATTGTAATACAGAATGCAATCTAATCAAAAACATGTGAAAAATTACTTTCATCTATGAACATATTTTGTAATCAATTTCTAGCAATATCATATGAAACAAAATCCTATAAAAACTGTTTCTGTAGCCATTGTGGCTAGGAGAGAGAATGAGATAATTACAGTATGGTATGGTATCTAACTAAGCTAGGTTCTAACACAGGTAATGGACTAGCAAAGTTCACATCACTGATCACAAGACCAACAAAAAGTGTACAACAACATTGCAAATTCTGTTAATATTTTGATGAGTATCAAAACTAAAACCGCGATATGAAATGGAAAAAGTTTGATGTAGGCCTATTTGTTTCTAGCGAACCAAGTATGAACTAGGAAATGTTTCGAGCATGACCGAGTAGACGGAAGTGATCTTTCAATATTCCAAGTGGGAGAGATAGTTGCTGGCTTTGTCCACTATAACATAACACATTATGGTAAACAAATGATACACATACACTATGTGCATGAATTGTCACTGGATAATTTCACATGTTACAGTTTTGAATAATTGTATTTTACTTTTGTACGAGGACAAAATTAATATAAAATTGAAATTAATTTGGATGCTATGGTCTATTATTATTCTACCTAGAGAGTGTACATATTAACTTGGTAACAAGGTTTTGATCAGCACTAAAAAATGTTGTTGTTGATAATAATATAGTATTGAGATTTGCAATGGATTTCAAGTCTAAAGCAAACCCGGCAAGCAATTTGGGAAGGTTATTTTCAAACACAAATACTTAATAGTAGGCTATAGTACACCGCAAGTGAAAGTTAATGGGGACACGTTTTGACTGGCTACATCCAGGAAGAGAAAATTATCACAGCAGCACTTCTCGGGTATAGAAATTACCTCTGCAATAATCAAACAATACATTTTCTCTTATCTCTAATGTCAGCTAGATGAGTTAGCCATTCACGTACTTACCTTCTCCTACCATCAACTTGCAATCCCTCCTGAACAGGAGGGACCATTTCTATTCACAACTCATTCCAATTTGCAGTGGTACTGTACATACAATTTAAATAAAACAGAAATATCGGTAATTACAAACTTGCCACAGATTCTTACACCACATTGGTGTGAGGCCCTGCCCACCACCATTATCATAAATACAGTTGATTTTGATTTGATGATGATCAGTCATTTCATGTTTAATAGGCCTATACATTTCTAACATTTAAAATACGAAATATTTTAGATGAAAAATATGCAAAAACAACTTTTTGATTTTTCAGTAATAGTACCACAGATAGCAGTGCTTGACAACGGCCAAATGGTGGCACTGTAGCGGACACAATTTTGGAAGTATATTAAACTATTTACTATGACATTTCAACCCCCAAACAAAGCTGCAAGTTATTAGGATTTGCTATGTTTCTCCACTTCTTGAAGTTGGAAACAAAACCTTACAGCAGGCATCTACTGAGGCCCAGAAATTCTATATTACTCAAATGGATAAACACTAAACAGGCTTTGGATTCCTTTTGGTTCAAATTACAATTTACAAATTATGCAAGTAGGTGTAGTACCCAAATAGAACTCAACATCTTTTTGCAGTCAAACAGTTCTTCAATGTTACTAAATTTTAAATAGTCAAAAAGTTAAATCATCATATTATTAAGTTAAGGAAGGTTCTGATGTATTACAACTATTTTGTATGCAAATATGTTTAACAAATGTGCACTTGTCTGACAGACAAGAAAAAACTGGTAGAATCTGAATCTATTGAATAAGACATTTTATATTTGCTAAGAAAAATGTATCAAATATAAAATAATAACTATGCCTGTTTTATAATGGTTTATTTACTGATAGCAAAAAACTATAATTATTTGTTTCTTGTACTACTACCAATCCAAACAACAGGTTAATTTATGACCAAATGGCACTGATCAACTAACAGTTCTATATCAAACAGCAATACCGAACAAAATCAATCGACAAGCACGGTACCTGCATAGTGTATTATAGGTGTATTATTTTCTTGAGACATTGATGAGCAAGATACACTGAACAGGTCAAACCACCAAAGGCATGCAAGTTATCTTAATACCTATGTATAGTGTATACTATGAAATAATGTTCTCTGTTTAAATACAGTACATTTATTACAAACGAAAACAAAAACATTTCAAAATATAATTGTTCGCTGGGCATTCGTAATTGTTCGTGTGATCCTGTCAACTGTGGCCCATTATGGCCCCTAAATAAATTCTAGAAACTAGTATACAAATCACATTGTCTCGGTAATAAGTAACTATAACAAATCATAACAGAAAGAAAACTTATTCCTATTAGACCTACTACATATTTACGTAAAGATAGAAATGACAGATCAAATCAGACTCCATGCTGGCCTTCACTTCACAGATAATAACATAATTAATAATATGTGAATAGTAGTGTATTTTGAAAGAGCTGTTTTCAGGGCTTCCACCTCACGGTGCTCATTGGCCTCACTCAAAGCTCCTGGCAAGAGGAGCAGGCAGCGAGGCGGGCCAGCTCCTAACAACAGCCACCGCCTTGCATTGCCCCTTGGCTACCCGACGGCAAGCTCGGGTTGGTCGGGGAATGTTGCGGCCCAATCTTGATGCCGTTCGCCTGTGCGACAAAAACAACAACGATAATCACAATTTTTTACTGGTGTATTTAGAAAGGCCAGTTTCAAGCTCGACTTGTGAAGATAACTCACAGAAGACGTGACCAACTGACCATGTCCATAGCAGAGAGAAACTTACCTCATTGTTAATGTCAAAAACACCTTCCTGGATCTTCTCATAGATTTCTTTCGCTGTGTTGATGAACGCCTCTTCTACGTTGGCAGCAGTCTTGGCGGATGTCTCCATAAAGATCAGACCATGTTCCCGAGCAAACGCTTCCCCTTCCTCCTTCTTCACCTCTCGACGAGACTCGAGGTCACTGTAACGGAATAAAAAGCGTTGCAATTCCATGAAGATTTAAGACATGTTCACTACCCAACTTCTTCCTTCCCTCCTTCCTCGAAGAAGATTTCGTATAAGACTATAAGAAGGATTAAAGATAACCACAACTAGGTAAGTACATATGTACTAAACTACTAATGATGATATTAACAATGTAGGCCTATATTTCATATTTTGACAATGATGCTAATCGAAACAATGAGTGGGTAATATGAAGATGAAAAACTAATTAAACAAATTCAATTAATTTTAATTGTAATTTTTAACTAATTTAAGCTTGTAGATTCACGCTGAGTGACTAAGAATATTTATTTGTTTGTCTACTCATCTTTAGATTTCTCAATGCAACCCATCTACTTTCTCATGCTATCGTCGTTCTGTAACTTTTCCCTCACTGAAACATGTACATTCATGTTCTTATGTATCACAATCTGTTCACACCTTTTATTCCCGATGAGCATGATGACCATGTTTGAGTTTGAATGCTGTCGGGCATCCTCCAGCCACGTGGTCAGGTGGTTGAAGGTCTCCCGCCTCGTGATGTCGTAGACTAAGAGTGCGCCCGCAGCGCCCCGGTAATAAGACCGAGTGATGGACCGGAAAGCTTCTTGCCCAGCCTGGAAGAAATGAACGAGTCAAACGTCTGGATTTGAAACACACATGGATTTGGAAATCCCTAGTATTGAGAAACAGAAACTTACTGTGTCCCAAATCTGAAGTTTTATTTGCTTTCCATCAATTGTTATCATGCGTGCTCCAAATTCCACACCTGGAAAAATGTATAAAATATTAATGTTCATATGTAGGTCTATTGGCTCAGATCAGAGGATGCTTTCCCCAAGTTGATCCTCTTCCCCTAAAGATTATTTTTATCACAGAAAACGAGAAACCACAAAACGCCCCTCTATACCCCCCCCCCCCCCCCCCCCTCCAAATTAACCCAACCAAGGCTTGTGTCTGCTAAAACATTCAAAATTACCTTTTTCAATGATCTAAAACAGTAATGTTAGCATTGTCGCCATGACACTTTCTCTGCCGCCTGACATTCTGAAGGCAGCTACACCAACGAAAATGGTTATTGCAAAGGTTAGATTCGCACGCAACGCGCTACCACATTGTAGAGCGAGTACAACCTGAGTAGGGATTTGCTACTTTTGATGGTTGGCAAAACTTATGTAGGCCTAGGGTCAAACAGCCAATAGCCGGACGCCTTAAGCACTTTCACATGTTCGCACAGCTGTCAAAAGTGTAAAATGGCATCTATGAGCTCAAGGTTATGTTTTTCTAGTAGGTAGCACGCTATTGGTCAGTTGTAGCAAGTTTCAGCCAATCACGCACCTCCTATCATATTCATATGTGAATTTCAGTCGAAAAATAAAAGCCTCGGAGTAACCGGACACCTCTTCCAATAGCCGGACACTTATATTTCATTAACCGAACATGCTTATTTTAATGTCAAAACGACCTTTTAAATATTAAAAAGCTATTTAATGGCAAGCTAATGCAATTTGGGTCACAATAAAATGAAAGGAAATACATTTTTCTTTACAGTTACCCCACAACGAGTTTTTCCCTGGAAGCCTAAATTTTCGAGGAGGTGTTCGGTTATTGGAGGGTGTTCGGCTATTGGCTGGTTGACCCTAGGCCTAACGTCGCAAATGACAATAAGTAGGCCTAATGGCCGACTAATTTTCTGCCTTTCGTCATCTGTAACGCTTTCAGGACATTTTATGTAGGGGCCTAGGCCTACTTGAACATGGAATTAAAACGATTAAAACTGCTTTAAAACTGACTTCACAATATTTCAACTACTATTAGGCTATTACAGTAAATATGAAAAAATTTCCTTGTCATTCATTTTTAGGCCATTTCAGAGCAAGGACCCAATCAGTTAATTTACCACAACATCTATTGTCATCAAGCATTTTGGCTAAAATCTGATGCACTGTAGTCCTAACCATATGTTTCGAAAATTAGATCTGAGCTACACCTAAGTAAGCTAGGGCTTTAGTACGGATAAACACAACTAATAGACTTAGAAAGGGATCCTAGCCTAACCTAGAGTAGACCTAGGACCTATGCCAACAAAGGCGGACAACGAATGCTTAGGGCCCACGCCTAGGCCTAGGCCTAGTTCTAGCCTAGTCCTAATACTTACCTATGGTCAAATCATGAACTGGTTGAAAACGTTTGTCAGTAAACTGTAGTAATAGACATGATTTTCCAACACCTGGAATAGAAAAATGTGTTAATATTTTGGAAACTTGTGAGTCATGCTGGGCTAGATAGGCGTAGGTACGCCTTCATTGAACTAAAATGCCAAACAGATTGCGATAGACTAGGCCTATTGTCAGTGTTGATTTAAAGACAAATTCATAAACAGGAAGAGTAGAATTCATTATACCTGTATCTCCGATGATTATATACTTGAATAAATAAGCGTATGCCATGATTAATCTTATTTAAAAACAGCTGTTTATCACAAATTCGTATGTCAAGTTTTCTTCTCAGTAGGCTCAAAACGTCAAATTCTATCTTCTGATACGTCACGGTGTAACAAACATAGAACGTAAATACGATGCAAGATCACCAATCGCAAACATGAAATTAAGAAAGACTAAACTGCTTGAAATTCTTTAATAACATCAAATGAGGGCTTTTGAATGCATAATACAATTTAATATACTCTATTTATACAATACTTTACTTTTAACGGGCAAAAACCATTCATATATAAAAACACATAACTATATTGTGACAGTGGCTAACCTAGCTCACGACCTATAATCGATAACAAAGGTTTGAAGCACAGCCATCTCGATGCCAAGAAACGCGGGATTTTCAAACACACATTTTGGAAACAAAACAACAAATCTATTGTTTAGCGTTTATGTCAAAATCAAATTTGGTCATGTTTTGATATTTGAAATTAATTTTGTATGTGCCATCCTAACGTAAAGAGTGCATCAGTATGTTTACGAACACACATACAAATAAGTTATGAACACACATACAAATAAGTTATACCAGAAATAAATATTAAGGTATGTTTATAACACTTGTTATCAATATCTTATGTTAACAATCGCAAAGTTCAAAGTTGGTGCACACTACTCCTGAGAATAAAATGCTTGAATAAAATGGTAACGTTAAAGTTGGTTATGATTTAAGATTAACCAGTGAAGAGAAAAAGAAGCTCTTCCTGGGCAATTGTACATCGGCCTCAAGACCATTGCATATGCCTCTACACTGCCAAAAGGCAATAATCCAACATAATCAGTTGAGTGACAGCTAAGACCGAATATATGCCCCATTCCCCCTAAGACTGCCACAGTCATAAAAGCATACTCTCATCCGGATTTATTTTCCAACTACTTTTAAAAAAGGGTACACTTGTACTGAAACTCAAGCGAAAGCAAAATGTTGCCCCTTTTTCCCTAAGCCGGTTTCAGTTGTTAGAAGAAGGCAATGAGCCAATCACCTCCTTGCATTCGCCTTGAGCAACGACCAAAACCGCTGTTAAATTTATCGTCGGCCATGCAGAATCACCCTGCACGCACTGCTACCTTATCGTGATGGGAAAGTTTGCATGCTTCGATGATCCCGAGAGCTATACCGGTGGAAGCAAATGCTTCTGGTAGGACCACCCTAGCCGAGCAGGTTGAGGTGCCGAAGCCAGATGGCAGTCGCGATCCACATCCTCCCCTTTACGTCCTACTAGTCCCGTTCCTCCACTAACCCTCTGACATGATAATACAATTATATTATCATATTATGATCAAAGTTGCATAGTACGTCTTTAAGGAACCAATAATAATTCCTCCTAAGCGTGCCATTGGCATGAAAGCTTACTCTCCTTAGCATTTTATCTTCAATTAATACAGTTATTTAAAAGATCCATGTAAAAGAGTGAATTTTATACCCGTAAATGAATCCTGACAGGTCAAGGTGGAGAAGCCAGACAAAAAGCAGTCCACGTCCCCCCCCCCCCCCCCGTTTCCTTTGTCACCCCTATATGTCCTTCCTCCAACCACCCCCTGACGTCATATGATCATAGTTGTCGAGTGCGTCCTTAAGCAACAAATAATCAAATCATATCTCTCTGGATAATAAAGGGAGAAATTAAGTCTACTGTTGACTAAATAGGTCTAAAATGTTAACATGGGAGATAGCCATTTTATAGTAAATTTACATCCCGTACAAATATATCTTAATTTCAACGCAACCCGATATGTATTGTGTTTGTAGAATAACTTATTATGGCAAGCGGGGGCAATATGACATTGCCCACTCATGCACCACTCATAGAATAAGACCGGCAGGGTTTACATTACTGACATATTATGCGGGTAGGCGGGGGGATCTTCTATTTTCCTGTGCGGAGTTGGCCTCTTCAGCGGATCTTCTAAGTGTTGGCAAACAGTTCTGCTACAAACTTTATGGTTTGTTGTATTTTAAACCTATTTGACAATGCTTATAGACGTATACTACCTTTACTAAACTATACTATTAAATTAATTATTGTAATGTAACAATGAAATTTACTGGTTTATTTACTTAAATTGTTGATTTTATGTGTTACGCTAAGTTCCCATACTGCATTTTTCCAATGCAACCCATTACGTTTACGCATCAAAACAACTTAAATTTCGTCGAAGTTAAGTTAATTGTTTCATACGTAGTGGGTTGCTTTGGAAAAACGCAAGCATGGGAACTTGGCGTAACACAAAAAATCAATAATTTAAGAACTTAAATTTCGTTTCAAATTTCAAAGCATCAAGTTATCAACGTACTGCACTGTACTTGGATTATATGAACTGTTGAAAGTTAAAGAAATTGTAAGTTATCTGCAAGAATGCAGCGGGCAGCGTTGGAAAACCACAGGAATGGGAACTTAGCATTAGGTAGTCTACTTTTGCACTAAGAGTCTCTGTTGTGTTATAAAATATAACTGTTGTTATGGACATTCTACTATACAGCCTGCTATACATTGTAACATCAATAGTCAGCCACGACCATTAGACATTACTCCAATACTAGCACCCTAACAAGCACCTCTGTTACTGTCTTTAAGTAAGTAAATGAGTGACTCACTCCCATGACAAATTGCAGAAATAACCATTTATAATAATATGATACTTCCTCAACAATGTGTTTTAAGATAACAATATAATTGTTGCTCCAAAATGTATGAAAAAGTTTCTATGGTAATGGAACTTGAGTGCTTCCAGTAGCCTAGTTAAAAAGCCATGGGTGGAAGGGCATGAACTGGCGGCCATGACGCTGAAGAAGAACGAGGCAGCCGGTGGGAGCCCAACGTCGGGTGCTGCCGGAACTACCGCGGTGGCGGCACCCGTTACCGGCAGCCAGACACATCTCGCAGAGCTCAAGGGTGCGGCAGTCTCGGATGTTGACGACCATGAAGTAATAGACAATGCCACGAAAACTGACCGGAAACCCACCGTATTGGAATCTCATGGCTACTCCCTGGGGCGTACCATTGGTTCAGGATCTTATGCCACAGTAAAGGTAGGCCCAAAGAAACTTTCAAATTTGTAAATTTAGCATAAATTTTACTTATGCAAACACTGGTTTTCACCCGCATTAAAGAAAACAGACTTCAAAACTATGCCTAGCTCTTCCAGGAAATTTTCTGCTATGAGTCAGCTGAAAGAAGCGATGCTATGACCTGGCTGTTAATAATAATTTTTACTTTTCGGTAATTATTTTATATTAATCGTAATTACGTTTTAACTTTTAAGGTTTTATGCAATTACACACACATTTACATTTCACTGGCTTACAGATGGCATTTACCTGTAATTATTGTCCAATAAAGCTCTAATTAGACAATTTACGAGCTGTTTGGATATTTGCTGGTTGCCAGGGCTAAACAAATTATATGTAGAAATATTAAAAATATAAAAATGAATATTTCTTTTTGGCTTGCGAAGCGAACTGACTGTAATAAATGTCAATAATGGGGAGACATTTCGAGTAGGTACGAACTCTGTACGTCTATAATTCAATTCTTGTACCAGTGAATATGTTAACCTGTAATATTAATATAATAGACATTCTCTTTGTAGGTGGCAAGATCTGAAAGACACGAGTGCGATGTCGCAGTCAAAATCGTTTCTAAATTCCAAGCTCCATCCGACTACCTAAAGAAATTCTTACCACGGGAGATAGAAGTCGTAAAGGGACTGAAGCATCCAAACTTGATACGATTCCTACAAGCTATAGAAACCACCCACAGGTATTCGAACGAGAACCCCGTAATTACATCTACTGTAATGCCATGCTTTGTAACGGTTAATGTGAACTACTGCGCTTATTCCCAGGGTGTACATCGTCATGGAGTTTGCAGAAAATGGAAGTCTGCTAGACGTCATAAGGAAAGAGTCGTACATTGACGAGGTTAGAGGCAGACGTTGGTTTCGTCAACTCTTAGAAGGAGTCGATTACTGTCACGAACGTGGGGTTGTTCACAGGTAATCAATAAAATAATGAGATAAGCTCGTTCAATAGGTATGTTTTTCATATTCTAATAATATTGACTGTAGTACATGACAGTCTTGGGTAAGACAAAATGAGGTCTATCCTTTTTAATTTCAGAAACTTACAACTTAATATTTTGTGGGACCATGGAACAAATTTTAAATTGTTTTAGTTGTTAGTAGGCCTACTATCTTCAATCTGATGAATTCAGGAATACACAACAAAAGTGGGTATTTACAAATAACAAACTCAACTTACTGCATGAAAATATAAAATTGAAGTTAGTTCCGTTCTTGGAAGAATGGCTACCCCCACCGCTACACAGAGGCTGTGTGTGCTCTGTGCTCTGCATGTGTGTTTGCTGAAAAACTTGAGAGAGACATGAGTCAAGACAGATATGACCTCACATTTAACAAATTCTGTGCTATATAATAAAAATAACGCATGTCGTAGTGAAATGTTTTTGATATTAGTAAATTTAAAGGAACTTATAAAGATCCTGTTTATTCAGGTAAGTAAATGGTAACTTTAAGTTCTATTTTGACTACTTTTAGAATTTTTTAACTTTTTTGATAACTTAAAAAGTTCTATATTTTTAGACCTTGCGCAAGACTGGTACCCTATCAATTTATAACTAGAATAATGTTTCACACAAAAGTAAATAGACTAATGCCGACATTACACCACTCAATACTTTCGTCAAACGTATTGAATTCAAGAACAAAAGCGAATCAAAAACAGTTTGGTAAAAAAACTGCAACAATATATATTCTTTTATTTGATGCTTTTTTGTCCTTGAATTCAATAAGTTTGACGAAAGTACTGAACCGTGTAACGTGGGTATTACACACATATTGCATTCATTGGATTCGGTCAGTTATACTGACACACATGTACACGTTGTGTTCTAGGGATATAAAATGTGAGAATCTTCTCATGGATTCTGGCTTCAACATAAAACTTTCAGACTTTGGATTTGCAAGAGGCCACATGCGGCCAAAGAACGGCGCGGCACCCCTTAGCGAGACGTTTTGTGGTAGCTACGCGTACGCGTCACCCGAAATATTGCGTGGAATCCCGTATCAACCCCAACAGTCTGACGTCTGGTCCATGGGAGTGGTGCTATATGCGATAGTGTATGGGAGGCTTCCGTTTGATGACACGAATTATAACCAGCTACTTAAGGTATTTTCTTGATAAACTATCTTATTTTCCAGAGGGGAACAAGACAACATTTAATTTGCAGCATATGTCCACTCTCAAGCATAAAAATGAAGGGTCTGTGAATGTCTATGAGCTAGCATTTATTTGTTGTAGTTAAATTGAGACCAAGGCCTAACGTGATTGTTTCCACAGCAAGTCCAGAGCAAAGTGACATTTCCGAAGGAGCCGAAGGTGTCTGCCGCCTGCAAGTCACTCATCACGCGGATACTGGCGCCTGCGCGGAGTAGGCTGCGGATCAACGCAATACGCACTGACCCCTGGCTGGCGGGGGGGACGGAAAACACAGCGGGGTCCACCTCAAGGAATAACTCTGTGGTGAGTAGCTCGTGGATCCAGTGGGTGGGCAAAAACGGCGGGATTTTCGATAAGTATCGATACATGGGCGATTAAAGATGGGCCTATGTTTTTTTAGCGTTTAGGTTTTAGATGCTAAATTGGTGAACATGTATTTTTAGAAAGGCTACAAAATTAATTTTACAACAAATAAGGTGTTCCCATTCCTATTGAGATTTAGTTAAGAATTGCATTCTAACCCTTTAAGAGGATTCGAGTCGACAAGATGCGGGACGCGCGGAGCTGAATGCAAGCGCTCGGTTTTGTGGCTATTGCAGGTTAATGGGTATTAGGATCATAACCATATTTTGCAGTATCGCTCACAAAGATGTGTTTGTTGCTTTCGCGTAGTCACATTTTCCAAATAATAAAGCACTTTTGACTTATAATGATATAAACATTGTCGATAATGTTAAAATAGTCTCATGACCGTGCAACTTTATCGCATAATAAGAGACGTTTGAAATATTTTCTAGAAGAAGTAAGTAACACAAATCAGAGTTTGAATCAATGTGAGCATCGAAAAAAAAAAGTGTAACTGTAAGTTCAACGGTTTAATCAGAAATTGCACTAACAAAGTGCATGTTTTGCGTTCCAATATTATTTCTAAACACCGTCTGGTAACTCGCTCTGTCGCGACACAGATACATTCCTCCGAGCCGAGCGAAGACGGGCGGGCCAGCCTCCTATTGGCTGCCGAAGTCCAGCAGTCTTCATCCCCCCGCGCCTACCACCCTCACACTCCAAACCAGTCGACCTTGACAACGTTGGCTCGAGCTGTGAATGTGATTGAAGACGAGACGAGGAAATGTATTTGGGCTAAGCAGGGCAAGAGAATATTCGCCGACTTGACTATCCAACCAACCGATAGTTAGATTAGTCTTGCGCAGACATGGTTATATATCAGTCTTTGAAGGTCTTGCGTAACGAGTTGATGCCCCCTCTCATATACCTAGGACCACATGCAGGAATTTTTTTTAAATATCGTGTGCTTACTTGTAATTGTTTATAAACGGACGGTCAATATGGGTAAATTATCTTGCGGTAAGCCTGTATGCACACACAGCTTACGCGCCAAGCCCCCCCCCTCCCCCCCCCCCCCCTTCCGGAGACACCTACACAGTGAACTAATAGTAATACTGTTTCGCAGTAACCTGCTCAGACCCAACATTTACCTCTTCAGCTACGTAGATAATTATACTAGTGTTTGTCGGTGTGAGGATGGATTGGAGCAAACGTACAATTTTTGGGGGCTCAATCCCAGCGATCGTATTTTGACTTAAAAAATCCTGGCCAAAATTTTCAATCAAGATTACCAAAGTGATAACGGAATCGAATATCTAACCGGCAACGTCCCGAATAGTATCTCGTGTTACCGCTCAACTATCGGTTGCAGTCGTTGTAATACTTTGCTTGGTAACAACATTATACAGCCCTACAGTCTGCATACATTATTACTTTTCTAATGCCATTTGCCAGGTAGCTGTGAATAAAAGTTTTCACTTCCCAGCCCCCTTCATTTGAATTATTAGCCTGGGCCCTGTCAAACTGCTTTGGAGTCATCTAAAATCTAAATAACTGCAAAAAAAGCATAGATCAGCAATGAGATTGACGTCTAAAGAAGGTGGCAGTGATTGGCTGACGTGATTTAGAAAATTAATATTTAGTCCATATATTTGGAGTCCACCTTGCACAGCTCTTCCGAGGCACTAAACTAACCCTAAAACATAAATTATATTTTTGCTGGGAGAAACCTCGCCATATTTGCTCCTCTAATAATATCAATATTGTATACGTTTCGAGGTTTTGCGTGATTACTGTGTGGGATGGGAGTGCATTTGAGTGCGTGAAGATGAACTTTGAGTGCGTGAAGATGAACGTGCGTGAGTTAGCATAGTTTCTTGCTAAATGAAACGTAATCGTGTATCGATGCAAACAAAGAGAAGCCTATGTCAAAGTATGTCAAATAGGCCGATACCGGTACCATATTATGTTTTAATTGCAAAATGCACACATATACACACACATAAAACGAAATGTAGGCCTACATAAATCTGAAAGATTAATATAATGCTTATTGGTGATTTTACGACAATCAATTGAATATTTAAAGAACTTGTCAATGAAGTATTATAAACAAGTCGATCAAATAAACAATTGTGGACCTGAAAGGGCATTTTGTTGTTACAATATAACAATAAACAAAAAACAAGTCGATCAAATAAACAATTGTGGACCTGAAAAGGGCATTTTGTTGTTACAATATAACAATAAACAAAAAACACAGCTAGGACTCGAGCGTAAATTGTCATTTTTTGTCGTAGACACGAAATCAAAAAAAATGTAGAAAGATGTGCAAATTTGAATTAAAGCGAATTTAAGTCAAATTATTGAGTATATTATCCTAAAGTAAAAAAAAAAACAATACACAAGTATATACTGGGGGCTACTCCTGAAAGTTGTCAAATTTGAAATTTGTCACAATTTTATTTGAGGTGATAACTGCACCCGTTCCGAGGCTAGAAGGTACCAGCAAATAGTATTTCTCCATTGTAGTTAGATTTACGGTCACAGCCGACTATCACAATGCAGAACGAAATCAAGCGCCAAATCGTATGTCACTGATTTTAGCACAGAGCACCGTAGTCGGTAGTCACCGTGGAGCTACCGATACCTCCTATCTTTCAAATCATGGCCGACAGAGTTCTGCCACCAACTTTATGCTTAGGTGTATTTTTATCTCTATTTGACAACATTTAGACATATATCTTTACTTACCACCTTGTACTTTACTATTGAACAAATTATTGTAGTTGTATTATTCTAATTGTAATGAATTTGTAATTTGGCTTGGGGTAATATATTATTAATATTACGTACTATAAAGCAATAATGGTAATAACTCATCAAGTTAATGAACTTTAAAATCAATTTAATAATGTCATCAAGAAACATTTCAGTACTTGGAAAATAAAACTGAGAATGCAAATTCATTGGCCAAGCTTTTAATTATAAATACAATTACAGTGTGTTCATTTTGTTTTCCCCACCTCGAAATGTTTCAATAAGTTAATTTAATTTTGTATTAATGTAATTTATTTATTTATCAATTATTAAGTGATGTAAACATTTATATATTTGTTTATTTAATTAATTATAATAACTATATTTATATATTGGAAATAAATAATTGGCTTGGCCACAATTTTAGATATTACCCCTTTAAATGTTGAGCCTCTTTTGAAATTGGCATTTTTGTACGTGTGCCCTCTTTGGTTTGTAACGGTTTGTCTTCTCCATTTTGGGCTTGGCCTCTTTTTTGCAAATTTTTTGCATTTTTGTTTATTGCCTACCGTAGTTTACACGTAGGCCTACGACGTATTTCATTGCTCACGTGAAAATAACCGTCTAAAAGTAGGAAATTGCAGTTTGTTTTATTATTATGTTTAATTACATACCACATGGACGACTAAAAAGTATTTATGGAAATAACTATGAGTAGGTCCCTGTCGTCCACATATTCAAGCCAATATAGTCAATCTACAAAGGTCGATGGCCCTAACTGTTAGTGACACCTGGGCGGGGGGGGGGGGGGGGGGGGGGAGTCACCGCAAATAGCTTACGATTCTGAGAAACTTGAAAGGATGAATGAAACCAACCCCTAATACCGGAGGCCAGACGTTCCACCAACAAAACCAGTACCAGGTCAACGCGGAAGTGAGCGGCCGGCTGATTGTCAGTGATTCACCTTGCATTTCTATACTTACCCCTTTTTTAACCTTCATAAAACATTCAAGTAAACAAAGTAATTGCCAGGGGATATACCATTTACTATGTGCCTCGTTGGGCCGTTGCTATGACGTAAAGGAAATATCAGATGTGAAACCCCTTTGCGAATTTAAAAGCACATCACCCCCTCGTAGTTTAGAGGTAGGTACACCCCCCCTCCATCAAGTTATAAGAATGTAAATGGTCTTTTTATTAGTTAATTTTCTAGCATTTTTTTTCAAGGTTTAATAATAGTATGCATAGTGCATTATATATAGTGCATTAAAACTAACCAATGCTTCATCAATCATCATGAATAGAATATGTATTTATTTGACTCGCGCACGTAATATCGATAGAAACCCATGATAACGATAACGATAACACCTAAATGTCGATGAGTCGTTTAATTTCACATGATGATCATCGATAATTCATCCATTTTAGACCGGGAAAATTTGAATCGCCGCCAAACACCGACATTTGTGTACTTAGTGTAAATTGGTGAATAACACTGAAATTCAAGTTGAAAAACATTAAATTTCCAGATATTTTTTATTACAACGCGATTTTTTTTATTTTGGCTGGCGTTGACATAAAAATAGTGTCTCAATCCATCTCGCATAGGAGTATCTCCCAACTTTTACATGCATATTGCATACTGTCTTTCTTTCGACGTAATTGTGTAGAAGGCTAATATTTACAAAGTAAGATTTTTGAAAATTTTAAGAACCACTTTATGCACAATTTTTGAAACATTAACCTCGCTTTATATACCTGCCAATAAACCGATAATGAAACTGTTACTGTACCGAAATCGAGTAATTGTATTCACCATAAACCAGTGCCTCTAGGTAATACGGGTCTAGGTATGTAAATGGAACGTTTTGAGTTTTGTAGCAGGTGGAACGAAAAATAAGTTTTAATAGAATATAATAAGAAAATATATGATTTGGCTTTGCACATTTTAGCCTAGGTGCACCCTGCATGTGACCACAAACTTCAAGTCTGGCATCTGATTTGGTAGTTTTGCCGCCCCCGCCTACCCTGGCACGAATGTAATCTCTGATAATATTATGTAACTATGTATGAAAAAGGGAATCAATTATTTAATAATTGCATTCTTTAAAGCTTGGACGTTGAAACAGTCGGTGGTAACAACTCTCCACCCGCCCAAGAAACGCCACATTTGAAATTGGTTCGTCTACACCCCTGAAACACGTTGGAAAAGGGGAACCCAGGCCAGGATGCAGCTTGTGGCCTGACAAGAGTGAATGGGGCGAGTCAGACGTGGAAGTTATGAATGAAAGTGAAACTGAACATAACAACTCTCCATCCGTACTAGAAACGCCACATTTGAAATTAGTGACGATTTCATTGACGATTTCATTGTAACGATTCAATCATTGACGATTTAGAAAGGGTCCTACATACATCAGTTTTGAAAATCATCTATTCGCACTGTCAGTAAACGTGTCCGTCACTTTGTTTTGTTTATAATATTTGACACAGCGCCATCAAGTTGACGTAATGATAGCTGTTTCATTTATCATTCCATTTGTGTTTATAGTCACTAGTAACAGCTGTCAAAGCCATTTACGAGATTATTATTTTGGGGTTTTTACGACGTGCTCCACAGCTACGACTACGATATAGACTATATGCTCACACGCACACATTGTTTTAGACGTCTGTGTCTATGGGTGTGCGTTACTGTTATTTTCGTCGTCGTTGTTGTTGTTTTTGTTGTTGTTGTTGTGGAAGTGGTTCCTATGCTCCTCTCTTACAACCCGTTACGTCAATGGCGAGCATTGTAGGCTTTAGATGTAGTCTAACGGAGCATCGTACTTTGTATGTATGTATGTTTTATCGTGACCCCGTCGTAAGTTACGATATATTTACGCTACGCGCATACAACATTCGTACCTAAAACGTACGGCTACCGCGTGCGGAAGCGGTTTGTTCTTGTATAGCGGCCCGATACGAACTCCTCCGCTGCGTGAGACCTACTGGTGGGTCACGTGACCAGCGCCAGTCAACGAAACGGGGGTAGTTACGATCTCACCCGAGAATGAACGAACAGAGTAACAATCTCCGCCCACTGCGCGCTCACCGAAACATCTTTTTCCGTACGATCTCTCAGCTTGGAGTTGGCCCCGTCGACTAGAATCCTCTTAAGTAGTTACAATTAAATTGATTTTAAATATCTGCAGATAATTTTCCATTAGACGTGCAAGAACCCCCCTCATATTCAAGTTTTGGTAAACCTATACATATATATATATATATATATATATATATATATATATACAGGATTAAAGAGAGGCCAAAAGGCTAGCAATATGATAGGTAGAAGGATAGACCCCAACAGCTTACCTGAATTGTAGACCGTGGTGGTATAGAGATAAAGACAACATATATAAAGGACAACACAAGTTTTCCGAGACGTTTCGGTACAAGACCTTGATCACTCGGGAGTAAGAAGACTACTCTTCTTACTCCCGAGTGATCAAGGTCTTGTACCGAAACGTCTCGGAAAACTTGTGTTGTCCTTTATATATGTTGTCTTTATCTCTATACCACCACGGTCTACAATTCAGGTAAGCTGTTGGGGTCTATCCTTCTACCTATATATATATATATATATATATATATATAAAGAAAGGATACATTTTACGGTTAAACCAATCTAAATTTTATTTTTAATGATAAGTCAACGTTTCGACGACTTTAGCGTCGTCTTTTTCAAGACATACAAATATACAAAAACAAATAAATAAAAAACCACAACAACCAAAAAACACTTGCATATAAAAACGAAAACACTGCCACAGCGATACATCACTGGGTAGCTGCTCTAGCAAGCTCCTTGAATTTGCTATATATATATATATATATATATATATATACAGGATTAAAGAGAGGCCAAGAGGCTAGTAATATGATAGGTAGAAGGATAGACCCCAACAGCTTACCTGAATTGTAGACCGTGGTGGTATAGAGATAAAGACAACATATATAAAGGACAACACAAGTTTTCCGAGACGTTTCGGTACAAGACCTTGATCACTCGGGAGTAAGAAGTGTAAGACCCGAGTGATCAAGGTCTTGTACCGAAACGTCTCGGAAAACTTGTGTTGTCCTTTATATATGTTGTCTTTATCTCTATACCACCACGGTCTACAATTCAGGTAAGCTGTTGGGGTCTATCCTTCTACCTATCATATATATATATATATATATATATATATATATGATTTCTCAGGTTTTGTTGGTTGCAATATGTAAAGAAAGGATACATTTTACGGTTAAACCAATCTAAATTTTATTTTTAATGATAAAAAAAAAAAAAAAAATTTAGATTGGTTTAACCGTAAAATGTATCCTTTCTTTATATATATATATATATATATATATATATATATATATATATATATGATTTCTTAGATTTTGTTGGTTGCAAAATGAAAAGTAAGAAAACATTTTTCGGTTAAACCAATCCAAATTTTATTTAAAATAATAAGTCAACGTTTCAACGACTTTAGCGTCGTCCTTTTCAAGACATACAAACATACAAAAACAAATTTAAAAAAAATGAAAAAAAAATGAAAAAAAAAAATGGAAAAATGAATTAAACTGACATGGTCATCGATTGGCTTGCTACAGGAAAACATACAGAGCGGCGCTTATGACGATTCGAAGGATGTCGGAAGGGGGGCAAGCGAAGATGATGCATTTAAACCAGGACCTCCGAGCAACGGTTCGGTTAATGACGATAGAAAGTAGACGGCCGTTTCGATCGCACGGTTAACGTACATCGTTCTGTGAATAAATCATTTATAACATCTACTTTTTGTTTAAAATTACAATGGAAAATAAAATAGTGCACTGCAACAATTAAAATGCAATGAAAATTATGCTTACATCTAAATAGTTTATTAGTCTTATGCCTGGTCTCATGTGAAATGAAATGTGTTCCAACTAAATATTTTGGCTGTCACCTGACTTAATTTCAAAGCTTCTGATTGGTGGTTGCCATGGGGAAAACAAGTAAGAAGAGACTTTAATACGTATTTAGTTGGAATCGTAAGACCACGCATTAATAAACTGTTTTTCCCAAAGACTACACAAACACTCTTAGAGGGTGAAATAGTAACAGCTTACATCCAAGTTGTCTCATAAAACTGGTAGGCAAGTTGTATGAAAAATAAATAAATAACCAGGAACATAGGATAATGAACATGTTGCACTAATGGACTTTAGAAACCAGGTAGGTTGCAGTTAGAAAGATGAAGATATAGGTAGGCCTAGCTTGGTATGTTTGCAAGTAAAGTGATGTAAATAAATAATAAATAAGTCAGAAACTCCTTCCAAGTATTTTAAGTTCATATCAGCTTGTAATGAATACGCTAATAGCATGCAATTGTTTATTATTAGCCTACCTTGTTTCCTTTTCTTCTGCATGTACTGTCTGGGCTTGAAGTGGCCAAAACGAGGACCAACCCGGCAGACATTGAATATTTAGTCTTGGCTCTTATCAACCTCGGAGAGTGACTATTGATCATAGGCTGGACTAGGGAGACCCATGGCACGGCAGTCAACCAAGCATAATATACTGCGTTAGCAAATGCACACACGACTGTTTATGTATATATGCAGATTTGAGGCATTTATGACATTATTGCTGAAATTGTCTCAAACCCATTTAAAGTTTACACAGAATAACTACGTATTAACTATGAATGCATGGCAGTGAGCTGTAGGCATGCAAGTCGTTTGATTATTAACTTCATGCATTTGGGTTCAGCAGCTCGATTTCATTGCATCTATTATAATTTAGTCGCACAAACAATATTTCTCGTGTCGTCCATTATGCGCAGCCAAAGAGTAATTTATGTTTGTACATATTTGCTCATAAATCACATTTTACAATGGGCACACACATGGGCATGTGAGGACAACACGCCCAGCGAGATTCGAGGCCCCATGACAAGAAGCATGGCTAGGCTAAACGCCAATGGCAGTGAGTTGACAGAATGAGCGGATGCGCGCGCAACGTAAGCAGAGACGAGACACCAGCCAGTCGTGCTGGGATTGCCGAACGGAGAACACGTCGTGGTGACCCTGGTTAATGGGAAATGTTATTCCCTCGAAACGTGTGGTAAGTTTGACGAAACCCAGCAAATCGTGAACACAATAATATATACATACACAGTATATTATATTTGTCTAACTATCCAATATAAAAATGGCTTCCTTTTGTGGCCTGCTCATGTCATTTGGCAAAATATGCAAAAGAAATTAAGAAAGTCAGTCAAGCATAACTCTAAGGTCAATTAGCAGAATTAACTAAATTATCAAATATCTTCCCTACCCCTATCAACTTAACATCATATCAAATCATATCATATCATATCATATCAAGTTAACAGTTGAGAGGAGAGGATGTGAAGTGCTTCAATTTCCATCATGGACTCCTTACTAAACGGAGTGTATAAATGGGTTTAAAAAAATAAATCAGGATTAACAAGGAGCCAACATTCTAGTAGCAAGTTTACAATTGTTTATTTTGATTTTTATAATTACATATTATTCATTATTTTTACACTGTTTTCATCGGTTGTGTTGGGCTCTGACGAGCTAATATAATACAATAGGATACAAAATAACCTCTCTCATTCTGGCAAAACTTTGAGAGTGGGCCGTGAAGCCACGGTGTGGCGCTTCAGACACTCGCGGGCCATTACAGTAAACCCTCAACACTCAACTCAACCACCTGCTCGTCCAGCACATTGCTACTTACGTCCACAATATTTGTTTCTGGCTGAATGAGTATCTACGTGGTTACGATTTAGCCTTTACTACACCCAGTCAGCTCCACCTTCCAGACACATTCCCTCGTTCATCCAGTGGTTTTTTCCCCCACACAATCTAGAAGGTCCAAGGTTAGGTTACCGGTTCGGACAGGGCTTATAAAATGATTTAAAGAACCATAATGAAAATAAGTTCTTGTAACCAATTGGGTAGGCAATACGGTAATTATTCACATTGGAAATTAAAGCTTTAAAATGTGACGCATTTTAAGATATAATTACAAAATTGCCAGTGTTATCGACAAAATATGACACCCGCACTTTATACGTCATATCTGTCCCAGCTGATGAGGAGAACAAGCTTCATACCTTGAGAGTAAGTCGGGCTATCATATTTAATGGTTCCAATGTCTCTCTACGTAAACTAAGGCTGGGCGTCGACATCGATTAATCGATTAATAATCGATGTCGGTGACGATTTTGGACATTGATTTTTTTTGGTTTTGATCAATTTTTTCGTCAATTAGTTAAATAACTAATCAATTGTCAATTTTTATGGTTTCCTGTAAAAACGTAAATTCTCTTCAACGCAATAATTTTAATTTCACATTTCAATTAACAATTATTGTTGTCATGCAAGAGCACCCCCCGACCCCCTCATTCCGACCGCGTAATCTTTGAGATGGCACTTCTCTCCTGCCTGTGTTTGTGTTCCCGCCACCTTTTGACGACATCGCGTAATATGCAGTCGGCAGCGTGGGCGAGGGGTTGGCGCTTGGCTGACGGAGAGGTAACGATCGCCAGGAAGCGAGTCCGTGCGGGCCCGCACATACGCGGCCACTTCATCCCACCCCTCGGCAACAATATGCTTCAAGTTGCAGTATTGATAGCTATTAGTGGTCGTAGAACATGATTTGCAGCAAACAAATATTGCTCCATTTAACAGGTGACAAAGTTTTTTTTATTAATAATTGATTAATTATCAATTTTAAAAAAACAATGTTGATTATTTGCGTTTCGATGTCGATGTCGAAAATATTCCGACATCGCGATTTGACATCGATTATTTACATCGATGCCCAGCCTTAACGTAAACCTACGATTTAGCAATCAGTAGGCTATTCCACGGGTTGTTCATTTTAAGTTATCGAGGGCATACTGTAAATGTTAAGGAATAAAATCTAAATGCTGTTCACGTCACACAATGTGAGTAAAACCCATGAATAGAAAACTTCTGTAACTAGAACATTAACAAGCAACACTTCAGCAAGTGGTGAACGTAATACAGAGTGGGAGCCAAAGAAATTTACCGCATACAGCAATAAAATATTAACAAAAACTGAATGTGTACATAGGTTTTCCCCTTTTGAGGTTGCACTTTCTAATCCAGACACGTGTACAAAAAATAATTTTCTCCTTGAAAAGCTCTGAGCTCGAGTGACAAAACATGAAACGAGAGAGATTCAACGCTCGATATCCAAAAGTGAAGCATAACATACATACACGATCGTTCCCATTTCCGAGTAACAGACAACGAACGGCTCCTCGCTTAGAAGGTTGCTACCGGCCGGTCTCTCGAGGGTCCAGCAGTGCGGGAAAGGGTGCAGATTTGAGCTCCTCGTAAGACGGACTCTCCCGAGGGATGGCCAGAGTGAAGCCGGCCCTGTAGCTCGCCGGTATGGCCACGTGTTGCGTCACCACACGGCCTTGAGATTGGGCGGCCGCCCATTCCCGGACCACGTTCACCACCTGGCCTGTAAGCAACCACATACTGTTGAGCCGTCTCGTATTACCTCGGCATGCCTGGAAATATGCCGATTGCAATGAAAAAATTGAGTTTTCAAGTAAATCGCTAGTGTTTCACAGATATTGAAGGACACAGCATTAAATGGCCGGCATTGTAAAAATATTTGCAAAAATAAAATAGGTTTTAAATGACACCAAAAATTCATAAAACATACATTCACTCACTTATATACCAAAATGCAAAGCCTAGGTAAGATGGATCGTGTGTCTCACCGAGCACGTTCATCTTCTTCCAGCGCGGGTCGGGGTGCGCGGCGAGCGGCCTGAGGTCGGTACCCCGGTTCCACCTGCCGACGATGTCAGCGCGTCGCACCAGCAGCACAGACGGGCTCGACAGCTGCGGATACAGGGTGCTCTCGCCGACAAACTCTAGCGGGTTGGTCAGGTAAACGCCCTCGGGCCCCACGCCAAACACCATCTGGTGGTGCCAGGCGTCGGGGACTACGTTGCCAGGAGCAACCTACGCCCACAACCTTCTCGTTATACATGTACGTATGTATGTTACACATATAACACAGAGAAGACTTGCATCTAGCCTATCTCTATTCACAACATAATAAAGAATTACATGCAATTAGGTACCTAGAAATTGGTGAGAATGAAGTTTTTAGAATATTGAGAAGGAGGGAACTTTGAGGATTTTGCTTCTCTTAGAATAGAATAACTACTAGACTAAGCTCTAGAAATTAGAAAAATGTAGGCCTAGGTTCATGCAGTTTTTTTTATTTTAATATTACCAGAAAATAGCAAGTCACCAATGTTGGAATGTTCAGTAAGACGTACCCCGTGCTGCAGGTTGAGGGTGGCGATGGGCACCGCGCCCCGCTTCATCCAGTAGGCGAGCCAGCGTGACATGGACTCGCCCCACGCGGGGTAGGTGGGAAAGAAGCGCGCGTAGAGCCGGCCAGACGAGCCGGCCTCGAGGCCGCGTATCAGATCGACGTGCGCCGCCCCGGCCACCGAGCGTGAAGACAGGTAGTCGGGCAGGGGAGCGGAGTCACGACGGAGGCGGGTCCCCACACTCTCCTTGACGCGCTCCACGTTAAACGGGACGTTGAGCGCCAGCTGACGGACATATGGATATTGTCGACAATTGCTACTAGCTGAACGTGGGATGACCTCTAGCAGGGGCGAGAACTTGTTTTATCCACTCTGCTATTCATGTGAGCTATCTAACGCAATGCACTGTCTAACTACTGATTCACATAATTCATATTTAAAATATCAATCTTGGTTTGGTTATCGCTCACTCGTCAAGGGTTTTCGGAGCCTGCAGGGTTTGCTCAGACGCTTTAAATTAAAGTCCCCCACTGAAAATCATATGTGACTGAGTGGGTAGTCTCTAAATATAAATTTATTTATGAGAAAAAAAGTCTAAGCTATGCACAATCATGCTTATATTGTACAATGGCGGGAAGTATAAACATGCTAACTGTATTTATAGTTCTCTTTCTGAGTTGATAGCTAGGGCAGGGTTGCCGTTTTTGCGGAATTTATCCTCTTTTGCGGATTTTTAGGGTGCCTCGCGGACATGAGGATTAACGGCCAAATTGGCGGATTTTCTACCATTATTGTAAAAACCGTGAAATTTACTATAATTTGAAAATTCCGCCTTAAAGAACGATTTAATAACGTAAAAAGTAAAGTTGGACAATCTACACTTGAACCCGCAGCATAGACACGATGTCTCAAAACACGTGTGAAATATCAAGATTTCAACTGTGTTTTTGTAAGTTGTCTTGCTATACTAGCAAGCAGAGGGTGGAGCTTGTGTGGGAGACAGCCAATGCGGTACCTAAAGCGTTGTGATTGGTCTAGTAGTAAGTAGCGACAGCGTCCTCTATCGTCAACTTTGCAGAACGTGTGTGTTCTTTTAGTGTACGATAGAGCGTGTTGCCCGTGCCTCGTTGGTAATAAGGAGCCCGTGACGTGACGACCTTATTTGCCTGGTTTCTTGTTTATATATATATATAGACAAATTAATTTATTATTTATTTATATATAAATTATAATGGAGAGGTAAATTCTTAAAGATCATCCGGCATAATGCATACAGCATAACCTAAAAATAAACATAACGTAAAATTTTTTTTTATTCTTTCACACTTTATAATATGCTAGCCTAAGTTACAGCAGAATAAATGTGTTTTAGAGGATTTTTGAGGATTTTTTTGGTATCTTCAGAGGATTTAAAAAATTACTTGGTGGCAACCCTGAGCTAGGGTATTTATTTGAAAGTGCTGTGAAAGATGAGTAGGGCCTATGTTCACTATTGTGTTTGCAAGTAGCAAGTTGGCAGATAAAGAGTCATCACAGGAATAACCAGAACTATCTACACAGTACATAATGGACGTGGTTCTAGGAATATTCTCAATTTGTTCAAATTGAGACAATCCTAGTTCCATGGGAACTTACTTTTTTGTTTTGTTTAACAGTCGCTACCCTACTTAACACTGGCATTTAAATGCGTTTAATTTCATAGTTTAAATGTTTAGGCCATTAACCCCTTGGAATATCATGAAAAAATGAAAAAAGAAGCCTTAAATATTATTAAAAAAAAAAAAAAAAAAAAATATTGAGGTGAGGTGTTGTGTTGGAGCTTCCGTTAGAACACTATTTTAGTCATTTGACGGTGTGGTACAGCAAGAAACACTCGGGTAGTTGAAACAGGGGCGCGCGACGGCTAGGCCTAGGCCTACACCATTGCACTGTCACTATTAGACAACACATCGTCCACTTCCGACTCAGATGATAACACTTATTCAATTTCACATTCTCATCCCTCCCTCCATCACCATCTCTACATATATCACTCTCAACATCACACTCACAAAGGGTATTATCAACAATTTCGCGCTCCGTCATTTGTTTACGTCTTGTAGTCGCCATTTCTACACCTACAACGTAGTCTAGACGTTGCGCGCGGATCGGCTGTTGTTTTTGCGTATGTTTCCTCGTAGCAATGCGTACAGGAACAATACCACGATTCTGATTGGATGAAAATGTAGGTGCAAGTAATAGGAGAATCTAGAACTAATCAGCAAGCGTCTACGACGCAGATTGAATAAGCTACCGCGAAATTCAAAATGCTTGGAGCGGCGACGGCTCCCAGCCGTCTTTGTACACGACGCACTTCAAACACACGACGGCTGGGAGCTGTCTTTGTATGGCATGTGGTTAAACGATTAATCCTTCATATTGAGTACGTTGGCTCACCAGTACGTTGATGACGGCCGTGGCCCCGCACGCCGAGGTGGATATCTGCGTCACCTGCTTGACGCACGCCTCGCGCTCCGACCATATCATGGTGCGCTCCACGGCCGACATCTGGCCGGCGTCGGGGTTCGGCCGCGACCCCTCCTCCTCCGAGAAGGACGCGTGCTTGTTGAGCACCAGCCGCTTGGCCATGATGCAGTGGTACAGTGCCGAGTGAAGGTTAGACTTGCGGGGATCTGAAACGTTAGGAACCTAGTATACTGTGTAGGCCTACAGAAGGCGGTGCACGAACGGATCGGTTGTTAGGAGACAAAGAGATTGAGAGTGTTGTCTTTTGTTTTATGAGTGTTGAGATAGAGTTGAGAATTGTTAGCTGTGTGTGAAGGCTGTGCTGTCTGATTTATTGCGTGTATAATAAAGTTTTATGAATTGTTTCTAATAGAAGTTTTCATTATTTCTAATAGAAGCACGGGTCAAAACCACACTCCAATAGTAAGTGGGTTGTGCAAGGTGGCAAGATATTTATTACAAAACGACAACTGGAGTTAGGGTACTCCTTGATGCTAGGTTCGTTCGCCTTGTCAACAATGATAATATAGGACAGTGTCCAGTATTGGGCTTTGCACGCCAAGCCTGATGAAGACAGCGTCACCACCGACTAAGACCCCGTTTTTATTACTCGCTTCGAACGCGGGTTGGTCGATAACGCGGGTAATTTTTGTAATGTAAACGCACAGAGTTGCAACGCTGGTTGGAATTTTTAACCCGCGTCGGAACTCGGAGTTACCCTATTAACTCCGGGTTTGTGTGCAGTGAAAACGCAGTCCGGTTTTTAACGCTAGTTAATCGTCCCGCCCAGCAGTCGAGTAGGCCTTTCTTAACCTCACTTTCGTCTCCTCTCACCATGGCAGCATTTTCTGACGACGAATCTTTGTTGTTAATCAAAATCTTTGGGCAACCAGAGATTCAAGGAAAGTTCAAAAACACAAAGAAGGGTCATCGTGTAATATGGCGAGACATTGCTTCACAGTTGTCAAAGTTGTTGAAGGCGTATATCTTGCAGCGCTTCTGGTGCGAAGGTTGACAACTAAGCAATTACGATGGTTCACTGTTGGAAGTGAAAACGCAAGTGGGTTACGCCCGTCGTTTTAACCCGCGTTTGAAGCTAGTAATCAAAACGGGGTCTAAGCCCAAATCCATGGCCTGCTAGATGGGTAAATCAGTGCGGACAAGGTCTACTTGACCCATCCAGCAGGCTGTGATGGCGGCATTTTGCCAAAGACATTGGAACAGTAATAGCGCCACCATAGCTCAAGCTCAAGTCCAAAGCCTACTGAATCAGCCCTTCGCCCATGGCTGTTATGCGGAAATCAAGTAGACTTTGTCTGAGTTGTTGGTGCTGGCGCTGCAAGTGGAAAAAAGTCGCAGTGCAAAGTCCAATTGTCACAACATGGCACAGTATTTGATACAACCAACAGTAGGATGGGTCTTACCCTCTCCTTGGATTCGACTGTTGGTTGTGCTAAAGAGGCCCACACAATCGTTCCACGACTCGCCGTCGATGTCACCCGGAGAACAGAGGTCACCGCTGGAACAGTGATGACCCCAGACATCTCGCGTGGTCCGTTGAGACGAGCAGCCTGCAAGCATACAATGCACTCATTAGCTTATTCTTAAGCTAAACTTATTTAATTGCCATAACATATTAGGTAGGCCTATTACATTAGGCACAGCCACTAATTCATAGCATATTGTAGCGATTACAATATTGAAAAATAGCACTTGGTAGCACATTGCATTTCCTGTGGCTGTGGCAAATTGGAAATCATTGAATAACATTTAAAAGTGTAGCCCAAATAAATATTGCCTTGATCATCAGTTATTTACTATTGTTCTTGCTAACAGTTGCATGGCACACGTTGCAACAGTTACTTTTTTTATGAAGAACCAAGTGAAAGCCTTACTAATTGTCAATGAAATAATGTAGGTCTACATCTACTCTCTATGTGTTATAAGGAGTTATTGAAAACACTCAAAATCATGCTTTTATGCGTTAAGTCGTCCATTTATTTGCAAATTCATCTACTCTTCACGAAAATAGCTGATATAGGCCTAGATGACACTCACCTAGCTGAATGGAGTAAAGTAGGCCTATGATAAGGGTAAGAAAGATGGGGTCCTAGGACCAAAGGTTTCTTGCAACTGACTTCAGGTAGGCCTATGCCTAAATGTACAAAAATATAGGCCACTGGTACCAACCCTGATCAGCTGAAGTACTGCAACTATGAGGAAGAGACCAACTTGGATTGAGAAGGGAGCGAGCATCTTGTTGGTGATCTCCTGGTAAGCCTACATCAGGACTAGTTAGATCTCTGTTATTTCCAAGATCGTTGATCTTCGGGCTAGCAGCCCTAACAACAACTGCACTTAAATCATTGCTAGCACAATTTTCTATTAAATTCTCATTCCTCTGAGGAGTGGGGTTGTCAAGATACGGCAAATCTGCTTCCTCGTCTCGTAGCGAACCACGGTCAGAATCTTCTTCCGAGTCTTGTTCACATGACGGACCTGGATCAAAATCCATCTCCAAGAAATCCATTTCAGGCGAGGTACTCCTGCTGTGATCTCCATTCGCTTGAGCTTCATCTTCTTTTCCGCCTACAGCACCTGCTTGATCTCCCCCAACAACATCCAATCTAAAAAACGAGCTTGGTAGATCTGCCATTTGGTCACCCTTGTATGTATAGATACAGCACTCATCTTCAGACGAACCATCTTCTGCTTCATTACCAGTGTCACTTGAACTTGTATCATTGTCACCCCATCTTAAGCTGAGCCTAGGTCTAGGCCTACCACTGTGGCACCTTTCTGAATAATCTACTTTGGCACATCCATTGTTCTTCACAGTACTTACGCTAGTTTTGTTGTAACCTAAGCCTACATTAGAACAGTCTCTTACTTTATATGGGCATTTATCTACTGCGGTACGACAGTTTACATTGTTTCTCAAATACGAGTCAACTCCATTGGCTTCTAAGCCATTATTACAATTAAAATTTAAAGCATTGAGTCTTTCGTCTGGGGCTCCTGATGAACTAGGCCTAGTGCCACACTCAAAATTGGCACTGTCCGTTTTATTTACTGGTAGATTGTTATTCACTTTTACTAGACCTTCATCTACAGAATTGACAGGAGAGATTCCATTAGGAATATTGCGGTAAAGATGCTTGACCTTAGGGCGTGCACCTCCTGTGCCATCACATAGTTTGCCACAGTCGTTGTGCGGTTGATTATTAGTCAAGACCTCCCGATTGGGCTCAGTAATACTAGACCTAGCAGGCCTATTAGTTCTAGGCCTAGGCCTGCCCCCAGCTTCCCCATTAACTCCATTCATATCCATATCATTATCACCCGCAGCATTCATGTTTAGGCCTAGACTTAGGACTAAACTCCCAGTAACCAACACGTCCACCGCCTGTCAGTAGGCCTATATGTCTAGCCTAGGCCTACACAATTCAAATCGATAGAAATAGTTACTAAGGCCAAGGCCTGCCAAAATAACTGAGCTTAGGTGAACTCTGCTAGGTAGGCCTAGCAAGCGTGGGCTAGACCAAGGTACGCTAGGGTCCTAGCCTAGTAGACCTAGGCCCTAGGCTAGGCCTTGGTACGCATTTAAGCCTAGGCTAGGCCTAAGCCTACAAATCAATGCCACTTTTATAGCTTATGAAAATGTACACGTTTCACAGTCAAAAGCGGGTAGAGTTAATAAAGATGTGTATCGTTAAATACTTCCTTTGAGGCCAATACACTTGACAATCAGCACAAATGAACAAATAGCAAACAAATAATATAAAATGTAAATAGGCCTACTCGGCACTCGGCAGCCATGATTTCGAAGTCAAACTTCTGATGAACAAATGCAGTTACAACTTCTACTGAGTAACTCACTTTTAAACACGCCCTCATATCTACAATAGTGTATTAGCCACGCCCTTAACAAGAAGTTGTATGAACTAGCGATCTTCAATCTTCCCGGAGTTGACAACATTCTAGAAATTGAGCAAATCATATTGTCCTGATATTGTCAAATGGTTGTTTGTTTGTTTGGGTTTTAGTGGTTATTAGTTTATATAGTGGATATTATCAATCTGGCGTCAAAACCAAGCATTCCGTTACCTTTTTCCGACGACTGGAATAACTGCGGCATGGAAGTTGACAACAATTGGCAAGAAAGTTCTCAATCTAACCCTGAAAATGAAAGGCCTACAACCAGATCAAGGTCCAAAGGTCGAGATACCCAAGGGGCAGATGCAGCAGTTGGGTTTGCAGGTTTGCCTCAAATTGAATCTAATCCGGGAAGCCCAGTAAAATCTCCGAAAGACCGTTTAGTTGATTTACTTGATCAAGTGGAGATGCATGTCGAAAGGCTGCGACGCGATGCTCTGAAAATTGAAGAGGAAAAGGATACTTTGATGTCTACTTTGGACACACTAAGAAATTCTGACATGATGGTTCAACTAACTGATAGTAAGTAAATTATTTAGGCTCATCCAACATCTTTTAGGTTTAGAAGCCTAGTGCCTTAAGTCTTCCTCTTGAGTAGGGTAGCTTCAGATTCAGACCATCCCCCCTCAAGAAGCACCCTGGCTGAATGCAAACTAGTTGCCGCAACTATTGTTGATTGATTGATTGATTGATATTTGGGTTCTATGTCTCATCAAATGCTAGGCCTAGGCTAGGCCTAGTATGGTTGGCTAGACCTATACACATCCCGAGACAACCTTAGGCCTAGACTAAGGCCTACATAGGCCTAGCCTACTTGCGTCAAAGACGAGTGATTCGCAGCCTATCAGCAAGCGCCCCGAGCGAAGCAAATACCGATCACTGATTGGCCACGAGTTTGTTGTCTATGACTTTTGCTGCTAGCATCTTTCAATTGGAGGCAAGGGTTTTCTTCCTCCATGAACCATTCTCTCCACTTTTCCATCTGCTTCCCCTCCCCTGAGTTAAGTGTTTCAGACCCTCTACAAACCTTTTTACTTTTCTTACCCCACCTGCTCCTCCACCACCGCCCAACCCAGAAAGGAATGCCTCCCTACATTCGTCCTCGTTAAATAATATTAATATGGTAAAGACATGTATTTGATTAGGCCTATAGTTGTCCCAAGACTACCTTACACATGCTTTCATTACGGGCGACTGGTTCGTAGCCAATCAGCGATGGGTATTGGCGCTAGTGTGTCTCGGGTGGTTCGCCGGTTGGCTTCGACTGCCCCGGATGTGACGAAAGCAGGTGTAAAGTAATCTTGGGACAACTATATTAATGAGTTATGTAGTTGTAACCCTAATGTATTTTATTTTTTATTTTTATTTTTATTTTTATTTTTGTTTATTTATTTAAGGGTTTCTATAAAGCATTACAATTTGTATGATATTATTTTTACTATTTACAGGTAAAAATGCTTGATGCCCTACTATGACTAAGCTAAATATATAACTATTATCTAAAAACTATGCTAAAGTACAATATCAAATAATACACATTTCAATATAGGAACATAATACCTAATATTATGCAAACAAACATACAAAAAATACAACATGTTTAGAATTATTGAATACAATTTGTTAATAGTTACAAAATGCAATAGTTATATAATGCCCTACTATGACTAAGCTAAATATATAACTATTATCTAAAAACTATGCTCAAGTACAATATCAAATAATACACATTTCAATATAGGAACATAATACCTAATATTATGCAAACAAACATACAAACCATACAACATGTTTAGAATTATTGAATACAATTTGTTAATAGTTATAAAATAATAATAAGATGATAAAGACTCACTAAAATAACATGCTAGGGCTAGGCTATACTACCGTATATTTCTCACTCTACTATACTGTAACACGTTCAGCAGCTTCATCTTCAATTTTTATTCCTAATACTGTAAAGTTAACTTCGATAAATCTTTTTTGAATTGTATTTTGTTTTTAAGTAATTTCAGTTTTGATGGGAGGTTATTCCACATGACAGCTAGTCTGTACTTGATCGATCTCTTTCCACTTTTTTCTTTATTAACTCGTGTTACAAATAAATTTTTGTTGGTTCGGGACCGGAGACCTGCTCTACTTGTGGACAGTGTATATAATACTGGATGTCGGGTGTCAGGCACGCAGTGTACGAGGTCGTAGAATCTTAACAGAGTTAGGAATTTTAAGCGAGATTGGATTGTAGGTATATTGAAATATTCTCTGGCACCCTTCAGCCTACGATCCCCCATAAAGACACGCAGTGCTCGATTCTGAATCAACTCCAATTTGTTAGAATAAGTTTTATTTACAGAACTGACCATAATCGGGCAATACTCAATAATTGGTCGTATACATGTTACGTAAAATATCCTACTTTCCCATGGTTCTAAGAATTGACTTAATTTGCGGAGTATATGTATGCGTTTTCTACATTTTTCAACTATTTTATCTACGTGAGATGTGAATAATAGCTGTTTGTCAATATTAAATCCGAGATGCTTAATTGTGAGACTAGGCTTGATATTTACCCCATCCAGGGATATTATTTGCAGTGCATTATTATCATCCTTGCCTAGTAGCATTAATTGGGTCTTACTTGCATTCATTTTAAGCAAATTAAGTGTGTACCAATTTTTTATTTCACCATAGTCTGCCTCAATTTTTGATGTGAGGTCGTCGTAGTCAACGCCAGTAATTGTACCAAGGAAGTCATGTCATGTGGTACAAGATTTTCTTTTTTCTTTACAAGTGGTATTGTATTGGTATTGATTGTATTAGGCTATTGATAGTTGGATGTATTATATATATATATATATATATATATATAAAATTGGAACTCAGAACAAGATAAAAACAATGTTCTAGTGAGGGGACAGGTACAGAAAGACGACAGCTTACCTGAGAAAGTAGATAGGCCGCTTAGAGAAACATATAGATGAGTTATTAGCTTAGTTCTTCCCTCCACCACCACCCACGACAGCGCCTGCATCATGTAAATTCACCCTAGTCTTAAGTTTAGTTTAGTTCTTCTACTCACGCTGAGTGATCAAGACCACTAGTTGGTCGAAACTTCTCAGTTTATTTGTCTTCTCATTTAGGCCTATATGTTCCTCTAGGCCTAAGTGGCCTATCTACTTTCTCAGGTAAGCTGTCGTCCTTCTGTACCTTTCCCCTCCCTAGAATGTGTTTTATCTTGTTCTGAGTTCCAATTATTCCAGCCTTTTGGCCTCTCTAAGTATACACACATCCAGTTTTTTTTATATATATATATATATTAGGGATGTCAATACCCGGAAATATTTGTACCCGGGTACCCTCGCGCCGTACCCGGACTGCCCGGGTAGTAAATAATACTAAATACGCGTTTTATCGTCATGGGTGTCAAATGATTCGCAAAGTTGTGGAAAGAGACATATTGTTAAACGGTATCAGGTTGCATTGTCTTCGATGCAAAACGATTGCGGAAGTATACAACAAAGCTTCAAAGCTTGCGTCTCCGTTACGGAAGGCGGTGGTCGGCCGCGTCAAAGCGATGACGTCATAGTCCGAGCTCGAACACGAGAACATGATCGCGGTAAAGCTACGACGGGCGGCGGGTGCGCTCCCTCGGACTCGCAACCGTTCCGCAGCATTCTTCCATAGGCCTACAGAAGATGATACTAATTGGGCTTTACGTCTCATTCGTCAGCGGCGCTGTTGAGGGGGGGGGTCAAGTTAAATGCCGGGTAATTTAAAAGAGCAGCTCGTATGCTCACACAAACACGCCAGCAGTGAAATATCGCAATGTTGAATTAATTTCGTTTTGAACAGAAGAAGGGAACGGGTAGTACCGGGTAACGGGTATTGAAAAGTTGGAACCGTACTCGTGTGTACCGGGCGGGTACCCGTTGACATCCCTAATATATATATATATATGAAGTAATAGGTTCTCAGGTTGCTGTCCACGTCGCTTGCTCTCTTGAGACTGGTTGCTGGCCCAGAAACGGACCATTGTCATTGTCTAGACGTTTCGGCAAAATCGCATTTGCCATCTTCAGGATGGTACCCGAGAACCTATTAGGACTTCATCTTCTTCAGTCCGCAAAAACCTATAAAAAACTTTGTACCATAGGCTTAATATAAGATTCAATGACATGTGAATTTAATATAGGTACTCTGAGTCTGACCATGGCCTACATGTAAAGAGTCATAAATTACGCAAATAAAATCTATCTATCTATCCATCCATCCCTTGTTCTCATACTACCATGAGTGATCCCCTCTACCATTGTAGCTAGAATCTACCTCCACTGCTCAACTCCCCCCCCCCCCCCCCCATCCTTTGTGTTTTGTTACCGCTCTGTACATTTTCCCCAGTCTATCCCTCCTTTCCTCCAGACTTTTCCAGCCCAGCTCCTCTCCCATCTTTGTCACAATCTTCTAGGCATACTACTATACCTATAACTATTATGTTCTTGTGAAACTCGCTTCCATTCTGCCATTCGACCTAGAAGGCACTAGGCCTGTGCATTTTGCTGCTGTATAGCAATCTCATTTATCTGTGTTTAATGCAAATGTTTGATGTGGACAGGTGAGCGCGAAGACATTCATCATTATTCCGAGGTTATCATCAGTCGTTGCCACACGGTGGAAGTTTTGGTGAAGACTACCCGCGATCAAACGCAAGAAGAGTCTCTTCACCAAGTAAACAGTTTTATCGATAGTTTGGTGGTGAGCTTGCAGACTGACCCGTTCAACACAAAAACACGCTGTCTTTCTTTTATGAATGCGTGTTCTTCACACTCGCAAGGTGCCTCGGACAAAAAATTTGAGTTGGCTATCTTGGGCTGCACACTGGATGATCAAAAACGTGTGAAGAAGCGCCTGCAAGGGCTGCTCGATTATATTGACAAGATCACAAATCGAGCTGTGCCGTCGTAGGTATGGTACAAGAATACATATAAGGCTATGCTCAAATTGTGCTGTGAATGCACTCATTGATTGGTTCATTCATTCTAAATTAGTTTTCGATTTCTTTGAGTGAATTTTAAATGTTGA
Source organism: Isoperla grammatica (assembly GCA_945910005.1). Classification (NCBI taxonomy): domain Eukaryota; kingdom Metazoa; phylum Arthropoda; class Insecta; order Plecoptera; family Perlodidae; genus Isoperla; species Isoperla grammatica. Next base: position 45,193,288 of record OX246738.1, on the reverse strand, counting down.
GTAGTCTCATTGTTCGAAGTTTAAAATGTCCAAATCATATAACATTTTAATCACTTTAAAATGTCACTTTATGTCACTTTATGTCACGTACTCGAAAGAAAATCAAAATATGCCATCCTTTAGAGAATGTAGTGCTCTTTGCTACAAATGCTTCTTTGTTCCAATAGCTAGGCCTATTTCAGTTTTTCAAATGATGTGTGAAAAGTGTGCAGCAACATTGCAAAATTTAATTAAGGACATTTGAAAAACAGAAATATGTGTTGGAACAAAGAAACATCCATAAGGAAGAGCTCTACATTCTCTAGAGGACCACAGAGGATGACATATTTTCGTTTACTTTTGGGACAGTTACGAAACATTTTAAAGCAATTTTAACAGACTGAAATCGGGTGTTACGTAGGCTAGGCGGACAGAGCAGCTATTGATTGGCTAGACTTTGTGGTTTGTAGTTGTGTAGGCTCAAAGGGGTCTGGGGAAGAGCCTTACTCAGGCTAGGTGGACAGAGCAGCTATTGATTGGCTAGACTTTGTGATTTGTAGTTGTGTAGGCTCAAAGGGGTCTGGGGAAGAGCCTCAGCTGCCAGAGGTGAACATTTGTTGGGCTGTTCTTATCTTATGTTCTCATCTTTATGGTATTTACAACGATCTGAGGAAACATGGAAGTTTATTTGGGGTGAATTATCATGTTCAAATTTGAATATTAGTTCATTTATTGTGATTCACAGTTATGAATCAGTGTGAAAAACAGATAATACAGCGTCCCTGTGAACAGTTGTGGGGACACCAGGACAGGCCCTTAAAAAACGGGACGATGGATACCTTGTGATTGATATTCGATCATATATTGAAGCACGGTAGATCCTACGCTCCATTCAAATGCTAAATTAGCATTAAAGATGCATTTTCTATAAATATAATACAACTGCTATTTTGACATGGTACTTTGGTTACAAAAACATTGTAATATATAACTATACGTATGTATGCCTACAAATGGAGATATAGCAGTCGTAAAAAAGAATGACCCAACTGGGGATCGAACACAGGTCGGGGTTTGCATAAGATTATCTAAATGTAGGCCTAGGCCTAGAGATTGTTGCCATTGGTGTTATAAGGGTGAAACGGGTGGAAATGAACGAGGCCATTTAATCCATTTTGATGGAATGAGCACTCTTGTTAACGACAACTATCTGGCTAACCACGTTGTCAGAGAGGCGGTTGAGATTGACAAACACCCTCTCAATCACGATAAGCGAGACAACGGTACCTAAGCGTTCGTCTCCACCATGGAAACTCGTTTTGACCACCAGGTTGCTCAAAGAACCACTACCAATGGTTTCCCAACAAGCTTTGGCAAGGGCTTTGGCTTGTATGTTGTCATGTTTTATTTTTACTGTAATTTGTTAATCTTTGGAAAATGGGGAATGTAATTGTCCCGAAATGTTGGGGAAAAATTAATCAAATTATCTTTAATACAGGGCCTAAATGTGGCTTGTAGACCTACCATAAATTTAATTAATATGTATGTTTGTATTAGGTTTAAGAGAGGCTAAAAGGCTGGTTATATGATTGATGGATTGGAAGGATATTGTACTCCAACAGTTAACCTGAAGTTTAGACTGATGTTGATACCTACGAACTAAACTAGCTGGCCCTGATGGGGGAGAGGGTGGCAGAAAGAATTTATAAGGAAAGTTGAAAGTAATATTTATTAATTGGTTTGTTTGTTTTTGTATTGCAGGGCCAGAGAGCACAGTTGAATCCTGAATTATGGGAATATGCGCTCGCAATATTGCATGCAAAAATGTTACTCAAATAACCGATCTCCTTAACGTATCACCCAAATATTCAGATCTTCTTATGCCTATTTGTGTTTATTATGAAATATTTTAGGATATTTAATTATTATTCATTCATTCATTAATAAAACATCTTCTCTAAGAGCCCTACCACAATATATGACATTGCTTATTACTATCCTGCAAACTTATTAGGTACTCACTATATAACTGCAACCAGAGTCACCAAAATGGAAAATAACCCAAACATAGGCCTAGTTACTTTCATTTGTAGATGTGAATATGCCAATCCACTGCCTGTACCCTACTTATCTGTTTGTAAATTATTTGGCAATGATTTTGGTGAACCCACTCGAGTCATATGTACACGCGTAATGGTTGTTTGTAACTACAACTAACCATCCTGCTACTTTTTATATCCTCTGCACCTTATCAGAACATAATTGCATAAAGTTTCAACAAATGCTTGAAAATCATTGCCACTCTAGAGCAATATTACGAAAATGTTGTCGCCAGGGACTGAGTCTTTGCCTCAGATTTACAATGTCCCCCCCCCCCCCCCCCCCCCACCCCACGATCTTGAAGCCCCGTAGTCTCAGTCCCCCAGCTGGGATGCTGGTTTTCAACCTGGTAGCCCAAGGAGGAACTCCATTCAAAAGTCCACATTTCATTTTAGGCTATGGCTGAGCAAAATATAGTGTTTCTTCTTTCTTGTCAAATCTTTTTCAAGTTAACAGCGCAAATCCTAAAACTTAATTGTTTACTCTTCCAAGTCTTCACTCTGGTTGAAATACTAACGTTGTTTGTACAGTATATGTCATGTGCTTCAGATCGTCAGAAGATCCAGTGAGATGATAAACATTGTAATTTGAAAACAGTATGAATGGGATAATAAGCTGCAGAAATCAGAAGCATCTCAAAACATTGCATATAACAACCTATTGCACTTTATTACCATCACCGTGTTTTAGCAGTGGAAATAGAAAAGCCAAGGCGTTTTATTCAACCGTCTCCAGAGCATGGCATTACTACCATGTTGAGCTTAATAACTTTTTGACGAAATGTAGTTTTTTTAAATTTGCCTTTATGTTTTTAACTTCTTATTGTCTTACATTGTACAGTTGAAATTGTTTGCAATGTCTGTTAAGTTGGAGCACATTGCAATTTTTGAACGTAAAACAAAATTATATATAAAGGCACACTTTGAAAAGTTCCACTTGATGTATTGTAGCACTGGATTGTCCTCTCGGTTCCCACCCATCACTGTAAAAGTTATTTTTTAGGAGGTACTATACGTAATTAATTAGTAATACTGTATATTATTAACAATTTTATCGTCCTTGCAACACTATCATAATATTCGGCACGCATTTCTGAGGATATTGCGCTTTTTATGTGGCTTTTGTTTGCCTGGATGCAGCACTATTGTCCCTTTTCCATTGTGAGTTGACGGACTAAAGGCACCTGAAATAAAAGCAATATCAAATAAGTAGGTATATAATTCATCAAGCTCTTGTGTTACAACTTATGAACTTATGTTTGTGTACTGTTATTTACAAATGATACCACATTTAAATATGTATTATCAATCATATTCAGGCACCAATGAGTGTAATATCCTTGCATAAACCTTCTAACCATAGTTTATAAATACATCTGTAAGTGTAACCAATAGCACACAGTGAATTTCATAAGTTTTAGATAAGGTGAAAATGTGAATCAAGCAGTGAGAAATACAAAATTGGTTAAATATTATTAGAGAATACTATAGCAAAGTGCCAATGAGGATAATAACAAGTTTGAATACGGCGGTTCTCCGAGTTACTAACGTAGTTAATACGCGTGATATGTATGGTGAAAAAAGTGGCACTTCCGAACTTCGAATGCGTATGTGACACAACGCTGTGTCACCTACGCACTCGAAGTTTTCCCCTAGGACAATAATGGAAACAATTGCGATGGGCTTTTGAATTCTACGTCGAGGGGAAGGAAATCACTCGCGACAAGTTGAAACGGTCCCTACTCCTGTTAAGTGCACGAATGGATGCACAGAATATCTGGAAACATTGCCCGAGTTATTGGAAAACCCAAATAGCCAAGCATACTTGGGGAAGTTCCTTTTTAAAAGATTCAGTTCACGAACCTTAAATTCAAAGGAACCTTTAAAAAGTTCAAGTTCCTTTTTATAAACTGTACTCTTTTAAAGATCTAGTTCCTCAAAAAAAGGAACGACATTCCTTAAATAGTTCCTTTCAGTTTTTAGTTTTAAGTACTCGAAGTCGTTTCATATGCTGGCCACCTTGCAAGTTAGACACAATAATAATAATTTGAATAATTTGAATACAGCTGTTATAGGAAGCTTACCTGATTATTATTATGTATTATTATTATTATTATTATTATTATTATTATTTTGTATTATTAAAAGTATACAATGTGTACACCCATAGAAGGACTTACTTATTGTGAGTGGATGCAGGCCATGGCCAGACATGGAATACTCTTCCTCTTGTATCTGTAGCTCTGCCAGACAACTCGCAGCCAAATGGCGAAACACAGCATTGACATTGATGTCTTCTTTAACGGACGTTTGTACAAGTCTGCAGCCCAGAGCTCTTGCCAACAAGTCTGCCTCCTCCCTGTGTAAGAAACATTATTATTATTTTTATCATTTGTATTATGCAGTTTGTTAAAAGCAGCACAATTCTGCATCTGAATATATATATATACCTCTTATGACCTGTACTCTCTGCAATGGTGGCAAATGGAGAAGAATATCTCCTTGTTCACAACAACCCTGCTATTTATTAGATTCCATTAACATTTTTGCCATGATAATAAGTGAAAATAATATGTACATCCAATAAATAGGTATACTCTTGACTCATGGGGCGTGTGTTGTTTCTCGTGAGTAATTCTATTGAGGTCCAACCGTTGGGTGGAATAACGTTGAAAAATCTAACCTGGTCATTTTGAAAGTGTGTAAGTGAAAAAGTTACCTGTGGGACTTACTGGGTGGCTTTTAGGCCTACTCCCAGACAACACTTGCACCCAAATGATCATTATTCTTGCCCGTACTCTCACCCCTGGAAAATATCCTGACAACACTCATCACTAAAAGTCATAGTTATAAGGTATGGAAACGACATAAAATTCCACTTGGATAATAATGAGAAGGAACTATTAAATGATAATGATTAGTGAAATATATTATTACTGTATCAACTTACGGGTCCACCACACTTTGATCCAATAAATCAATCTTGTTTTGCACCAACACGGTCGGAATCTCACCGCATTCATCTTCCACCTGCAACAGTCATAAGATCCAGTGAAAGTAAATTAAATTTGAATTCAAATAAATTTTATTCATGCTGTTTCAATTTGTGTTGTGTGCAATGTTGAAATTAGTAGTTGGAATTTGTATTTTATTTATAACCGGTATTATTTATATTATATTATGTATTTGCCTGTTAGTTTGTTCCTGCCTTATGCATATAGGCTAGAATCAGTCTCCAAGGACGGAACCAGTTGAAGGGGGTCTTCCACGCGTAGTGATCGGTGCCCACAAAGGGGGCCCAAATGCATACTTTCTCTTTTTTTAAATACTTTGTCACCTCTACATCATCCTTTTCTATTATCATGTTATTCTTCACCATAAATGCCTTTGTGATCCAAACACCCACCATCCTATCCCTTTCTCTTCACTGTCCCATTTGAGATTCTTCTCACATTTGGCCCTGACCTCCCTTGCTGGACTCCCTTATGAAGGAAGACCTCCGCTATATGTGTAATGGATCTGATTCGGACATGTGGCTTTTTTCATCTTCATATATCATCTCGCATCAGTCAAGTTGCAAAAATATGAGACATAAAACCCTAAGTATCATCGTCATCCAAGGACAGAAGTGTTACCTTCATCTTCCACGAGTGAGCAGCCTCGAACGAGTCCCGGTCTGTGGTCGAGAACGCCAACACGCAGGCCTGAGCGCCTCGATAGTACGCCTTGGTGATGGCGTCAAACTCCTCTTGTCCCGCCGTGTCCCACAGCATGAGACGCACTTCCTCTCCATCCAGCCTGGAACGTTCATTGATAAGCGTTCGGAAATACACTCGTGTGCGTGACAATTTAACTGCATGGCGAGTAGGCCTATATTGAAATTTGTCAATTATTAATGTATTCTATAATTAAACTTACTCTGCAATACTAGGTTTCAATACTTGCATACTAGGTATTAGTCTAGCTAAAGGATTATGATGTGCAATATGCAGTAAGTTAATACAATGGCATTGACTTTACTGCATAGCAGATAGCTTAAACCTTTAGTACCTATTTGATCATCAACTGTAGAGCATACTATATTATATTCTACATATAAAAGAACATAGTAGGCTATGTCCTTATTGATTGACTGACTGACTATAACGTGATATATGGAAGGTCAAAAAGGAAGGATTTTTGAAAAATGCATCTAAGTGTGTAAAAAGGGGGATTGAAGTTCTTTTAAAGAATACCTATCACATAAACCAAAGACAGTACATACGAAATTAAGATTCTTTTTTAAAAATAAAGAAACCCGTGTTTCTCCAAAAAAAAAAAAAAACTCAAAAACGTAACATATCATAGTCGTTAGAATTGGTGTTGTCTTCTTTAAAAATAAAGAAATTGGCGTTTTACCATTTTGTGTACATTATAATAAATAAAACTTGTGATTATGTAGTCGCCTTTAGTCTACGTAATCAATGTTATTCAAGAGTAGTTCAAAACTTAAAAATGACAACTTATTTATTTATGTCTATCCTATTCAGTTATAAGAACTGATTTACAAAGGAGGACCTTAAAACAACAAAACCGCCTTCAAAGACCTACGACGATTGGGTATCTCAGACCCCTACTGCCCTACAACGAGCCGCCACTGGACACTGGTGGGTTCTGGGTCCGTCCTCGCGACTGAAGACTCCTCACGGCCTTCTCGCGTGAGTCGGCCGTCAGTGTTCGAGGCCGCGCTCGGGGTCAACGACCCTACCCAACACCTCGCTGTCATGTGAGATATTAGTGACACGTGGGGACCGGTGCACGCATCGTAGGGGTGGAGTAATGTGTGGCTATAGGATGATGTGTAAAATAGGGTCTGGGGAAGGACCCAGGCGGCGGCGGGATGAACTTTTTTCAAAGTTTTATCTGCCTTTTAAGCTTGATTCAAATGACTTGTTTTCCGTGGGGTGGGTGTGGGCCACCTTGCCTCAGCCCTCGGGTTCCGCTTCCGCATGGTACCAATGACCAGGGTACTTTAAATATTACAACCGCGTGAAATTAACGTGTGTTAGTAAAATCAAAAAACATTATCAATCCATCAAACAACTGCCAATAATAGCTCATACATACATTTTGTCTCGTGAGAGTAAAACTGCACTATAAATGTTTATAATATTGAAATCGTAGGTGCGAATTATTTTGAATTACCTTCATTCCAACTTTAGTAAAATGAAAAAACGACACTATCGATTAGATACGCATTTGTTGTACAGTGGCTTTAGTTTTTACGAAAACGTCTCATCACACACATCATGTCATCACCTCACCTGATTATAGGAGGGGGGGGGGGGGGGGGGGGGGGGGGGATGCGATACAGTTCAGTGTACATGATATGTACAACCACACCAAGTGTTAATGCGTTATCTGTGGTACATCCTAACTTTACGTAAATTAAAATATACTCAAAGGAACCAATGAGAAAAATACTTGAAATAATTTAGAGCCAGACTACTTGAGGGTTGTTTTACCCACCCACTAAGCCTATTCGCCAAAACTTGCAAACGTGTTTTATTTTTCTGGGTGAGGAATTTTTTATACAAGTATTCGTGCATGTCAAATTACGTGAACACACTCAGTGATAGTAAGCTGTGACACGTGGATCTGGTGACACGTGGGCCCTGTCGGTCCGGTGGCCTCGATATCTATTCAGTCATATTGTATGTTCTACATTTACCAGTTACTAATTGAATGGCAGCAGTTATCAATAATATATATTATTTTAGGTTATACATAGTTTTAGTCAGGGATTTTTTAAATTATAGCCCACATATAAAAATTAAGCGGCGCCAATAAGTATCATGTACCGACGATGCTTCAATCCATCAAGTACAAACCCTACAAAGTAACCCTCTCCTAATCAATTGACCGAGTGATGCGTAAGGGGCGGTTTTCACCGTCCGTTGCCCTCGGCGACTTAGAATCGATGTCTAGGATCGATTCGCTGCTATATTCCAACGACCCCAATTCACATCTGATGCTCAATCTACACCAGCTAGCGTGGGTGGACGCGACCTAGGCTGACCTTCTCGAGGTCAAGGAGGCCGGCCAGCCCCCCTTGCGGCAACATGCGTCCCCATTGCTGCAACCGTGCCTCAATCCAATACATCGCACAGTTCATTGTACTTCGCCATTTTCATAATTGTTGTGTTTGATTCCATGCTAGAGTCGTAGGAATACTGTCCCTCTTGGTGCCTACAAACTAGAGGTACGGTGTGATGAAAAAAACTTTCGTCAGAACTCGGTAACTGGTATATCGAACCGGCGACACTTCATGACATGAATGAAGGCGGAAGGATAGTTACAGTAAAAAACCCAACCCAAATTAACGTTTTTTAACTATATTTTGAGAACTCATATTGAAAAAGTGATATGTAATGTAGGGAATGTATTTCCGTAAGAACTAAAAAGTGCGTTACAAAATTTCATATAATATTGCCATCATTACGGTTGGCTTCATTAGGGCAGCTAATTAGAGAATTAATAATTAATTAGTCAGTAGTCACACCCGCAGTAATTGCAATATTTGGATTTTTTGATTTTACACTCCTTGCTCTCAGGCACAGGGGGAGAAGCCAGATGAAAAGCAGTCCACGTCCTCCCCTTTCCTATTTCCTCCCCTTCACGTTCTACTTGTCCCTTTCTTCTAAACTCTTCCGACGTCATAATACGATCATAGTTGTCGAGTACGTCGTTAAAAAACAAATAATTAATAATCAAACTAAAATAAATTTGAATCCGAGCCTAGCTCCGAAGAGGCGGGTACTGTGTTAAGGTGAGTGATAATATATCCAAGAAGAACGGTGCGCCCCCTCCACATACCAACCCTTGCAGCCAACATCTTATGCAATGATGCAATGTACCCGATGAGGCCTATCAAGACTGTAGTGTAGAAGAGGCATACAGGATGGCGAACTAACGATAAAACGTACCGTTATCCGTCTGGCACGCTGAAATGGTATAATTAATTAATTAATTATATATATTGACCACACTTCAAAGTCACCTTCCTGGTACTTATGAACAATACTTTCCAAACATGTCGCCTCTGGCAGCTATAGGATCTTATTGCGCATAATCCTTCATTACGTGGAAATTCCATCACGAACTCCTCCCCCCCCCCCCCCCCCCCCCCACCTTAACAAACACCCGGCTGACCAATGACCGAGCAGCTGATTTACTGGCAATTCCAATTCTCATCCTGTACCCAGTACTGACACTATGGAAACTTACATCAAATTAAGGGCTTTAAAATACTAGTAACGCACTGCTCACATAAAACTAATGTTGGCAAGCTTGTACAGAGCACATTTTTGCATAATATTACTCTGCGAATAATGACACCCAACTGCAAGAAGATTCGTGATTACTGACATAGCTGAAAGGGAGTTTAATCACATTTTGTTGGCCTCTTGTTTTATTTCTGGCCATCTTGAAAGCTTTATCTTATAGTATCCTGTCCTTGCTGTGTTGCATGTACATAATATAAAGTTTGCCCCGACTGGGGACCGAACCCAGAGCCTCTGACCGGTGCTCTTTCCAGGCCGCTGGAACACACCTATTTGTCCTATGATTGTTGACACAGCACCATGTTTTCTGAGGGGGCGTGGCCCTCCTTCCAGACTGACCTGTCCGCCATCCACCTCAAGAGCCATATTGATTTATTACCATTCATTCCATCATCTGGCCGGGGGTTGTTTTCTTAATGCCATGTTATATTCATGGATGGGCAAATAGCGTGACCGCCGGCCGATCACTCGCAGTCTATATCCACAAGACGTAATTCTCTCACACGGGCCGGTGTCATGGAATATCTTTACCAAGGCTCAGCTTTACCCTTTAGTAATACAGGACCAGCAAACGTTTACTAAAGAGTAAACCGGTTCCAGTCAACTGCTGTAACCATATTACCAGCACCGGAATAATTTTACCTATATTTTAACATTGTACAGATCAACAAAGAAATATTATTACTACACTTAGTAATAGTATAGGGTGGTCCAAAATGCAAGATAGCATAATAGTAATAGGATGCCAGCCCCATAATACTTCAGTGTTAATATTAAAGCAGAATGTTAATAAAACGATCATTTGACTCATTATCACCTGATAAGGGTACAAGGTGGTTCAAAAGGCCAAATAGTAATAGAATGCTAGCCCCATAATACTACAGTGTGGATATAAAAGAAGTATGTTAATAAAAACAATCATTTAACTCATTATCACCTGATAAGGGTACAGGGTGGTTCAAAAGGCCAAATAGTAATAGGGTGCTAGCCCCATAATACTACAGTGTGGATATTAAAGAAGTATGTTAATAAAAACGATCATTTGACTCATTATCACCTGATAAGGGTACAAGGTGGTTCAAAAGGCCAAATAGTAATAGAATGCTAGCCCCATAATACTACAGTGTGGATAAAAAGAAGTATGTTAATAAAAACAATCATTTAACTCATTATCACCTGATAAGGGTACAGGGTGGTTCAAAAGGCCAAATAGTAATAGGGTGCTAGCCCCATAATACTATAGTGTTTATATTTAAGAAGTATGTTAATAAAAACAATCATTTAACTCATTATCACCTGATAAGGTACAGGGTGGTTCAAAAGGTCAAATAGTAATAGGGTGCTAGCCCCATAATACTACAGTGTTGATATTAAAGAAGTATGTTAATAAAAACAATCATTTAACTCATTATCACCTGATAAGGTACAGGGTGGTTCAAAACGCCAAATAGTAATAGAGTGCTAGCCCCATAATACTACAGTGTTGATATGAAAGAAGTATGTTATCAAAAACAATCATTTGACTCATTATCACCTTATAAGGGTGCAGGGTGGTTCAAAAGGCCAAATAGTAATAGAGTGCTAGCCCCATAATACTACACACTAATATTAGGCTGACACTTGATTACTACGTATCTTGTCTTTTGGAACACCCTATACCATTATTAGGTGATGTGAATTAAGTGTTTGAACGTATTAATTACGATATCTTAAATTAAACCTTATAGTAATATTAGGCTGGCACTTGATTACTACGTATCTTGTCTTTTGGAACACCCTATACCATTATTAGGTGATGTGAATTAAGTGTATGTACGTATTAATTACGATATCTTAAATTTAAACCTTATAGTAATATTAGGCCGGCACTTGATTACTACGTAGCTTGTCTTTTGGGACACCCTATACCATTATCAGGTGATATGAATTAATTGTAGGTACGTATTAATAACGATATCTTAATTTAAAGTTTAAAACCTTATAGTATTACAAGACCGATACCTGATTACTACGGAGCATGTCTTTTAGGATACCCTATACCATTATTAAGTGATGTGAATCAAGTGTACGTACATATTAATTACGATATCTTAATTTAAACCTTATAGTATATTAGGCCGGCACCTGATTCTACGTATCTTGTCTTTTGGGATACCCTATACCATTATTAGGTGATGTGAATTAAGTGTATGTACCTATTAATTACGATATCTTAATTTAAACCCTATAGTAATATTAGGCTGGCACTTGATTACTACGTATCTTGTCTTTTGGAACTCCCTATACCATTATTAGGTGATGTGAATTAAGTGTATGAACGTATTAATTACGATATCTTAAATTAAACCTTATAGTAATATTAGGCTGGCACTTGATTACAACGTATCTTGTCTTTTGGAACACCCTATACCATTATTAGGTGATGTGAATTAAGTGTATGTACGTATTAATTACGATATCTTAAATTTAAACCTTATAGTAATATTTGGCCGGCACTTGATTACTACGTAGCTTGTCTTTTGCGACACCCTATACCATTATTAGGTGATGTGAATTAAGTGTATGTACGTATTAATTACGATATCTTAATTTAAACCTTATAGTAATATTAGGCTGGCACTTGATTACTACGTATCTGTTCTTTTGGAACACCCTATACCATTATTAGGTGATGTGAATTAAGTGTATGTACGTATTAATTACGATATCTTAAATTTAAACCTTATAGTAATATAAGACCGATACCTGATTACTACGGAGCTTGTCTTTTAGGACACCCTATACCATTATCAGGTGATATGAATGAATTGTATGTACGTATTTATTACGATACCTTAATTATAAACTGTAAGTAATATAAGACCGGCACCTGAACAGTACGCATCTTCCTTTTGGAACACCCTGTACCCTAATCAGGCGATAGTGAGTAAGCTGTATCTACGTATTTAGTAATAAGGCCATCACTGGATTACTACGGCGGATCTCTTTTAGATCACCCTATACCGTTATCAATCCCATTATAACTAGGATACCTGACAATAGTATTGTTGTTCCGGTGTATTATTACGATCCATGTGTTTAAAGATAGGTAAAACTATTCTATACATAGTAATACTGTTCCAGCTGCAAATCAGCTTTTAGTAATGTGGGACCAGCACACGTCAACTACTCGGTAATGTTGGGCCGGCACAGTATTACTACAGTAAACGTATTCCGGTGGTAATACTATTCCGTTACACCGGGACCTACGCTGCCAATAAGCGCCGACCGCCGTCGGGACCAGAGTGGTAAATTTGACTTCCGGAGCTGAAAGGGTGGCGAGGGATGGGAGAGATTCATTATCTTTTCAATTACAATTACAACTATGAAACATTTTGAACGTATCGTAGGTTTTCGCGGCCCGAATCTCTTGGCTGTCGGGTTACGCCGCGTCGATTGTCACTATAATAAATAACATTTCACACAATCATCTCGTCCGTGAAAAGATTAAAAACATCCCGTGCAGACTTCCGAAGATGTTGGAAAACGTCGTCAATTGACTTTATGGTTGCTGCGATCCAAGCTTGAACCATGTCTTGGGTACGAAATTGCGCACTCGTCGTTTTGATTAGCAGCGCTGTCGCAAGATGAGCGTAAAGCTCTAATAATGGTTTATTATTATTATTATTATTGTTATTATTAATATTATTATTATTATTATTATTATTATTATTATTATTATTATTATTATTATTATTATTATTTTTATTATTATTATTATTATTATTATTATTATTAATTATTATTATTATTATTGTTGTTGTTGTTGTTGTTAACTTACCTTGCGAAACACCCGATTCCGGTTTGTGAAAATTGCTTCAAAATGTGACTAAATTGATTTTAAATTGATTTTTTTTCTTGATTTTTATTCTTTATAGTACCGGTACAGTAGTTTGTTTTGTTTTTGTTGTTATTGTTATTTATGATTTCATTATTATTAATTGTTTGCATTAGTTTTATTTACGGTTCTCCTTTGTAAATCAGTTTTTATAACTGAATAGGATAGACATTAAATAAATAAATAAATAAATTGTCCCAAATATATATCAAAATATGTCATGCTGTAGAGAATTGTGTGCTCTTTTAGAATGTTTCTTTGTTCCAATCAATACTTCCGTTTTCTAGATCTTTTGTTGAAAGAACATCAGAAATCGGGAGTTCCACTGGCTAGAGGTGGACATACAATGACAAAAGTGAAACAAACAAGACGGCCGTGAAGGTGTTCGTTAATTTATTCCGATGGGACCGGGTTGATCACCAGACGAACAGCTCAGCTCCTGGGCGCGCCCACCCGCTGGGCTCTAATGACGTGTTAATGAACACCTCACTGTACTCACTCTATGTGACGCTCCAAGAAGTCGACACCGATAGTCTTCTTGTAATCTTTGGTAAACGTTCCCTTGCAGTAGCGTTGGATCATGCTGGATTTGCCGACCGCGCCGTTACCCACAATCACCACCTGACGCAGAGTACAATATATCATTGAGTACATAATATGTAGAAAACTATCATTTTGATTGTGAATATTTACGACTTTGATTTTAAATTATATACGAGTATATTTGCTGCAGATTGTTTTACCCAAACGTGCCTTGACGTTTTTTGCACGTATTCAAATAAGAGCAATTTAAATTTTTTGACACAAAGAGGTAAAGGATACAACGAATGGCATTACGTTGGATTTGTAACAAAAAACATAGCAGTTTGTTGTTCGAAAATGAACCTTGCTAGACAACATATTATGTCACGCTTTGACCACAGCAACTATTCGAATATATTTATTTTTTTATCAGATTAATGTTAATTGTATGCACATATTTAACTATAATTAATGATGATGATTTTTTTGGTCATGTAGATATTTTTCTATATGGATTTGTTTAAATTTAAATATCTCAAAGTTTTCAAGTTGTTACTACCTTTAAAGCGATCTCCAGATCTTCCTCTCGCATGTTTTAGCCTACAGTATGTTCTCTCCTGTGGCCATGTAAGGAACTGGGAGTGTCGGAGCTACAGAGCTACAGAGCTACAGAGCGCACCATAGCGCGCTTTCATCGTGAAGTCGCTGCGACCCCTTCACCACAGAGTCTGCAAGCACACGATGAAACAAAATAATAATATTGTTGAACACTTTGAAAGTGGTGATGTTTTATTCTATGGTTGTACTTGAACACGCGTTCACTTATTTAATGCAATGAATCAAGTATGATAACCACAAATAGTAACAGTTCAGTAAAGCAACATCCACATTTAAAATTAACGCTTAAAGTTACAGTAACGTTTGAGTCAATCACATTGGCTTAGCTGTGAGCTTTCGTTGGATGAAACTGTTACTGTAACTGTTTTTGTTACTGTTGATTTTCGATGTGGATGCAATTAAGAAAAAAACAAAAATAAAATTAAGTTTTGCTCGTTGGTTGTCGTTGATGAATATTCACGATAATGTTGAGTGTTAATACACGACTTAGTGGGTCACAGGGCCAAAAACGCGTAATATAGACAAACAGGAGAAAAACACGATGCTTCCCTGAGAAAAATTCCTAAAATAAGTTGTTCACGCCTACGGGCGAACAAAGTAAAAACTGCGCGCAAATAACTGATGTGTATGATTGTGTACCTCCAAACAAAAAACAATAATAACACAGCAAATCATCTCTCTGGTAACTTTCGCCCGAAATAAGTGAACACGAACACGATGGGAGGATAATATCGATAACAGTACCAGCGATATTACCATATTTTAGTGAGTGATACGGAAACGTCGAGACAGCCTATACTTATTGCCGTGTAAACAGTGATCCGGGAACATGAGAGGTTAAGGTTTTTTGATCGACTATAATAATCAAGAAATGATATCACACACGTCACACACACTGGTAAGATGAAAGCGAGGAAGTATAGCCAGTCCAGTATCGGCACATTGGAAGTGTCGGCGAGGAATTTAGTTTTCATCAAATGGGATAATATACACAATAATTTGTATGCGGTTCATATTATCCATATATGTGTTTGAATAGTTTAGGCATGGGGGAAGGGGGCAAGGCAATCATAAAACATAGGCTATCTACTCAAGCTATAATCTGGCATGGAGCTTAGCTACACCACACTTTTTTTTTTGATTTTAACATTTTGGTGCGCTCGAATTTCGCTCTTCACATTTTGTTTTGTTAGATGTGGCATAATGTTTTAATTTTCTACAGTGTATTCCACGTAGAGATTGCAGTAGGTAGTAGCATTTCTCTGCCACTGTCTACCCCCACCCACCCCTTGTGGCGGGTGCAAAAGACTGTAAGGGACACCTTGACAGGTATGTTTTACAGAGTAACTTCTGCACTCGCCACAAGGGATGGGTGGGGGTAGAAAGTGGCAGAGAAATGCAACTACCTACCTAACCGGATTGTGCTCTTCATAAGCAAATTCCTAGGTTATATGAAAGTGAAACGCCTCCGTTGTTCTGTAGTATTTTCTAATAACACCTCAAGTTACAGAATAATAGAGGATCAAAAGAAAATATACAGTAGCATACTTTCTCTTGGCTAAAAGGTTTGCGAGCTGCATTGCTCTCTTACATTTATTAATTATTTATATAGCTAAATACATTGTTGCTAATTGACGAGATATTTCCAAGTAAAGTTGGGAGTAGTGGTATTATTATTATTATGAGTGTCAGTAGTTACTCTCTACGTCTCATCACTCTCTTGCGCATTTTGTCGCGATCATGATTCGAAAATATATCAGCAAAGTAATCGTAGAGCGGCAAATTTAAAAATAAGGCAACACAAAAATGTTTTAAACTTCCATGTTAAAACAATCATTTTTTTGTGTATGCAATAGAATCCACAATATTTACATATTCTGTCTACTTGTTAATCCATCCAATACCTATTTTTTAGAAGATAATGATATCTTAATAATAAATGATCCAACAAATCTTGGTTTATTGCAGGCAAAGCGTCAAGGCCATTATCTCGCGGCAATAACTGTAAACTTGTGTGGCACGGGCTGCTTATATTACATTTATAATGCCGTGGTACGAACGCTGAACGAAATGAATATAATATCCAGTGCAACATAACTTCCTTGTCAACGATGGTCTAACTGCTTTTACAGCCGTGCAGAACATGTGGCGATAATTGAAGAGAATTAAGATGACAGTTGTACTTTCGCTCATTTCGCGAGGTGTATTGACCATTTCCAGCACCAACATCGAACCAGAGAGACTTTCAGAATCCATCGACGCCGCCATTGCAACGGTAAACAAAACAAGACGTTTTACTTGCCATATTTTAACAGTCTGTAAACGAACTTAACATGCCACCTTGTACGAGCACAACAGTTTCGAACGGAAGTACACACCAGGCTGAAATATGGCTATTCTTTTGAAAAAAAAGAAAAAAAAAAAACGTATAACGAACATAAAAACATATATGACATGGATATCTTGTCGGTAAAATATTAGGCGTCATAACACGAGGGGCTGAGAGGTACGGGTAAGTGTGTCCTCTCAACCCCTCACCCCCCCCCCCCCCCTGCATAAAGAATAATGTGTGTCAAATAATTGATCTTACGACAGAGGACAGACAAATAAACAGTAATCATCTCCAGCGACTGGGGTTTTGCGAGGGTACCATAGGGGGTAATGTACATTGTACAATGTACGCGTTGATTCAGAGTTCTCCTCGCCCCTTCTACTAAATTAAATACAACTACTTCTGATGACAGGATGGTAATGACTTTTTCCTTATACTAATCACTGACGAACCAACGCGTGCACACAAAACTTTAGTCATGGTATTACGTCCTGTCCTGAGTGATCAATACCGCCACCGGGGTAATAATTATTGTCGTTTAGCGTCGAGCTCGTGCGTTGCGTGATGCCTAATGTCCAGCGAGCATGACTGACCAATGACAACCCCCTGGGTCTACCGTCATGCCCTCACCATAAATCCATGCCCACACAATAAAAATCCTTCGTTCAGATCCACCATATTTGTGTCAACATTCAACAATAATTAACAAGATGTGGTTACGGTAGTTCAACGTTGAGATTACCGTTACGGTACTTTAGAACCGGACGGTGTGGCTTCGAGTCCCGGTCAAGTAAATCCGTCATTATTTTCTAAACTCGTTTAACATACTTCGTACATACACTTGTTTAACCTCAGAACATATCTAGGGCGACTGGTTTCGTGGTCGCAATTTTTTCTGTAAACCGCAGGAACTTGACTATTTTTTAAATTACCAGCTTGGCGTACTGGATAGTGTTTATTGTACACAATAATGAACAGGACAAGTTGCCGGTTGGAAGAAGAAGCCAGAATATTTGTAGGTCAGCGCAATTATTTTGCAAAATTGGTAAAAAAGGAAAACCAGTCAACGAGGGAATGATACGTGAGAAATGTGCTGACATGATTCCGGCGTCTTGGCGTGATTAGCTAATTGCAGACACTGGCAAGGTTAACTTACACAATGGGAGCAGACCGGTGCAGTACCGTGCAATGGGATGTTCAATACAATCACTTGACTCCTCCCAGGCTTTCTTCCATCGGTGCAGGCATAGCTGCTAACAGGGCAATATTTGCTTTCAACAAATTGCAACAGGAAGGAGCTGTCGTTTTTGTATTCGGTTCATAACAAGACACGAAACTGATTGATTTCAGTGAAATTTATGTTGTATTAATCTAGAATGTGCATTTTCAGTTGGCCTGTTATAATTTCAATAAAAATTAAAGTAATTCGCAATACCAAGCCTTTATTTGAGTTGAGCCTTCAATTTGACAATGAGTGAATGTATGAGCCAGATACTACACTATAGTCCCCTATCTGCGTTTCATGGTACAATATCGTTTCGAGAAACCGTTTCGGTGTGACCATTGATGAGAACTGTATGTTGATAAATTTGAATATATCAAAACAAATTTGAAAATACTGCCACACCTCCCCCAACGATCTAGAATTATAGTAATAAATTATAATTTACTTTTTTCTCTATTTTCCAGTAAGGCTACAGATATTTGTCTATAAAATCGACGTCCCCCCCCCCCCCTCCCCTCAAATAACTGAAGTCAATAATAGATCCGCCACTGCATTACACCCCCAAAAATATAGAGGTCTGCAGCTGCTGAGGTGGAATGTGTATAACTTCTTGTGGTTACTAAAAATGAGGTAAAACGACCTTGCACCTTCCCTTTGGCTGTCCTACGGGAAACCGTCGCTCAAATCTTCCATTTGACTTCCAAGAACACAGAAAGCCACCCACACATCTCACGAAAGCTGCTATCAGTGGGTGTTGGATCCTACAACAACGAGAGAGGCACACTCGACCCCCACACACCTGCTGCATGACTGGCCAAAGACCGTCGTTGCTAATTGAATTGGCAACACTCCAGTGGCCAAGCCGCACATCAGAGAGTGGACATAGAGTGAAAATGCATCTACCTCTCAACGCACACATTGGCGGCAAACAGGCGGATACTCTAATAGAGATAAAAGGAGCCTATGAGCGGATCGCGATACACGAACAAATGTATTTATTTGTAAATTTAACGACTGTACGGTTGAGTGGTTGGAGGCATAACGTACGCCATCGGCAGTCTATCTACCGCCTTTTACTGCCCAACATACTTTAATCGGGTAGTAAGGGTTCGCCAAGTGACGCGAAGAGGAACCTTATTAAGGGGAAGGATGAGTCTTACTTTTGCAGTGGTACAGTAAATGCGCTATAACTCGTAAACCAATAGCTCAATATTCATGAAACTTTTTTCTCGTACAGACAACTTCTGTACAATTTCTGCGTGGGTCTCGGCTTTTTTAAATTCTCGCCATCGTATCCGCAAATATTTTTTAAAGTTGACTTTTTAATAGAACTAGATAGAAAAAATCTAAAACCAACCCACAAAATGTACGCTTATAATTAAAATGTCCTAAGAATTTAAAAACGGCATCTTGACTAGGCAAGCTACAATTTGATGTTTAAATTGGACAGAATTTGAAGCGAATGTGCTGCCCTCCATAGAAATGTCTCCGAACCAGTACACTCCGACTGCAAGATTCTTGGAGGGGAAGTTTTGCGCGAGTGAGAGGCTCGTTTGAGAGAGAGAGATGCACAGCCATAGACGACCCTTCTTTCAACAACAAAAGCCAGCGGCCGGTCGGGCGGAATGCCGCCTGGCTGGCTGGTGGCTGGGTTGTAAATATCTGCTGTAAATACATTTGAAATGCATTTGAAAGGAGCACGGTCGGTCGACCACTAATGAATCACTTCTCGTGAGTTAGAAGATTTTGATTTGGAAAACTTGAACGATGTTCACGAGGTTCACAAATCTATTACTTCTATGTAAATAAATTTCACAACATTATTCTTTATACATTATTTTTATAAATGTTAGAGTGATGATAAGAAATCCCCAAAATATTGTTTATAATTGTATGTAGTTAGCCTATATTACAAAAAATGGAGTCAAGTTTTACCCCTTACTCATGTCAATTTACAAACTCAGTATTGGTGCGAGAATATCCAAATTGTATATATATATATTATATATATGGAGAGATCCAGAAATAAAAAAACAACCCCTACTGGGAATCGAACTCCAGGTCTCCCACTTGCCGGGTGGGCTCCATAACCTTAACACCACCGAGACTGGTAATTCGTCGGCTGGATTGTGTGCATTATGACATTATGGCGCTCACCCGGCAAATGCTCCGGATACCTGACTTCGATTCCCAGTCGGGGTTGGTTTTTTACTTTCCGTATTTTCACCACCACCATCACGAAAAGAGTGTTTCTTGAAATAATATCGATTTAATATATGTTATAAGGAAACATTTGTACCGATAAAACCAATCCTTATAATACATTCTGCAACCAACAAAATATAAAAAATCGTATATAATATATGAAATCTGGTTTTTACAGTAAGCCACTATGAGTTTTATATAAGTGAACTAAGACAGAAAGTTAAAAATCCTACCCCGCTGGGAATCGAATCCAGGACTCCCACGCCGGCAAGTGGCAGACCTGGGTTCGATTCCCAGCGGGGTCAGAATTTTTAGCTTTCTGTCTTAGTTCACACATATACATATATTTTATGGGACAAGACACAAAGTAAAACAACCGACCCTGCTGGGAATCGAACCCAGCGGGGCTATTCTCTAAATATGATCAGTGAGCACGTGATCGAGTTATGACGGTTTTTTACTACGCGATGCGTTATTATGAGTCATAACTTTTATCACTTTCTCAATACTACGCCGTTCCGCCTCAACGCGTATATAATTTATTTAGTACAAAATGTGTTCCAATTTGTTGGATAAATTTAATTTATACAGACACTTAGCAAGATAGCAAGAAGGTATTACAATCATTTCCCGTTCGAATTTATCGCGAAGTTTTAGGTTATATAAGACTCGTACCGTAAGTTATGAAATCATAGCTTATCGCATGGTACAAATATAACGTGATATTTGAGGTGATAGGTAATATGACGTGCTCTCATTTCGAGAATAGCTGGGTCTCCCACTTGTTGGGCGGGCCACAGCTACAGAGGAACACATTTTTATGATATTCAGCCCTAACATATTTCAGTTTATGTGTTTATAACTATATTGACAAGTGAGCCGCGACACCCACCGACCCACTTTCTGAGAAACAGTAACAACAGTAACCACATGACAATCCAAACAGGACCTCGGTGGCATTGATATCCACAACATGCGAAGCTACGCAACACTCTAGTTTTCACCAACCCTTTCAGCATATTGGCGGCTGCTGTCTTGTGCATAATGTCCTAGCTAATAGCTATAGTGTGGGTTTCCTTCGTTGTCTTCTACAAGATAAACGACAAGTCAAGTGCAGGTTGCATATTCTACAAGAACTGTGTGTACTCTCTTCGTCGGGTGCGAGGGTCGAGAGTACCACCGCCTTCTTGAGATCGCCCCCTCAGTATAAACTAATTCATTCGTAAAGCATTCATTTATATGCAGTACAACTAGCGATACTCAACTTTATCCATGGTGTGCTCGAAAACATTTATTATTATCAAATTGTATATTCATTCCATTACATTGTATTTTATATTACGTTTAGATTTTCTTCTATTCTGTGGGTTTTATAGTTATCTCTGGTACAGGGTTGCAGGTGTGAAAAAGTAACGAACTTTCCAAGTGATCTGTCTCAAATCCCCATGTTGCTTGTCAGTAAACAAACATTTGGAGAGGCTTGTACCGAGGTGAGTATAACGAAGGCCTCGCTTGTACTGTCTACTCAGCGATCTCGGGTAGCAGTGACCCAATAACCGAGGCCTGCAGTTTGCAAGCTTGTCAGCTGGCTGGTTGGTGACGGAACAATAAGTCTACAATTGTCTTGAAAAGTTATCCCATCATGTTCATGATTAACCAATTAAAATTTACAAATCAATCGATGGATATTGATTGAAAGGCTACCCTGCCCACATCACAAGTTATTATTTTGTCACACCTGCAATATCAAGGGTTCATTCTTACCTATTTCGGTGCTCTGATTAATTTGTATTAGATACTATAAAGCTACAATTGAATGTTATCATCAGATTCCTATGCAAGTTTTAAGTATTGTATCTATATCTTATATCCATTTTACCCAATAAAGTATAGTATTTTACATGAGACAAAATGTTACAAGCAATTGTAATTTTTAGCTTCAATATAATATATTCATCTTATTTATTTGTATATGTATATATATATATATATATATATATATATATATATATATATATATATATATATATATATATATATATATATAAATATATTACTGATGTATTCCTATTGTGCATCAAATTGTTTTTACATTATTTTCTCTATGAAATCTACTGGGCGTAAAGAGGCAAGTAAACAACTTATACATTGTAATATGACAAGTAGAAACCCACGATTATATTTTTGTATTACAGCAGTGTGAAATAATAACCCGTAATTATTGTTTAGCGTTAAATAATGCATTTCATTATATATTTTATGCTGTAATATAAATAAGTTGCGAGTGCGCATACACATATGATTTACGATTATTGTAAATGTAGCCAATAATAATAATAATGATAATACAAAATAAAAGTGATTATCTCATCAGCTCACATTGTGTCTTCAGGTTTTACTATCCAGATCCAAAATAAGTAAGTGTAGATGAACAAATCTAGTTTTGTATTAGTAAAGTATCTAATAAGTTTTTTTCTAATTGTAATGACGCGGCAATGAACTTCGTTGTTTGACAACCATCTTTAGAAAGATTCCAGATTACAGTGCCGTTCTTGCACGAAGCTGTCGTGCCAGACAAGGGTCTTCCTCAACCACCCGGCCGAGGGGGGCGGAAGGACTGATCGCAAATTATACCTGTCAATAGGTGAGGTAATTACGCCTCTTGTGCTTCTTCGCTGAGTTCGTCCCCTCAGTAAAAACTATTTGTTTGAATAATTAACAAATTTTACAACTCTATCCATAGTTTGCTCACAAACATGTACTCTCGTTACCGGCACTTATCTTCACTACCCGCGATATTCCATCAACGAACAGAAATTCTAATTACATATTTTGTAACCATAGGCGTGCGCAGGGGGGGGGGCAAGGGGGGGCATCGGCCCCCCCCCCCCCCCTTAGGATAGGTGAGCTTTTTTTTTTAAATAGAATTTGGCCCAGGGTATACCGTATACGCCTGCCGATCGTAAAAGACGAGAAGAGGACCTATAGGCTATAGCACCTTCCTCATATTAAATATATTCCTCAAACTGTCACTGTTGCTCCAACTGCCTTGCCCGTTTGACCCGGGAAAGAATAGGTCCAGAATATAGTGCCTGTCGTAATGGGCGACAAAAATGCTGACTCCTGACATAATGGTTCTAATCTTACCTGAAGTCCTAGATTGGAATGTTTGGAATGAATGAATTTGTTTGTGTATGTCTTGAAAAGGAGAGTCGTCGAAACGTTGACAATTATTTTATGAAAATAAATATTGGATTGGTTTCAACGTAAAAATGTTTTCGTACTAACATTTCTCGTACATTTTTCAACCAACAAAATCTTAGAAATCATGTACATAATATATTATTTTACTATTGTTATTATAATTATTATTATTATTATCATTATCATTTTATTGTTGCAATACATACAAACTCGGTCAAAACCGGCATAAACATGGTGTACGGACACAAATGTCAAGTATTTCCATGTGTTTACCTTATTAAAATCTACTTAGAACTACTTAATATATCATTGCCATTATCATTATCATTATCATTATTATTATTATTATTATTATTATTATTATTATTATTATTATTATTATTATTATTATTATTATTATTATTATTATTATTATTATTATTATTATTATTATTATTATTATTATTATTATTATTATTATTATTATTATTATTATTATTTTTATATTATTATTATAATTATAATAACTATTATTATTATTATTATTATTACTATTATGATTTTTTTTTGTGCCTTTGCAGTATTTGGATATCATGGATGTCATGTGGTGGTTTTTCATCATCATCAGCATCATCATCATTAGCCATGTTTACATGCAGTATTGAGTATTGGAATTGTATTGTATTAAATCCGTTGTTTTCATCGTAGAGCAAAAACTCAAAAAGTCTCATGATCAACACTTAGCCACGAACAATATGCGGCAACGAAACTAATATGATTCACGAAAAACGTGTTGTAAATAAAGCACCTCACAAGACAAAAGAAAGGGTTTGAATTGTTCTGCGCCCGGCCGTGACTAGCCAGCGAGTAGTCGGGATAAGGACGGGCAGCAGTTCGAGACTGTGACAATAGGCACCTCCGCGGGGGCTCTCCATTCATTCCTTGGGCCGACTTGGCCAAACGACTACGCGTCTGAACGGAACGGAACAGCAGCCGAGACCTTCCCTTGTCGACGTCTCGAGTAGAACTATCCCCACCACCACGCAGTAACATTTCCCCTCCGCTCAGAAGTGATTTTCAGAGGCATCTAGCGGGTGAAGGTAAATTATAGCTAGACTATACCTCCACGTTAATCAGCTCCTACTCCCCGAAGATATGCGAAGACAGCCGAAAGCTCTGTCGTTGTGTACGCTTGGCGAACTCTACTATCACACTACTATCCAACTATAGTACGTTGGACCATGGTTGGACGGTAAGACGCGGTAGACAAACTGCTGATGGCGTCAGTGGCGTAACTACAATTCCAGGGCCCCCCCGCAAAAAATAATTATGGCCCCCCCCCCCCCCCCCCCCAACCAGAACCACTGATTATTTTTATGTTTGTCATATTTTGTGCTTACCTTCAATTCAGAATCTTCTTGCGAGCTTTCAAATTTGCGAACCGGTCAATTACTGCATCGACATCCATCGTTTTCGCCCGCTCTGCTTCTATACTGAGGAGCCCTAAACCTTGAAGACGTTCTTGGCCCATTGAGTTGCGTGCGTAATGTTTTATCAACTTTAATTTCGAAAATGATCTCTCAGCAGACGCTACTGTAACTGGCAAGGTAAGAAACAAGATGTATGCGGTACAGACATCGAGATAGCTGGAAGAGATGGCTGTGTAGTCCACTATGAGAAGATGTGCCAGGTCCTTTATTGTTGAGGTTTTGCATATTTCTGAACTCATTGTGTTTCAAAAGCTCAGAAGCTGCAATGGGAAGTTCGAACTTAAGTCTTCTGAATATTTTGTTTGAAGGGCGGAAGCGGTTTTAATGATATTATCTTCTTCTGCTATGGCAAGTATAGAGGGGTGGAGAATGGAGAATTTGTTGACTACTTCGGACATACCAGTGAAACGCATTTTGAGTTGATGCACAACAATGTCCAGAACCCCGTAAAACACGTTGATGCGAAAGCGATCTTCAGGATTGGTTATTCTGTGATCTTCACATAACTCATCATAGTGGCGTTTGTATTTTCGAATACGCTTGTCCTCAAACTGCACTTTGATATCCCACTTGCTGGCTACTTCTATCGCCTCATCTTTGGCTTTGCTGTAATTTTGCTGTAATGTCTTTTTGACGCACCACTTGGTACACTACTACCGCCGATCTTACTCATTGTAACTCCAACGGTGTACTGATCAAGCCAAAACTTGTCAAACTGTTCGCAGGGCACGGCAGTAGTCGCTGCATTTAGTATGACTCACAAAGTGGCTGTCCGCAATCAAGCAGACCGCGCTGCGCACCAGTGTCCGATAACTTGACGGAGAATCATCGCAAACAAGAATGAGCTAAGCTTGTTTGTGCGTCGTATCATATTCATATGTGTTGAGTGCTAGACCCAAAATTCAACAACAGTCAGTCTACTTTCGAAGCCAATGTTAATGTTATTCGTATTTAGTCCTATTGTCAATTATTGTCAATGACGAACTCAAGTTTTTTAAATTTGATTTTTTAAAATTTTAATTTGCATATATATACATGTCTTAGAAATAATTTTCGGGCCCCCTAGAGCGCTGGGCCCCCCCGCGACCGCGGTCCCGGCGGGCCCTTAGTTACGCCACTGGATGGCGTGGGGCCTCTACCCTGTTGTAGGCTTCTGGTTGAATGATTATAAACACCATGTTAGTTTGTCGCCAAGCTAACAAACTGCTGATGCTGCGAGCGAACACAGAGCGAGAAACCAAAGTTGATTTGTTTCCCTCGGGCAGTTTGCCTGATCGCGCGGATCAAGTTGTCAAGTTGTTCAGCCAAGTTCTAGTTCCTTTCTAACATCTACGTGAAACTGGTCCATTAATGATGTTTATTGGATACTTGGAAATCACAAACACAGCGGGAGCGGCGTGCGTGACTTATATGAGGAATGAGTGGTGCACGACCTGCATTTACGTATGAAAGAACGTCAGGAATTTGTTGATAATCATTGAAACAGGGTGCGTTGCAATGAAACGTGCGGTTGATAAGGATCTGAGACGGACAGCATTTTACTCAAACACAAACACACTGGTCTCAGAAGTGCAAGTCACGCCCATTAGTTACCAGGGCCTGGATTCACAAAGATGCGTAACTCTAAGTTGTCCTAAGTTAGGCAAATCCTAGCTAGATAAATCAAGATAAATCATGTCTAGGTGTTAATACACATTCACAAATCAAATATTATTAGTTAAATTGTTCATAATTTACTATATTTTATCTTTATAACATTGCAGAACGACATATTGGTGTTTTATATCACTAAGATTTGCCTAAACTAGGACGTCTTAGCACTTAGGCACCTTTGTGAATCTGGGCCCAGGTGGTTACCAGTGAATGTGGTTATTTACTGTTTGTGGTTTGGCAGATGGACTTCGCAGATGGGACTAATGATTATTCTAAAGTATTGATGTGTTATTCAAATTAAATTACTTTTTTTTTCTAATATCGTAAAATAACCGATGCTCCATGGAGGTAGCTTAGCGCTCAACGGTAATAACACGCGAGGCGGGAGGTCGACAGTTCGATACCGGTCAGCGGCAATTTCCACTAAAGCTTTTTCCACCAAGGATTGTCCTCAGAGAAACATGCGAATGATGGGATTGAGTCTTATGAAAACTAATAGCTTTTTAACTTTCTCTCCCAACTATCCTCACATAGCCTACCCTATATAACATTATTTACCAGAAGACGTAATTTACAAGCTGTCCGTAGCCGGTTTCCTACGAAGAAATATTAGCTGCAATTATTGCTTACTTGAATGGGGGTAACAAATCTTCAAAAAATTGTGGGATGGCAGCTCGTCTGCTAAACCACATTACAATGGCTCACACACCCCGAGTATTTGAGTTCTAGCTATCTATTTAAAGCTAAACTATTTCGTAACAAAAGTGAGTATACTACTCGCAGGTAGGGGTCATCTACAATACAGTCTATGTTTTGAGAGTATTATTATGTCTAAAAATTCCTACTTTCTTCCTCTTTAACAAATATAGTAAGATATACCACAGGGTATATCTTACTATCTTTGTATATTACGATGTTACAGAGGAAGAAAGTAGGAATTTTTAGACATAATAATACTCTCAAAACATAGACTGTATTGTAGATGACCCCTACCTGCGAGTAGTATACTCACTTTTGTTACGAAATAGTTTAGCTTTAAATAGATAGCTAGAACTCAAATACTCGGGGTGTGTGAGCCATTGTAATGTGGTTTAGCAGACGAACTGCCATCCCACAATTTTTTGAAGATTTGTTACCCCATTCAAGTAAGCAATAATTGCAGCTAATATTTCTTCGTAGGAAACCGGCTACGGACAGCTTGTAAATTACGTCTTCTGACACATCGTAATATACAAAGATAGTAAGATATACCCTGTGGTATATCTTACTATCTTTGTATATTACGATGTTACAGAGGAAGAAAGTAGGAATTTTTAGACATAATAATACACTCAAAACATAGTTGAAAATAAACAATAATACATCTACTAGAGATACAACAGTCTTATACAACAGAAAGTCTTGCCAAAGGGACGATAAATTTGCAAGAATAGTCTACTACACAACAAATTTAATGTTCGGTTCGTCATGCTGACATTAATAATTGCAATTTTAAGAAATTTCGCGAACTCAAAACTCAAAAGTTGTTACTGGCAATTACTTCGATCATAAAGTAACTGTAACTGAAATTGAAATACTTTCATAACCAAGTTTAACTGTGTGTAATTAATAATTGAACTATATTTTACAAACGTACATTTAAACTAACACTGAAACACAGTTATTGTGAATGTTGCAAATTATCTAGGACTCCGTTCTTGTTTCTCATACACAATACACAACAGTTGAATTGTAAACTGAAAGTTAATAGTTGGAGATCTTGTATGAATCAATTAACCTTGAAAACAAATTTTAATTGTTCACGTTGTTGTGATTTTGGGAGCTTTGATTGAGAAACAAGAATTGATACCTGGATAATTTTTTGAACGGTAAAATGTATTCTCAGTAGTCAATTTTTGAAGAATTTCATTTTAATGCATTAGCAAGAATGTCGTCATCTATAATAACCTTGACTGTAAACCCCACATTGTTGCTTTGGCGACTAAAAGCGACGTTGACGACTGAGCAATAAGATGGTCTGGGATGGGGGATTGAGGTCCGTCTCTCTCGATGTGCGATTCTGTGATGTACATTGTACAAGGCCCCCTAGTTCCTCCCAGTTCCGCCTCGCGAGTCACGTCAATGAACCTCGCGTCACATTTTGTATCTCATTTGTATAATCATACAATAGTTTGAGCAATGTTCATGGAAGGTATCGCGACGCGAGCACTAGAATGATGCGATCAAGCATGTCCGCCTTGCGGGTAGACATATCACGAACATACAATTATAGCAAAGTATGAGGCCAACCATGGCAGGCGTCTCCTGCAGGTATAGGTCATGCATAGTCTCACCTGTGCGAAGATCACGCATCCTTCCTTACGATGGTAGAACACAAAGGTTTGCACTTGCGCACCCAACACCACAATGGAACAAACACACACACGCACTACAATAGCACAGTACACAACGCGGTCCGCAAGTTTGGATTGAAGAGAAGTAAAATATATTATCACATCGACGAAAGTTTGGAAGCAGTTTCACACCACGATGTGAAATAAACCAGCGTCCTACAACAGTCACGAACCGGTCAACACTACCTGAGCTGAGTCGGCAACCAACCTGCTCTCTCGCGTAGCCTCGTCCCCCCCCCCCCCCCCCCCCTCGCACCTGCCGCCCACTACCTGGTCGGTCAAGAAGAAGTTTACCCGGCTGGTTGAAGACACACCTTTATTTAGTGCTAGAGCCCCCCCCCTCCCCCGGCAATTACACTTTTTCTCAGTTCTCACCTTGATAAGTATGATTATCGTTATTGCACACCGACGCATTTAACTATCGACAAAGTTTCATAGCGTCGGCTCGGCTCTAGTACGTCAGGCAGAGCAACCCTATAGACCCAAAGACCACTAACCCTTTGAGGCCCAGCGATTCCATTTGGAATCGTACTTAACCATAATATTTTGATCATAGCTCACATGCCCAATGATGCCACCTGGAATCACGGTACAAAAACGCTTTTAAATTGTGTTGAAATTTTTTTTCTGGCTACAAATCGAACAACATTTACACGTTATGGACAATATTCAAAAATAGAAAGTGTAAAAGGATGAATATTTTCTCATTTTTGATAATTTTCCGGGACATTCAGATCCTAATAACAATGCTAATTTCCATGCGATTTTCCAAATTCTTTTTTCATATAACTCAAAGTCTGCTACCTAATTGTTGGAAGTCCAAGAACTATCAATTCATGAAACATTTTAGGAAATAATTAAAACTCAAAAAAATGTCCCGAACCTTAAAAAAATGATACTAAAATTTTGAAAAAAAATGTAAAAATCATGAAAAAAATCAAGAGTCTTATTGGTGCCGTTTAAAATGTTTTTTGATATCAAGAATTAATGTGGGCCTCAAAGGGCTAAGGGCGCTTACGCCATTGGGTTTTAAACCCAATGCTTACGCCAACCAGATACGAGTTACTCCGATCCTAAAATGTCTTTCGCCAACCAGACGTAATATTTTGGCGCCAATATGAATCAACGGCATCGTGAACTGCAAAAAAAGAGTTATGGATCTACCACGCGACCACGGCCACGCGCCAATATTTATTTTCGCAAGGGCGGCAGATTTGTCAAATGTGAAGGCTACAAGGCATGGTTCCTTGGGGTTGGTATTATACCTCATTCAAAAAGTAGTTAAGTTTGAATCTGCGCCACAAAGTAGGCCTATACTCGCCCAAAAAATGTCCGTTCACGAACCATCAAGGATCGAGTTTATCCATCAGAGATATTACGATGGATCCAGTTGACTCGATCGAGTTGTTCGGATGAAGTTGGCGTAAGCGCCCTAGCTCACCGCTAGCAGTTTCCAAAAACCTACAATCCGTCATCTGTGCCTAAATGGTTCTTCCATTCGAATAACATGCTATTTTTAAATTTTAACAATGTGGAAATCGGTTAGACAACATGATTTTGGAGCTGACGAGACGTCGTCAGGGGATTCCGAGTAGTAGTAGTAGTAGTAGTAGTAGTAGTAGTAGTAGTAGTAGTAGTAGTAGTAGTAGTAGTAGTAGTAGTAGTAGTAGTAGTAGTAGTAGTAGTAGTAGTAGTAAGCTCCCTCTTTGCGGCTGGGCCTTATAGCCCGGTGGCAGAGGCAACCCTCCCCCCAAGTAGGCCTACCTCACCCCTTGCCCAGATAAAGAATGTCTTGCTTGACTTCGAAAGGAAATTTCTAGGGCAAACTTAAATAAAGGTAACTTAGCGCGTGAAAATCTGTATACGAAAATTCGCATTAAAAAATGTGGAAAACTACGGTGTTCGGAAGAAATAAGTGCACTTTTTCTGCAGCGTTTGAAAACGTGCTCGGGTGAAAACTAATTTTTATCTGTTCTCCTTTCGCCCAAATCAGTTAAGAAATTATTCACTGTTTAGATAAAATAATAATAGAGTTTTGAGATCATTTTGTTAGGACACCAGAGTCGATAAAGAAGTTTAACCTTAGAACTTCTCTATCGACACTGCTTTATCAAAAAACCACGCAAAAAACGACCGTGAGATGGCGGATGGCGCTGTTTTTGGCTTCTAAAAGTTGGCCAAGCTGAGCATGACATTAGAAGGATTTTCGTGTTTCGCTGTTGGCACCCTTGATGATGACTTGACTCCCTTGTGCCGTTGGATTTTGTTGCGCGCGATTGAAAATTAATGAGAAAATATTTATTTAACCAAGTTTCAATTCTATCCAGAGTACTAAAGTGAAATCTTGTCAACGTATTTAGATAGTACTTGACTTACGAACAATATGCCATCGTACAAAGGTAAGACTTCATATTTTAACCTGACGAACATAACCTCATTTAGCCTAATTTCGAAATGTGTTTGTGTGTTTGAAGTTTCACTTTTACATTTGTATTTATAGCCTAGGTTCTAGGCTAGGTCTATCCACCCAGTTACAAGAACTTGTTTTCAGTGGGGGGCATTAACGCATTTATATAATTTATCATGTATCCCTATGACGGCTCAGTCAAGTCACCGTTTACATAGGCCTAGGCCTAGGCTAGGGCCCTACACCGGTATCATTAAAATAGGCCTAGGCCCTAGGCTAGGCCTAGATTTAAGTCAATTGGCTTGAAAACCCCAGCCCGTTTCGGGCTGGGCTTTTGGACCTTCCGCATTGGAAGCAAGAATAAACCCACTAGGCCTAGTGGGTTTATTCTTGCTTATAGGGATAGTCGGGTGAAAAACTTAAGAACTACCATATTTTGTAGATGTCCACCTTTAAATATAAAAAACATGACTAAAAGATACCATACTTTAAAAGCAGGTGGTTACAAAAATTAAAGAAAACGCGATTATTTGGTTTGGTGCTACCAAGTAGCACCGAGCAACTTTTCTCATGGTAATTCCCATATAAAAAAAATGTTGCCTTGAGAAAGTAAAACCACCGCTAAAATAGGGCACTGATCAAAAATCGATCAGGAGGTTTAATGTGCATCGTTTCTCTACCGATAACATGCTTCTTAGTACGAACGTTTACTTCTACAAAATACCCTGCAATTAATTTTTTTGTGACATGATGTGTAGAAAAGTTGCAATCTGTTTTGAGCGGTACTGTCGGCAGTCGCCGAGCGTTTCGCGGGGCGCGGGCTGGTCTCGTATAACACAATGAGTCCTCTGTCTATCGGGAAGGCGCCAGCGACCTCAGAACCGATACAGTTACACTACGCTTTAAAAGAAAAATGCAGCAAGAGCTGCCGAAGGGAATCTGTAGAATAGCTAATTGTTCACTATTTTTTTTCTTGCATTGAAGCAACCTATATCAATTGTATTTTACACATAACTGAATTTCATGGACTAATGACTAATTGGTGATTTTTTAGTTCTTCATCTGACTATCCCTTTATGGTAGGCCTAGGCCTAGTCCTATGACGGATTGAGTGGATGGACAACAGTCTACTGCGGTAGCTAATGAGAAATTGAGACAATAAATAACTTCAAAGTGGCATTAACCGTAGGCCCAGGTCTCTTAAGACTGACCTCTGACACCTCGTCTGATTGATGATAAGTTGATAATGTTTAGGCCTAGCATAGGCCTAGCCAAGTTAAGCCAAGCCTAGGGTAGGTCTAGGAGCTTACGTAAAATGTTTATAAATGAAAAATCTCACTCCTGGGATATTAGACAGTAAGCCTACCCAAAATACCATTTGAAATGTAGACAATAGACACTTAGTAGACCTGCTTTTTATTGCAGGAAGTCTCTCATAGAGTGTTTTAATGAAGACCTTAATTGGCTGTGGGGTAGCCTAGAGGCCTATTTGGTTTGGTCCTTGGACTAGGTGTAGGCCTACAGCCATCATAATGGTTGTGACTGATATTCAGTGTAGGCTAATCAGGGCCTGTATATTGTCAAAATTCATATCAATAAATTGTGAAATTAGAGTATTCGAGTCATGTACGGTTCATGTGTACTGCAACATATTGTGTACATGCATGTATACAAATTGTGCAATTTTATTTTCAGTAAAAGTGAAATGGGGGAAAGAAAATTATCCTGACATAGAAGTTAACACCGATGATAGTCCTTTGGTCTTCAAAGCCCAGCTTTACGCATTGACGGGAGTTTTGCCAGAGAGACAGAAAGTGATGGTGAAAGGAACTACTATAAAAGACACAGACTGGGGGAATTTGAAAATCAAAGATGTAAGTATTCCTATCCACATATTGAACAGTAGGCCTAGATACATACAATACAATGTCAAATTTATTGGCCTACTCTTCTGATTTAATTACATCTTTGACAATGATGATGTTTTGGTCTCATATTTTGGCAACGATGCTAATCGAGATGATTAATGGGTGATGTATTAAGATGAAAATAGCATAGTGACATCCATGTCCATACCAGGATTTGAACCTGGAACTTGTTGATTGTGGTTTACCAGACTGACCAACTATCGACATTATTGACATGTTCATCCTATGTTTCCAGGGGGTGATGTTTCTTATGATGGGTAGTAAGGAAGAAGATGTGCCTGTTGAACCGAGCGAGCGAGCCGTGTTCTTGGAAGATATGAACGAAAGTGAATTAGCTGCAGCGGTAAGTGTAGTTTTTACTTTTTAATTGCTTGCAAAGGTCTAACTTGTGTACAGCCCAGGCCACTATGTAGGCTTAGAACAAAAGATTCATGAAGTGAAAAAAATGTTTGTAACCACGACCACTCTTGTGTTGTGTTAGACTTGAGTTTCGTTAGTTAACATGTTCCGTGTTCAAGGTGATGAGCCAATCACCGCCTTGCATTCCCCTTCAGACCAAAACCGGTGATACGCTTATCGTCACCCATTCAGAATCGCCCTGCAGGTGCTTCTCACCATGTTTCACTAAAATATCTGCACTCTAGTTGGACCTGCCGGCCGGCCTCACGAACCTGGGCAACACGTGCTACATGAACGCGACGGTGCAGTGTCTGAAGACGGTCCCCGAGCTACGCGACGCGCTCCACCGGTTCCAGGGCACGATAACGATGGCGGGCGGCAGCGTCCAGCCCTCCCAGTCGGTGACGGCGTCGTTGCGCGACCTCTACGACAACATGGAGCGGGGCTCGTCCGTGCCGCCCATCGTGTTGCTACAGGTGCTCCACATGGCGTTCCCGCGCTTCGCAGAGAAGACGGACAACGGCGGCTTCGCGCAGCAGGACGCCAACGAGTGCTGGACCGAGATGGTGCGAATGCTCCAGCAGAAGCTGCCGGCGAGCGACGGCGGCGCTCACGCCTCGCTCGTCGACCAGTACTTTGGGGGGACGTTCGACGTGGAGCTGACGTGCGTGGAGGCTGAGGACGAGCCCGTCACGTGCAGCAAGGAGACGTTCCTGCAGCTGAGCTGCTTCATATCGCAGGACGTGCGCTACATGCACTCGGGCCTGCGCTCGGTACGTTACGCGGACGGTGCAAGTAGGAGAGATTAAGGACGTGTCCGGACGCCTGTCCGTCCTCGCCAAGTCCAGTTTAGGTACAGACGTCGTCGACAATGTGTACCCTCCGTTCATTGCTTGTTGATGATTGTTGATAGCGTCATATCTGGACTTAGCGACAATAGTGCCGGCTTTCGAACACGTTCTAAGTTTCCAGCTCTGCGGCAAGGTCGTTTATCGTTACGTTAAAAAGTGTTGGGCTTAGAGCAGAACCTTGCAGGAGGCCTTGCTTAAGTTAGTGTTATCCTGATTTGGAATCTTTGAATAAATTATGAATTGCAATTGAAATATTTGGGGATTAGTGTATTATTTATGTAGTAGGCCTACTTAGCTCCCCATTACAATTATGAATAATGAAATTTATTTGGCTTATGAATGATGCTTTCCAATTTTCCATTGTTTTATTGGAATTATTTTTGCAGAAAATGCAAGAGCAGCTAACAAAGCTTTCTCCAACATTAGGCAGAGATGCAGTTTACAATAAGAAGGTATGTATAATATTAATGTAACAGTACTACTATGTATATAAAGATTAGTATCGGCTTTTTTATCTTCAACAATAAAATAAAATGTTGAGCCAATTTTTCCTGTCTGAAAATTGATAAGAATATCGATATTTTCAGTTGCAATAAAACAATTTAAAATAGTCGGGCAAATGTTCACATTTTACAAATGAAGGGAACAATCAAAAGGCTCGGCAGCTATGTGCCATTTCTTATGCCTGCTTTCTAACTATCAACTATCAACTATCTTTTTATGTTTCAGTCACACATCAGTAGGCTGCCAGCATACCTGACAGTTCAGTTTGTCAGATTCTACTATAAGGAGAAGGAAGCTATAAATGCAAAGATCTTAAAAGATGTAAAGTTTCCTCTTGAATTTGATGCATTTGAACTTTGCTCAACAGAGTTGCAACAGAAACTAACACCTATGAGGTCCCGCTTTAAGGTAAGTTCAACAGTGATGTCCCTGCAAGTACCGTACATACACTGTACAGTGTACGTACTGTATATACTCTATACTCTTCAATGTGTAGACAGTAGGCCTAACGTAAGGCGATTTTTTCCCATCAAGTTGAAATTTACTGTTCCTCGTGGATGTTAGCTGCAAGAAACCAAACATTATATCTATATGTAATTTTACTTGTCCGCCGACCACTATTTTGACTTACTCCAGGCAACTTGGGTAAATGTAGTATTTTTTTAGTTCTGGTCTATCAATATAATTAATAGAAACAGCAGCCAAACTTAACCATTGCACTTGAAGCCACATGAAGAAGATTATACACATCATCTAACTAAAGCAATAAAAATCCACTTTATGCTCCAGAAAGTCACTAGGCATAGAGCTGCAATTCGAAAACTAAATGGAGCACCAGGATGTAAGTTGATAACTGTGGACTCAATGCAGGCAAATGGAACGTGTGCCACGATTACAGCAACAATCCATAGTTCCATGCTTTTCGGTGCCGAAACTTTTTCTAGGTATTAGCTCGCTCCTGTTAATGGGGCTGATGCTACTTTCCTGTGACTATGCCCTCTTTTGTTGTTAACTTTTCTTGTTGTTTCTTGGCAGGAATTGGAGGATAAGAAAGTAGAAGAGGCATTGGTTATTAAAGGTAACAAAAACCAAGGAGATGGTCATGATAAGCCAAAAACCAAGAAAGAGCCATATTGGTTTGAAGACGGTGAGTTCAGTTATCCGAAGTCGATTTTGTGCTGTACATTTTTGTGTTTATAAATGTACGTATATTTTTAAACAGTCTCAAGATATATTATTTTATTTTCTTAATGCGTAATTTTAGATTGGTGTTATTAGGGTATAACTAAGACTATATGCCTGTGTAGTTATTAAATTTGTAGAAGTAGTGGTACAGTACTTATACTTAAATTATCTAGTCCAGATGTGCCCATATACTGTCAAAGACTACATGGACTTTCAGTTTTCATTTAGTTTTAATTGACGCATTCTACAACTAATGTATTTATCTATGTATAAATGCCATACGTTCTATTGAATACAGATTATTATTATTATTATTAATTATTATTATTACTAGGTATTGAGGTTGGGTGTGTTTTTGCCTTAGACCTGGGCTCCAACAACAGCGGCTACTACAGCCTGCAGGCAGTGCTGACCCATCGGGGCCGGTCCAGCTCCAGCGGCCACTACGTCGCGTGGGTGCGACAGGGAGGGGGCGACGTCTGGCTCAAGTGTGACGACGACGTCGTGTCCCCCGTAACGGCGGAGGACGTACTCAAGCTCTCTGGCGGGGGGGACTGGCACTGCGCGTACGTGCTGCTCTACGGCCCCCGCTGCCTCGAGACACCCTTAGAGACAGACCAACAGTGATCCGCGACACTAACCTTTGCTTTGTTAACAGTTTTTTTTTATATAATTCCTTTTGTCAATAATGGTTAATACTTTTGCTTATAAATAAATTAATTTATCCAGTTTTAAACATTTTCTTTGAAAACCTTTTGGAAATGTATCACAACTGCAAGCATGGTTCTGTGTATGACAGCTACATCCCCCAACTACTTAATAGTATCTTACTAGTAAGGATGTGTGAATACCAAAAGGTCAAGTGGACTCTTAGAGTGAGTTTTTCACAATTCTTGAGTCTGGTATTCCCGCCGTTTTATTTGAATGGATAACGATCAAGCTCAGCTCAGTTGTTCAACTTGACCAAAAAGTACTAATCACACATCGCTACTACCTAGTACAGTAAGCCCGCTTTCGTTCATAATTTAATTTGTGAATTCAAATTGGGATTTGTAGGGTCCCTTGAAATTTGAATTGGAACTGTGTTGTTACAGTAGACCTACAACCTCTTTAATTCAAAGTATAATACACTTGAAAAGTCCCACTTTGATTTGCATAAAAAAGAATTACAAAAAAAGTTAAAATTGCCTATTCACATAGCGGATAGCCCAAACCAGGTACTGGGAGCTCTTAAGTAGTTGGATACTAGGGACAACATGGATTCCAAAATTTTGGAATCGATTCTCAAAAAAAAAGTTATAAAGAAAAAACATATTTAAATAATAATATGAATAAAACATAACATGTAGCGGTACAAGTTTTATTTCGTTTTAATCTCTTAAAGTATTCATGATGCGATTTGCTGTAATACTTAAGCTATTAGCAACATAAATTTATCTTTATAAATAATAGAAAAATAATCACATATTATAATTTTTTTAATTGATATGTAGGCCTAAACATACTACATATTATACAATGCCCCTAGATTAAAAGATCAACATTTTTGAATCAGTAAGTGAAATTTAGAAGAAAAAAAAATAGAAAACAAACTCCAGCTCCTTACAAAGTACTGTTTTTATGAAGCCGTAGGCAAACTGCCTATCAAGGCAGCTGAGATAACGAGTGTCTCCAAACGAGATTTAGTGGTCAGTAAAATTATTGCATGCGTACTTTCGAAGTGGCCTCACGAACTACACCATGACTAGGCCTACTTCCAGCCCTATTTCATACAATGTCAAGAAATGTCGATATCTCAGATGTCTGCTGCTGCAGAACTACATGAACCGTATGACTGACCACACTGATGGAGACGGTTGTTTGGTTACTTATGTAAAAGCACTAAGCAGTAAGTATTCAATGCAGCACCGCAAGTAATATTTCATAAAATAATTAATAAGTGATTAATACGGCCTATCAATCTCACTTTAGTGAGAGGGATTTTGAGACAGTCAGGAAAATCATTTTTGTGTGTGTGTTTTTTGGAGGGGGGGGGGGGGGGGGAATTGAGCAAATATTATACATTTTAAGCACAATTTTTATTACATAAAGAAAGTTTCAATTGAAAATAATCACTTGAAAGTTTACAGTTTGAATTAAGTATGGTGTTACAACTTACAATACATTGGAAAACTGGAGAACCGAATCTGAATCGGTTTCAGTTCAATATTTTCTCTGCTTATCCCAATTAAATTATGGAAGTGTTCATAATACGCCTGCTGCCTGCACCCTTCCAATAATTATTAACCAGAGTGTGAAAATGTCATTAGTGTGAATGAAAATTCCACCTCGAATTTGCTTGCTCTGGAACTGGAACTCACTCATTCGTCTATACTTTATATTAGAAAATACTTGTATTTAGCCTACTGTTTCCTGATTATTTGCAAAATTTCCGTTTTTCCAATGACAAAAATCCTCAGCCGCAATGTTTCCAGAAATGTTAAATCCCTACTACATAGTGGGCAGTGACAAGTTATTCAAGAATCCAGAAACAACTCGGCAAAAGCTTTACTCCAACTACGAATGATCTTATAATATAGTAGGCATACTATACAACATGAATATAAAACCAAAACAAACTAAACAAATAAAGTAAAAAAAATATTTATTTTAATTGGTCACATTATTGGGATACTTGACCCAGGCAAAGTCATGTCATTCAAGGTAGGTAACATTGAGAACACTGATCCCTAGAACCACATTGATGCGAATTATACACAAACACAATTCAGTCCTTGGGGAAGTCATCGATTGTTGAATTAATATCGACAATTTTCTACCTACTACTCCTCGTTATCTTTCTCATTTGCTTTTCAATTTCAAACTGCCGTACATCAGCTCTCTGCAGAAAGTCTTGTTTCTCTAGAAAGCCATCCCGTCCACGGTTATGCACCTGAATTTCTGCCTCTAGGCCTTCAGATGACTTAAATCGCTCCCAGTCAAGTTTTGATTTCTCCAAAGTACCAATTTTTGCTTTCTTTCCAATTTTGCCCAAGACTGCAGAAATACCACCACCACTCAATGGCTTACAACCCGCTTTACTCCCAAAAGCTTTAACTGCTGGGAATGCATTACCAGCCTGCTGACTTAGGCCAACAGCAGCATTCTTAGCCTCAGTAGAATCAGCGAGAACTGTTTTATTGATTTTAACTTCTTCTCCTGCAAATTCAAACACATTTGTTATAGTCACCATGTTTTGCACCGTGTTTCCATGCTTTTGTTCCCTTAGAGATTCCCCCTTGATGTCTTTTTTGATATTGTAATTTAAGCCTGTTTCATTGTTGACTTCTTTTGGTGTGCCTTGCAGAAAATCTGAAACAGATTTTGTCATAAGTTAGAAGGCTTATTGGACACAAGTGGGAAAGGAAGATAGGAAATTTGCAAGTGGCCATTGCTACGGCATGTCTCAATGTAGAACAATCTAAAAAATAAACATATGTGCTCGACATACCTGACCAAAGTGAATCTGTTTTATTTTTCTCGTCTTCTTCAGTCAATTTAGTATCTGCTTCACTTTTTTCATTTGCTTCATCATCATCATCATCATCATCATTCACAGCTGTTACACTTTGCCTTCTTCTTCCCACTTTTGTTTTTTTCCTTCTTCCTTTTTTCTGACAGGTTTTTCTTTTACAACCTGACTTGCCCATATCTTCTTCTGGTTCTCCATCGTCTTCCTCTTCGGATGGCAAATTATCTTCACATTCCACAACGTAATCCTCATCGTCACTATCATCGCTGTCCTCTATGAGTGGGTCTCTCTCCATCGCCATCGTAAATGCAATGCAAACCTTGGTGTGATCCTGTTAACATTAAAATATAACGTTACTTCTACTGTAAGACCACTAGCCTACCTTTTGTTTTAATTATGTGTGGAATAACTACGTTATATTATAATAGTATGTCTAGATCACAGCACAAAAGCAGCAGAAACTGAATATTTTAGAACTAAAAACATTGTAGATTGGCCCTAATTTAAACAGTAGGCCTAGTCGTATGTATGTATGTATGTATGTATGTAGGCTACGTATGTATGGATGTATGTATGTTGTACGTATGTATGTATGTATGTTTACAGTTTATTGTAGTACAGTTTACATAGTATGAGTAAGACAGGATGATATACAGAATGAATATGCTGTCAACAAACAACATCATTGACTTTATGTTGATCTGATCGTTAGTCAAGGAATGTGAGCGCCTCAAAAAAATCTCGACGTAAACGGTACAAGCATGGGAACCAGCCAGAACGATCTGCGAGAACATAACCTCCTAGGCGTAGGCCTAGGCCTGGCCTAGGCCTAGGAGGTTATGTTCTCGCAGATCGTACGACGATACAGCCGAGGCAAGTCACGGCCTTACTATACTACTACTACTACCCATATCATTATTACAATACCCAAACTATATTACGCACTATGACCACGTTTTTCTCGAGTTTGATTTAAAACAAAATTGATAAAATTTGAACAAATCGAAGTTTTATTGTTTACTCACAGTCCGCATCCATGACACTTCAAGGCGCTGCCGGCTGCCGCTGCGTTGCCTGGGGAACACAAACAAAAGTACTTCCGTCGCACGCAGTGACCAATCACAGCGTTTCTTTTCGCCCGGATGTAACAGGCTCACGCGAAGCGCGGCATGTTTAAATTT
This sequence comes from Isoperla grammatica, assembly GCA_945910005.1. Taxonomy (NCBI): domain Eukaryota; kingdom Metazoa; phylum Arthropoda; class Insecta; order Plecoptera; family Perlodidae; genus Isoperla; species Isoperla grammatica. The sequence continues at coordinate 45,152,424 of OX246738.1, read as the reverse complement.
CAGTTATTTTTTGTTGTTGTGTTTGTTGCATTCTAAATTATCCTTCCAGTCAATTTTTCTTTCCAACATGCATGACCTTTTAGATAAGAAAATAGAGATTCAAGAGAGAGAAAAGAGATTCATATATATTCTAACCAGCTTCCATATTATTTTTATTTTACATTTGCAAGATACAATTTTATAATACATTAGCAAGAATTTGTTCTCTGTGACATTAGTAACATCAGCACACTCAGGTGGTAATACTATAATAAAATTAAAGCGGATAATGTATTGTCTAATTATCTATGTATAATATATCAATTTCTAGTGTCTAAATACTGTCAAAAATCCACAATTTCAAGAGATTAGATTTTTAAAATATTTATTTTTAAGGGTGAGGGGGAGAGAGATAGACTGATTGATTGACGTACATCTTTGCGCCCATTGTCGCCGCCAAACTAGGATAGGGGCCTACATAGTATTGCGCACAAAGAAAACTGGTTACCCGCTTACTGGTAACCGGCGCGGGAAAACCGATTGAACGGAACGCTGGCAAACTGGAACCTGCTTGTGCATAGCTGCATTTGAAAGCAAGGTAACATCACAGATAACTAATTAATCTGTGGTAACATTCATGATGTAGTTTAGCGCTGGCAAGCAGACTAGCCCAGCGCAGCACCCCTATTCTATAAAACTCCCGAAATGGATTCGGGCCGAAATGGAAACAATTGAGAAATAATAACAATACTAATTGGAAATTATTGTGTCAGTTATATTGTTGTGGAACTGCAATTGTTTCCATTTCGGCCAAAATTGTTGTAATTTCCGACCGAATCCGTTTCGGTGGAGTTATAGAATAAGGGTCCAGGTCAGCTTCCTTTGTGCGCGTACCCTACTTTATGTGTTACTGTAAATATGTACATCAGTTACCTATCAGTATAAATATGATTATCTATCGCGATAGCCACGATGGGCACACGCCCCCCTTGATAATAGCGCAGTTGATAAGATATCCTTATCGTTCAAGGTACTTCTGTGCATTCAGCATTTCATTGTGTGTTCTTGTAAATGCGTTCATGAACAATGATTGTTTAGTGTTAACATCTGTTTAACAGTATACATCACTCGGTTTCAAGTGGTCTGTTGGTGGATTAAACTTTGCTGACTGTCGGGCAATGAGTCAGCGCACATTTTTAATTCACTAACAAGCCTATTTACATAATCAACCATCTCACACCTGCTTGGTCTCGTTAAGACTTCCACTCCACCGCTTGACACTCTCAATATGATTATTGTTGTAACCACTGTACAAATAAAATGAAACAAGGATGCTATGCCAGACCACAATGCCACATGTGGGCCATATAGCATTGAACGTAATATGAAAACTAAGTTTAACAAAGGATGTGAATAAGAATCATACAACCACCCGACAGGGTATATCTTACTATCTTTGCTCCTACAGTGTTTTCTTCAAGGTCTGCATTGCACACAAGACATTGAGACAAAGTATTGAATGGTGTATTCATAGTAAGAGATACTACGCTGTCTTCGTGGCGATGAAGTTACTTTTGACATTGTTAGTCAAAACTTCCCGTTGCAGATGGTTAAAATTGACTTGGTGAAAACTGAACCGCTAAACACTATGTTGCTTGTTGATATGCCTAATGCCAAAAAAATCTTTTGCCTTCAAAAGAGAGCCTTGAGGTATATGTGGCACTTAAGATCCAGAGTTTCATGTAGGCCTTCTTTTTAAAATAATCAAATACTCACTGTTGCATGCTTATATATTCTAGAAGTTTTAGGTTGGAATTCATAGTCGGCCCCTACACCTAGGGGCACCCATTGTTGCTATGGATTTGTTTTGTTTATGGGAAATAACATGGAAACAACTGTTACCTTGGCAACAATGGGCGCACCTAGGTGTAGGGGCCGACTATGAATTCCAACCTTAATGTTTGTGAGAGACAGTAGCGGATTTAACGGTCAGCCGGGTCAGCGGATGCTGACCGGGCCCCGGCCAATCCGGGCCCCCCGCCCCTTAGCGACCCACTCAAAAACACACGAGCTGAGATCCATTCACTTTAGGCATTGTCGAAACCCATTATAGCTAATACTACCAATAACATTATATTTCAAAAAGAATGTTTCAAAAAGAATGATTCCGTTTATAGGGCTCAATAAAGCCTTCGCCCACTTGTTTGACGGTACACAGCGGCGGAAACAACCCCACAGTTCAACAATGGAACTTTAATCCTGCTGCGTTACGTTGAGTCACGCTAATTTATAGAAAAACCTGGAAATATTCGGCAAATATGAGGGTTTATATTTACAACCCAATAACTGTCTATGTCTAAAATGACAATTACTTGCTTTGAAACATGCACCCAACCTATCCTCTACTCAGTATCAGTCGGTTTCTGTGTCTCGTGTGAAACAGTCCAGTGCAACTTAGTTCGTGTGACAACTGTGTTATTTTAATTTAATTTAAACGAAAGTAAAATGTGTGTGTGTGTGGTAAACGTTTGTTAAAGATGAGTGAACAGACAAAATACGAGCATAAGACGATACAAGCATAAAAGCGAAAAGATAAAGAGCACGCACTTCTTGTAACTGCCGGCAATGACCCTAAACAAAGAATATTAAGTTTTTGTGTTGGCAACAATTCGCGTGTGTCAATTGGCGCTGAACATCAATTAAACACGTCAAAAATTCGAGTGAAATTCAAACCCCTTAGGAAATCGAAAATCAAACCTCATTACACACAAATAACAGAAAACCATAACCTTGTAGTAACACCCCTCAAAACAGCGCAAAACCCATTTCCTCTAATAATGACGATACAGCGAATGCAGAAGTTCAAGTGGAATCACAAAGACCTAATGTAAGGAAAGTGTAGATTTTGCGTTGTCTCAAAACTACGTGTCCTGCACCAAAGTAAACAAATTGCAGACCAATCTAACATGTTTGAGCAAACTTTTCTTGACTGATAAAGCTCTGTTCTGTGGATCAGTTATTTCAAATGATCAACTTGACATTCTTATTGTTCAAAAGCCTTTTCAACCCATTGGAAGTGGCATGCCATATTTAATATATCTTAAAGACGACGGCAATCGTAGTTTTTCGTCCTTTTACTATTTCAAAATAAATTCTACCAACGAACTATGAATCCTATATACACTATGAAACAACACGTCTTATTGTCTTGCGGATATGAATCGGAAAAAACTGTCGAGGGTTCGGACTTATCTCAACTGTTGGAGCTTTTGCCTGGACAAGCTCGAGAAGGGGGTGTCATTTTAAGAGCTTTGGTGAGTAAAGAATTAGTATTATGCTATATACATATATTAGTTAGTTTGTTAAAAAAATATGCCAAACGGACGGGGCCCCTTTGGTAAAATGCTGACCGGGCCCTTTTTCTTAAATCCGCTCCTGGTGAGAGACTATCCAGACATGTTCCAAACAAATGACAGTGTGCATAATATTAATACCCGTAACTCGAACAAACTGCACTCAACTCACCATAGGTTAAAACTATTGGACAGCGATCCAATCAATATTGGTATAAAGTTATACAATACAATAAGTTACCTGATAACTTAAAAAATATAAATACCAGAACTTTATTTAAGAATCAAGTAAAAGGTTTTTTAATGGATCACTGTTTCTATTCTGTCACTGAATTTATGTCATGACATTTCAACTACTTCTAATGTACTGTAGTAATTGAAATATAGTTATTAGTTATTAGTATAGTGTATGAATTGTTATATGTAATGTGGTAATGACTCGTGGAAGTTTGACTCTTGTACTTATACTACTTTTGTACTATACTGTGTGTATATGTGTTTTTATGTGTGTATATATGTATTATTTTAATCCTAAATGACAACTTCGCATACTCGCATGCTCCTGTGACGTGCACATGAGTATTTTAAGGAAGGCTATGTAAATAAATAAATAAATAAATAAATAAATAGATATACAGTATTCTGTAGTGATTAATTTTTGTATCATACTTTTAACTTTAAGTGATACCATTTTTACTATAAAATAAATAAATACAATCATAACAACATCAAACAGTGTAATGTAACTTTTCCCCTGACAATGCCAACTTCCTAATGTTGCTGAGACATCCAGCAGAAGCTTCTTGCAGCCTCTCGTCCGCAGAGCCGATGGTTTTTAAAAGAAACTGAAACAAGTGAAAAGCGTTAGAAGGGAATTTATTTTACAGACATGTAAAATACACTATTTAGCGGGGGGGGGGGGGGGGGGGGGGGGCAAACACCATCATCACTCAAAATGTTCAGCTACTAAGTCGCTGTCTGAAGGTGGGGCGTGGTGTTGGAATCTCTAACCTCAAGATACATTCGTTACCATATTAATTATTATTATATGCGATTTTCTAAGTTTTGTTTCATGTTGCAGGTTCAGACCATTCTAAAAATTATCCAGTTATCCTTATCTTGTCATCAGCTTACTCATGTTCAAGAAAAAAACAACACATAAAATAATAAAAAATCATTTTTCAAATGTTATTTCGGGGTAGTTGATGCGTATCAAAATTTCAAGCACTAATTTTCGTTTTGGATTTTTTTATTAATTTTGTTCTTGAAGAATGAAGATTTAAAAATCCGCGGTTAAAAACAAGAACCTAGGAGATTAAAGAAAAAAACTACTGTGTACTGTGTAGAATACTTGCATCTTGATTGGATCCTCGAAGCTAGCCTACTATTGAAATGCTACAGTTCAAGTGACGTAATACTCACAGCCACCACCCCACTCTGATGCATGGCGACACAGTTGTACGGGTCCTGTGACAGCTGGTGGAGAGCGTGAGCCGTGGTGCGGTGGACAGCCGGGTCGGTGGAGGCCATGTACCCCACTAGAGGGGTGATGGACCCCAGACGACCGAACTCGTGCGAGTTGGCCCCCCAGCTGCAGCAGTTGGCGATGGCCTCGGCCAAGTGCTCGCGGAGCCGGTTTTCTTCCTGAGTCGGAGGAGTCACACTTATCAGGGGGGTTAACTCTTTTAAACCTTTTTACATTTTTAGGATTTCCAAATCACAGTATATTATGGATACACACATAAATCATGTACATCATATTTTTAGGGAATGAAAACATTATTTCCGTTGGAATTTGTTGGGATAAAATTATGCAGAGTTACACTAAAAGACACAGATCATCAAGATCATCGAGGGTCCCTTTCAAGTTCCTTTAAAAATGGCATCAAAAACAACACTTCGTGTCAGGAGATTTTTTTATGGAAACGAATTGCAGATTTGTTTAAATGAAAAAATAAAATATGTGTGTTTGCACTGTTTATGCCCCTAATGTTTTTTTCTTCCAATTGAAAAAAATACAAAACATTTTCCAAGGTATGAAAATACTTTTTATCTGGATCTGCAATATTGTAATTTGTAGCGTCCCCAGGAAAATAATCTGAATGCAACAGTTAAAATTACATATTTCATCTCAATCTATTCCACTGTCAGTACAAAGCCAGCACAAGTTTCAAAATGTCACCAGCGGTGATCGAGGGTTGGAGCTTGGAGTTACACAACACAACAGAAACGTTCGTTACAGAAAGTGAAATAAAACTAGTTTTCAACACACTTATTTCTGTTCTTTTTTTTCAGGAGTTTAGAAAGTCTGCACATTTTAAAGACTGTACCGTGATGAAGCACGGGCAAACCAAACATCTCAAATATGAAGAATATAATATACTGGTTTTCTGTTCGTCAGGGCACGAACCAGTTTAGGTCGTGTGTTCGGCTCTCATCCTCGTTAGTTCAATTATTGTGAAGATGTTGCCCAGGCTGATTAATACAATTAGCCTGTAATTGTTTGCCTATCAACCTAAAGAGAGATATACTGTACATACTACATAACAGGTATCATACAAATATCACTTTAAGAACATATCAAGATACAAGTGCTAGAATTCCATTCCAAAGCAACAAGATGCAGAAATCGGAGAATAAAATGCAACCTAGACTATGGGTGAAAATACTTTTTGTGTGTCATTGGAGAAATATTAAAAAAACATGCTAACTAGATTAAGTTTTTGACATGACTATTGACTACAGAAGAGATCGTGCTGTATACACTTGCATCGTACTATACAAAAGATATCTAAGACAATCTAAGACACACACGGTCCCAAAGCTTGTGTGTATATGACATGACAGCTAAATAAACATAAAAACAGTGTGTGTGCACCCTTGAACGCAGTGACACGTGAGATCTGAACACTACTCAGATCAGATTTGTTGTCCGGTTTGTCCGCTTTGAACAGAGTTTGCCATACACGAAATGTGCTAAAAGCGCGAGTTATGTACAAAGCAGATGGTCTACATAACATGGACCTTGCCCACGTAATGCTCGTCCCGTCTTCCAGGTATTCACATTGGTTCGAAATAAATAAATAAATAATATTAGTTTGGCGTTGCGAGTTTTCTCCAATTAAAAACAACTACCTACAGAGTTTCGCACCAGTTAAAGGAAGGCGCGAATTTGTTCTGGTACCTCGGTGTGTAGGGCCTTTCTTGGAAAAACAATGAAACATTCTTTTTGAATAGTATAATGATTTAATAATAATAATATTTACCTAGTGTCAAGGAATGCTGTTTAAAATATTCTCCACATAGTGCGCGTAAACCTTTTAAAACTACTTTGATAGGGACTATTCTGCAGTTCTTTCACTTTGGTCAAAATAATTCATCATAATAATTAGTCAATTACCTATATAAATTGAGAGAATCAATATACATTAGTAAACAACTATACTATGTAAGATAAATATAAGCTGTAAATGTATGCATGCACTACCGAGTTGCCAAATTACCAAATTGATAGCGGCAAATATGATCTACTGAACGATATTAAAATGAATGTTAGCCATAATATTATAAGAAATACGATTAAAATGGAGAAGAAAAACTAGTAGATAAAATGGTGTCGATTGACGTCACCTCGGAATTGACAAGTTCAATCTTCTGTCGACTTCCCTTCCTCCCTCTGCAGACAGAACTCTTGGAGCTCTCTGCCATGGAAGCCTTCCTGCTGGACAGCTGACGTCACAAAGCACACAACACAACATGAAACGAGCATGCCACAACACAAACTAGACATTGCATGGCTACTGTACGGGTCTATATTCCTGTCTTACACACGAGCACACCACACCTCATATCACACACTAACAGACAACATACGGCCCAAATGCATAGTTCAGAATCAAAGAGTTCCTCATCTCTCTCCCACCCACCTCCTACGGCTTCGCCCAACCCCCGATATCACGGAACGACATCAAACACTGTTTTGGCGACATTGCTATGCGAACAGCTCTGTGATTGGTGGTCCAACGAAGCACACACGATCCACCTCCCAATTATGGCGTATCCATTAATTTGTATATGAAAGAATATTTACTTCAAGCGTGAATGTAGATTGTAAGATGTTTGATATGGGGGGGGAGGTGATTGGTGTTACCAGCGAACGAGTATTGGAGGAGTGTATGATGCGCGTAAAGGGTGAGGGACAGAGCCCCAGCCATCGGAGACCTCTTCGCCGAAGGCAAAAAAATTCTCTATAAATATGGTTAGGTCTGGATATACAATATATACATAATATGTATACAACCCTTTCGTCTTGTAGTATATTATATGTTCTATCAGAGTTTTCATAATAGGCTACGTATTTTTTTTCAATTGCAAATTCACCCCCCCCCCCCCCCCCCTCTTCAACTTTGTAATAATTTACCCACAAAAATGCTTTTGAATTAATGTTGAATAAATCTCAAGTTTCTGAGCACTTGGGAACAGAATTTCACAGAATTGTTCTTTTCCATTCGGCGACTGGGACTTCGCCCCAGACCCCATTAACGCAGCAGGAATCCAACCACCCGACCCGGAAAAGCCACTGCCAACATGAAATCCTGCCACTGTTGCAAACACACAACTGTGTTTACCGTACGTAAGATATATAGGCCTAGGGTGGTCAGGAGGTGGGTAGACGCGCAGAGGACCCACTCTCGGAGGGTACCGGATTGCCACGGACATGTCATGGTCCCGTATAGGCCACCATGTCGGGGCAAAGCCGACGCTGTAGAGAGATTGAGTTGAGAAGAGTGCGGCCACGTTCAAAACATTCACAGGTAGCTATCATAAACATACACACTCAATCACTCATGCACAACACAGACGAGTGTACTCACAATGCTATCAAACATAATCTTATGATACTGACTGTACACTATGACGTGTAGTCGTGCACACCCTCACCGTGAGGACGAGCTCTGCCAACATGGGTACGACGCCGTGGTCAGTGATGACGGCGAGGTTCTCCCGGTCCTTGGCTATCCTGGCGAGCGCGGCCGACACACAGGCGAGCACGTTGTTGTCCGGCGACCTAAGGAGGCTGACGATCAACTCGAGACCGCCGACGAAGCTGCGGACCATCTCCCCCGCGTTGGTCGCGTTCTCGATGCAGGGGCAGAGCGCCCAGGCAGCGCTCGCCTGGACGCGGGGGTCGGGGTTCTTGAGCAGCGACCAGAGGAGTCTGACGCCGTCGAGCTGGTCCAGGAGCGTCATCGCCTTGGGGTCGCGAGCGCACTCGCCTAGCACCACGGCCACGTTCTGCAGCATCGCCTCGTTGGTGCCCCCCAGTAGCAGGACGAGGGGGGGGATGCCGCCCGCGTGACGCAGGGTCGACCGGTTGTCAGGGTGTTTGCAGCAGGAGGCGAGGGCGCCCACCACGTTCGTCAGGACCTGCGGGCAGACCCGATAATCATGCGTTGTGGCATTCCAAACAGTACTGTTTCATTTGTTATTTTTGTATGATACTATAACAACGCATTTTATATATTTTGTACATAAAATGTTTCAGAGATTGTATTTTTGATAATTTTGAACAGAATGATTTCCAGAAAAGGAAACCACGTTTTTCTTTTTTTTTTGAATGCTGTATCTTAGCCTGTGGAACACCCAATTTTTTAAATGTTTGTAAATTGTCCCGAAAGTAGCCAAAATGTGTCATCCTCTAGCTAGACTTATGAATGATGGTTTGTTCCAAAAAGTATTTCCGTTTTTCAAATGTGTTTGATGTGATATTAGTGCACGCGCACCGTGTTGGTGCACGTGCACCGACGTACCTCGTCGCTCTCGTCCCCCAGAAGGTCAACGAGCACCTCCACCGTGTTGAGCTCGTCCAGGCGTTGAATGTTGTCGTCACTCAGTGCGCACTGCCACAGCGCCCCGGTCACAGCTGCGAGGAGTGGTTTGTCCCCTCTCGTGGCCTTGTCCTTGGCCAGGTCGACCAGGGGCTCCAGGCCTCCGTGTTGGCGGACCAGCTCGCGCGTCACGTTGTCAGCGGCGCACTGGGACACAGAACACTCATCTTGACCTGCATCCCCGTGGTGACCTTGGCTAGGTGTCCCCCCCCCCCCCGTGTTGACGCAACAGCTCCCGTGTCACGTTATCAGCAGCGCACTGGGACACACAACAGTCTCCTTTGCATTCTTTGATGTAAGCAAATCTTAAGGTATTTTATGTAAGGGAAGTGCATGGCCACCAGTGTTCATCAGAAAGGCGATTCTGAATGAGCGACGATAAGTTTATATTGCCGGCAGCGTCGTTACTGAAGGCGATTGCAAGGCAGTGATTGCCTCATCGCTTTCTTGTAATGACCGAAATTGGTGATGAACTTGTGGTCGCCCATGCAGAATCGCATCGCAGGTTGTATACAAAATAAAATTGAGCCCGCCCTGCAAACTAGTTTGGAAGGGCTAGACACAGTATCTGCTCCGCAACCCCAAGTAAAATGTTAAGCACATGTTATTTTGTATTTCTATTATTAAGTAATGAAAGACATCCTGTAACGTTAACACCAGCTGTCATGAACTGATTTACGGTTTTTGTGGTGAAGTTAATTTGAAATTTTCATATAGTAGAATGATGAGCATTATTGAGTGCGGGCCTGTTTTCCTTTTAGGGGGGCTGAACCGGTCGAAGCGTCAAATCGATGAATTTGTTAAATATGGAATACCCCTCAAGCCTGACTCTTCACTCAAGATTCCCATGGGACCTATTCCAGCATGCCAGTTCCCGAACCCGATTACTAACCAACACTGACATTACTATAAATCTAATAAAATAGAAAGCAAAAGCATCAGCATCAACCGTGCCCTCTTACCTTGAAGATAGCAGACGCGCAATGTTTCTTGAGTTCTTTGCTGTCATCAGAGATATGTCTAACCAAGTCAGCAACCGTGCCCTCTTACCTTGAAGATAGCAGACGCGCAATGTTTCTTGAGTTCTTTGCTGTCATCAGAAATGTGTCTAACCAAGTCAGCAACCATGCCCTCAGTTTGTATTGCGAGTTGGTAGCTGGGCTGCAACAGAATGGACGTGTAGGCTGCAACAATGAGGTTCTTCAAGGGGTCACTTCAACATCCAACCAACATCTATATGAAAATGTTAGTCGTGTAACAGAATAATTCAGCTGCTAGCTTCTCTATGTTAGCAAAGCGTTCCTTGTCAATATCTAAGTTGGCGAAGTTCTCGCGATTCATTGGGATTTCTAGGTATTCACGATATTAAATTATCGCTATTGGTACCGTTTCAAGTAGTAGGAACAGGTAAAAAATTGAGTTGGTTCTAGTGGACTCGGCTATTTCGTCAGCATCCGACAAGTTACATTAGTGAACTTAGCTTCCGGGTAAAGCCACGTCGATCGTTGCTACAAAGCTAACGTTTCGGTCAGGTTACAGTGCCCATCTTCAGAGCTAAAAAACCTGCCCGAAACGTCAGCGTTGTACGACTAAATCCTCGACGCGGCTATACCCTGACTCGGGCCGCGAAAGTCTACATGAGTGTTTAGTTCCATTATCAGGATATGAAGCATGAGCGTTTTTTTTTTTTTTTTTTTTTTTAGCTTGGGGTACCTGTGACGCGCACTCCTGCACAGTACCCATGACGGGCACCACCACGTCCAGATGCACCGAGCGCAAGAGTCGTGCGAGAAGACGGACACATCCAGCTCGTCTCATGGCCTCCTTGTTCTTGTCCGAGCGCGACAGAGACCAGAGAGCTTTGGCTCCTTCCCGCGCCACTTGCACCTGTTGCGCGTCCTCGGGGGGGAGCTGGTCCATCGGGGTCGACAGCGCGCAGGTGTTCACGTCCAACAGGTCCACCTGAAACACTCAGTCACTGCACCACGGCCTCCTTGTCTGTAATAGAATGCTTAAGCCCGGTTTACACACGGTAATAAGGTTTAAGGTCTAAGGTTTAACAAAGTTGAATCAAGCTAGTAGCATCATGGCGTTCACATAACTTCCTAAGATTTAAGGGCTAGGACGAAAGTTGAAACTATTCCAACTTGTTAGCCCTTATCCCAAAAATTCTTAGCCCAGCCAATGAGAGACGAGCTTTTATAAATCCGGCCAATGGTAGCGATCCTAGTAAATCAGTTTGGAAAATAATTTCCTTAGAACAAAATATTAAATGTTAAACCTTAAACCTTATTCCGGTGTGTAAACCCACCATTATTTGCAATCTACATAGTATAGAAAGTGAGGAAGGAGATAATTTGAGGCAAATCTTCAAGGGTCAAATGCATAGTCGTTCCTCACGTGCTCCTCAACTCAGCCATCCCTCAGACTCGCCCAACCACCAATCATAGAGCAATCCACATTGAAATGCTGCTCTGTGATTGGTGGTTGGGCGAGTCTGAGGAAAGGCTGACTTTGAGGAGCACGTAAGACACGATTATGCATTTGACCCTAAGATTCTTATTTCCAAGTTGCCAGATTAATGTGAAAGAATTGATTACATCGTGCCTATAGGGAAGATGCTTCTTTTAAAGATTGTCTGCTTAGTTCATGTACGTGAGTATATAAAATACTTGCCAGTTTGGGAATCCCGCCACATTTTCTGACGCTGCTTCTAGCTTTACGCACGTGCGCAACGTTGGCGATTGTCTTTGCTGCCAGAATCTGCAGATCCCGTGCTGGGCCAGACAGAATGTTAACCAGGAGGGGAACACCTCCCAAGTCGGTGATGCTCTTTCGGACGTCCATGTTGAACGAGATTGCGCTCAAAACGGTCAACGAGCCCAGCTGGAATAGACAGCTTTGGGTCAATGGGTCCGCCCCCTCTTAAACCTTGTTTTCTTTGGAGTCTGAGTCACATGAAGGTGAAACATTTACCCTAAGAACCTCTGCCATTAGAAGAGATTAAAAACTGCGTTTTGATACTGGAACCTAACTCGACATTTCAATTTTAATTTCAATTTTAATTTATTTCATCCGTAGACATATAGGCTACATAATACATGTATGGACATCGTCAATATAAAAGATATCTTAAAACTAATGGTAAACAACAAAACAAAGACATTTATATGATATAATAGGTATTTTAAACAGGTAATAATTAACGTTGAATTGAACTCGTGACCTCTCCTCTCTCTGGCTACGATATTTTTAGTTTCAAGGTTTGCTACAATACTACACTTGGATTTGATGGAAGAACAATACAGAAACATGAAAACTATTTGCATGTAATGAAAATAAATATCAAACTTTGAACTTTGAATGAGTGCAATATACTATGCTTGTTTTTGCTTGGGCTATTTCAGCGGACTTCGTCTTTTTTTAAAAGAGTGAGGTGGATACAGAGGTAAAATGCAGTGTGCCCAATGGCAGTGTGATAGAGCTGAGGCTGGAAAACGATTTAAAAACGTTCAAACAACAGATTGGTCATGATCTCTGGCTATAGGTGAGCGTAGTAGCGGACATAGGGCCTCTATGAGAGAAGTGGCGGGGTAGGTGTCCCCAACCTGGGGCGGAACCATTGACCTCATGGAATAGAACAGCAAAGACCCGCATGGTCTTGACAAGGTGACTGACCTTACACTTGAAGTCGACCGTCTCCAGCAGATTGACGAGCACCTCCAGTCCACCGCTGTCTCTTATGGCCATCTGGTTCGACTCGGTGGAGAGGTCGTGGTCCTTAAGGCAGCACAGAGCTACGATGGTCGCTGTCTGGTTCCCCGCCTGTGTGCAACATCCACGTTCTAACGGCAATGTCATCACAGTCACACACACAGACTAATAAGACATAACTAAGAAGAACTCCAAAGCACTCAAAACAATTGTCTTGAGTGCACTGGAGTTCTCCTTCTCCCGCTAACGCTCTGCCGGGTGAGCCATTGCAAATGCTAAATGTGTGTACCCGCGGGATGAGGTAATGGTGTACGGGGGGGGAGGAGGAGGTTGGGGTGTAGAGGTAGGGGGTAGGGCCTATAACACCATGGGAATTTCCGGTGACAAGTGGTGAGGTAATTCGAAAGGGAATTAACTGAATGCTGAGTGAGTAGGGATGAAGGGGAAGCATCTTGGGCCGCGCGGGTATCTACTGTAGACTAGAACGGGCGGGTAGGATGAACAAAGGGTCGCTTAACGCCCTCATGCACCGCGAGCTAGTTTGGTGCCAGTGCTGATTTTGGACACTGCCATGAGGTACTGACACGAATAATGGTTTCTTGTAGACCATGAGAAGAGGGTGAGTTACCAGGGTAGTGAAACAGTGTCTGGCGAGAGAAGTGATGGGAAAAGGGTGGGACATATGTCGTACGATGTGCAGGCGATCTAGGAATGAGATGGACTCCGATCGAAGAAGAAACAGAAGGGCATCCAAGGCCTTCAGGCAGGCGCTGTCCAGATGATAACGTACCTTCATGTATTTGATTAGCTTTTGGATGTGCCAATACTCCGAGGACACTTCTGATCCCTTGTTCACTTCCGGCCTCCTCCGCTCGTCCTCTTCTTCTGAGTTGTCCTCAGCTGAGGACGCGTCGCTCTCCTCCTTCACGAACGACGGCATCTTGTTCGCTTCACTTGGACGTTGTCACACAAGTCACATTCGCTTCAAGTCCGTACGGCGTACACTGAAACAAGATTAGTAATTACCAATAATGGGTTGCACAGCCGCAGTTGACTTGTCAAATACTACTTAAAGCCGCGTCCACACAAATAACTATTGATTATTGATTATTTACTACAACCCCCCCCCCCCCGTGATTATTTTTTTGTCAAGCCACAAAACCAACAAGACTCCTTTCATTAGCTGCGAGTGAGAGTTCTGCGCGCTGATTTGCTGTGACTAAAACTTGAACAAGGAATTTAAATATTTTCAATTCGTTAATCAATAAATCAATAATCAATAGAGAAAAACTCTCTCTGATAAACTCATGCTATGTAGGCCTACAGTACTCTATATGAATAATATGGGATGATACATCCCCAGCCGCCGGATGCGAAGATATTATGTTGACGTGGTTCTTTTATGACGACTTTATTCTTCAGATCACTTATTTGAGGAAAAGGTTCTTGTTCCAAGGGAGAGGGGGAAGGGGCCAAGTTGAGACTGAGTCCTGTAACTAATCTTCGAACCTTCCCTCCCTCCTAGCAACGCCCGCACCCTGTGAGTTACAATCACGAGAGGGACAAGTTGTGGTTTCCTACAAACAATACGAACGCACATCTTTGCAAACAAGTAACGGTGACTGTTTGTGTAGTCTAAATGCGTGGTTATGCATGTTTATAACATACCTGTAGACACGTATTAGTACCCAACCAGTGTGAAGTCAGCCGTGAAGACGTTGCTAGGTCATATCGATCAAACAGTCTCGAAGATGACGTGGAGCCTCGACCAGCCAATCACCACCACCTTTTACCCCCAGTTGAAGTCTCATCAACAAAAGGAATGCTGTGTTCTTGCTTTCATTTCTCATTACATTTCTCTTGCTGGTTTGACATCAAATACGCCGGACGCTCAGTGGTTTTCTGGCCGCACCCAATGCATTTACACGTAAAATTTGGTTGTGAAAGGTGACATTTGTTAGAGTGAAGTTTTAGCGTTTTGCCAATGGGTTGTCCTCAATTATTTAAAGAGAATGCCACGTGAAAGATTTTTGAAAAGTTAAGAAGGTGGTAGGTAACCACACCTTTACTAATTTCGTTTCGTTTTCAGCTATATACAATGTTGGGTAGGAACGGATTTTTGGTATTTGGGGAATGAATGTGACTTTGTTTTTTTCAACGAAATTAAACAAAAATCACTTTTTTGTGTTACCTGTTACTGTATCTTTCCAATTATGTAAGGCGCATGCTTCAAAAAGTACATATTTATGTTTTAAATCAATTTAATTCTGTTGAATTAGCTAGAGCCTATGCCTAGGCCAATGCACGCTATTCGCCATTGTTCAACACTAGGATGAAGAGAAATATCTCTGCAGCAAAATAAGTGCTTTGGTTCTTTGTTATCAGCAGATGCACCAACTTAAACATAAGTTACTGTATAATAATCACAGTATTTTCTATAAATTACCCCTTCTTCAAATTTGAAGAAGGGGTAATTTGAAGAAAGGGTTATTATTTTAAAATAAATTCATACCCAAAAAATAAATTACCCTTTCTTCAAGTTTGCGGGCGATATTCGGTTTCATTTCATACGTTGGCTACTGAATCAACGTAGAACAGCTGATTGTAGCATCCAGTAGGCTGTGTGCATGTTGCTAATGGTGAATGGCGTGCATAGACTAGCCAACTCAACATAATTAAATTGATTTAAAACATAAATACGTACTATTTGAAGCATGCGCCTTACATAATTGGAAGGATACAGTAACAGGTAACATAAAAAAGTGATTTTTGTTAAATTTCGTTGAAAAAAACAAAGTCACATTCATTCCCCAAATACCGGATTTTTTTAGTTCCGTTCCTAGGAACTAGTTCCTTTTTAAGGAACTAAGGAACGCTTTAGTTCCTTTTTTCCAACCAGGAACTGTGGAAGGAGTTCCAATTTTCCAGGAACTGTAACTTATTTTCATAAGTTCCTTATATTTTTACTTGACTGTAAAAGCATGAAGGACGAAAGCGCCAAAACATAGTTTACTTACAAGATGACAGAAACGAGAAATCTAAAACAACTTTTTTTGTAATATTTCATTCTTGTCTACCCATCCCAACCCTCCACCTGCTACGCCACCCCCGCGTGGGGTCTCCAATTAGTCGCACACCGGCACAAGTCGAAGACCCAAAACCGGTGACTAATCCTAAATCGCTCGTGCGGAATAAGCGTGTCATGTCACTTAGTCAGTATGGTCTAAGCTTATAACGTGTGATAGCAACATGACTCAGACTGTCAATCCAAAATCAAACAAAACATGAAAGGCTGTGTCTGCTACCAACCCAGTTGGAAGGAGTGCGGCTGTATACGGAACACTGCTGCCAACCCCCTTGGAAAACAGCTGTTTTAACTCGTGGCTAAGGAATGTGACAGCTCGACAACCCCTCTTGGTAGGAGTGCGCCCTACTACAGAACACTGCTGCCAACCCCCCTTGGAAATCAGCTGTTTTAACATGTGGCTAAGGAATGTGACAGCTCGACAACCCCGTTGGTAGGAGTGCGCCCTACTACAGAACGATACTACAGATCATCAGATCGTATTCTTGGATATTTTTTAAATCCAATGAGACCCTCTCTTCGTAAATCCATATATATTTGGTTACATGCATATATTGAGAGCCGTGTACTATCTATACCAGTCTAAGCGCTCCAACTTCCATCGTGTGGCATGGCGTACGGGGTAGCGACGTCGATTACAATTTTCAAGGTCTCGGGTTCGAGACCCGATACCTGCAGTCTTTTTTCTTCCATATTCAGAGAAGCAGCAAAGTTGAGAAGGGTTTACTAAGGGAAAGTTTTTTTTTCAAGCGCTCGTAGCAACCATACGGATGGTTCAAATTTGTTGCTGTATTTTTTTAATTTTTTTTTGCGTTAATTATCTAGACATCCTGAAAACGAAAATAGTCTGGGGGTCATACTAACAGAGATACAGGCGCCCAAAATTTCAAAAACGCTCACAGAATAGCAATATCGGAGAATTTTGAAAAAAAAAAAATTTTTTTTTTTTAAACACGAAACATATCAAGAGAGCAATTTATAAGAAGGAATTGAAAACCAAAAAATTCTATCTCAAACTGTTAACCCGTAAAAAAATAAAAACCTCAAAAAATCTACTATTTTTGTTACCGGTACCTGAAGTTGGCGTCGCCTCACCACGACCTGTGCAAACCGACGCTACCAACGCTCATGCTACGTACCAAGGATTCGTACTGACCTTTCAATGTTCCGTTCAATGTTCCTTGAATTCAAGGACAAAAAATCATCAAAATATACATAGATAATTATAACACAACAATAACTCTACTTTATGTTATGCTTTTTTGTCCTTGAATTCAAGGAACATTGAGCGGAACATTGAACCGTATACCCACATAACACGGTTCAATACCTTCCATCAAACTTATTGAATTCAAGGACAAAAAGCATCAATCAATAGAAGCTATATTGTTGCAGTTTTTTACCAAGCTGTTTTTGATTCGCTTTTGTTCTTGAATTCAATAAGTTTGACGAAAGTATTGAGTCGTGTAATGGCGGCATAAATAGGGCATCAGTTCCCACGCGAAATGATTGAGACATACAAACGTTCTAAACGAGGCAAAACACTAAACATTAAAATACAACAATACCTTTTTTAGTCACCTAAAGAGAGCCAGGAATCTCTGGGCAGCATTGCTACCAAAAATTATATTATTATAGATTAGTTTAGTGTGCACTGTGGAGTGTTTCCACTATCTTCGCATTCAATATGTCAATAATATTAAATCAGAAGATTGTTACCCTACACAATTGATATACACAAACAAGTGTCATTGACTTGGCAAACCCATTTCATACAAAATGTCACCTGAAAACTCGTATCCACGGCAAAGTAGGTCAAGTATAGTGGTTGCTCGAGACTTCGTACGAACATGTCGATTATGTCTTCGCTGGCTTTTCGATTGTTATAAAGTAACTATTTGTCACATGCCACGACTCTCCAAGTCAGACCGTTCCACAAACAGATAAGATTTTAGAAATTGATAAACTGTAAAAAATTGAAGTCCGAAACTGAAAGCAATGGGCGACGTTAGGTAACATTATTATTGTAGCCTGCGTAAAGCGACACTGATAATTATTTCGCTAATGATTTGCGACTCGGTAAAAAATACGAAAATTTGTGATTCATTTGTTAATATTATAGACCTACTTCATATATCATCAGTACCCCCCCCCCCCCCCCCCCCACACACACACACACGTTCACCCAACTCAACATTATCACGTTCAAGTAGCTAATTTATATCAATTTCCTAATATTCCACATTTAAAACTGTTAGGTCAGCTGGCGTAATGGTCGTGGTCGGTTAGGCGTTGATTCCTCCGCTCCAGGTTCGAACCCTGGGCCTTGATTCTCTATGGTCAACGATAAGGTGATCACCGGTTTTGGTCGTTATGAGAAGGCTGTGACCCAATCACAGCCATCCATTCGCCTTCCGTAACGACAGAAACCGGTGATCACCTTATCGTTGACCATAGAGAATCGGGCTCCAGGTTCGGGAATGAAAGTCATGAAGTGTTTTTCATCTGTATAATATATCATAGATCAAAGAATTAATATCATTGTTGACGAAATACAAGATGTAAAATATCATAATACCTAATAACTAGAAATATACTGTTGAAATCTAAATATAGCAATCATAATAATAATCATAACACGTCGTTAATACGTCAGTCATAAAGTTGGTCACCTAGTTGGTAAACCTGCTAGCGTTAAAAATGTTTCTATATTCAAGTAGTTGGTATACCTGTCAAGTTAATTGGTTTGCGCGCTATATTCTAAAGACTGAGCCGATAAAGCAGTTCTCCCCGTGGTAAATTAAGACACCGCCTTCTCAACGCACATGGCGCAAAACCCGCTCACTTCCACTCTCGCATTACGTTAGCATTGACGTCATCTAAACAGGCCGTTGCAGATAACGTGAGGTGATTAGACCAATCAGAGCAACTCCCGCGCAATTACACGTTTTTTTTTTAGCTGAGCGCCATATTGCCTCCTTGCTTCTCATTCTGGAAGGTTGTACATTGCACAACGTCGTTTCAAGTAAACTTGTGATAAATTTGTTTGGTGCAATAATAGTGTTATAGAATCGTATCATGGACAGTAAACCATAAATTCTGATTCATGAAAAGAGTTCTACTTCAAAGTGACGAAAACTGATTCACAATAATCGCAGTGGTGTAAAACTTGGAGGCGTCAAACACTCAATGATGGTAAGTCCAACATGATTGTGTGTGATGTAGGCCTATACTTGAACATGAAGGATTTATAGTATCTCTGGACAAAATACATCAATAATTAAACTCGCTAGGAGATATTTTACATTACACTGCTAGGTTATTGTTCGTTAAGTTTTGGAGGCGTCAAACACTCAAAGTTGTGTGATGTAGGCCTATACTTGGACATGAAGGATTTATAGTATCTCTGGACAAAATACATCAATAATTAAACTCGCTAGGAGATATTTTACATTACACTGCTAGGTTATTGTTCGTTAAGTTTTGGAGGCGTCAAACACTCAATGCTGTGTGATGTAGGCCTATACTTGAACATGAAGGATTTATAGTATCTCTGGACAAAATACATCAATAATTACACTCGCTAGGAGATATTTTACATTACACTGCTAGGTTATTGTTCGTTAAGTTTTGGAGGCGTCAAACACTCAATGTTGTGTGATGTAGGCCTATACTTGAACATGAAGGATTTATAGTATCTCTGGACAAAATACATCAATAATTACACTCGCTAGGAGATATTTTACATTACACTGCTTGGTTATTGTTCGTTAAGTTTTGGAGGCGTCAAACACTCAATGTTGTGTGATGTAGGCCTATACTTGAACATGAAGGATTTATAGTATCTCTGGACAAAATACATCAATAATTACACTCGCTAGGAGATATTTTACATTACACTGCTAGGTTATTGTTCGTTAAGTTTTGGAGGCGTCAAACACTCAATGACGGTAAGTCCAACATGATTGTGTGATGAAGGCCTGTACTTGACCATCATGGATTTATAATATCTCTGGACCAACTACATCAATAATTACACTCGCTAGGAGATATTTTACATTAAACTGCTAGGTTCTTAGTTCGTTAAGTTAGCTACTGGTAGGCCTACGGTAGGCTGAACCCCGGACATAAGTTTTTGTGTAGGGCAGAGTTTAATGTTACTAAATCGATCTGTTAATCATGCTAATCATTATTTCATAAGTTTCTTTAGTTTGAAAACACTCTTTATGAAATGGATAAGAAATTTTAATAACAAATTGTGATCTTTCTTGTTTGATGTTACGAGCTGTCATTTTAGTTTGGTACTGATAATGTCAACCTTCGACCTTAAAGGCAGAATTAAATTTAAATTATAAATCTATTTACTGTTAATCAGGTACTGTCCATTATAGTTTATTTAAGTACAAAAACAAACTCCTCATAAGATGTATGAAAAATGTTATTATTTATGTGAGTTTTTGTCTGTTATAAGCCGCCATTTTATTTATGTACGTACACACTTTTTTATATTTATTATTTGTTTACATTCCATGCACAAAAGGTACATAAAAACGTTAATAACCTTCTTTGTTGGATATAACTTTGAAAAATTTAATAAATATCATCTTGCGCTTTAATTTCTCCAACAAATAAGCATTACAAATCATTCACCTACTCACAGTCATGTTATGATTGAATAGATTGTCGCGATGACCTTTCATATGTCAACAAGGAACACAAGCCGCTTCAAACGCTCGTCTCGTCACTCTCAGCTTAACATGTCCACACATAAGTATTTCACTGCATTATCTTGCGATCGTAGATAATGAAAGTAACTAGAAAAACACTCCGCGTTGCCAGATGAGCGATTGTTTTTAGTAAATCAAACAAATCATTTGCATATTATATTACTCTTACAAAAAAAATAGAATACCTTTTTAATAAACATATGATTTTTTACAAGATATGGCGGTTCAAGCTACAACTTTAGAATTTGTATATATTATTTCTCGATATGTTACTTATAATTGCACGAAATATTATTTAAAGCCGTCAAGAAGTTTTCTTTAAATAAATTAAAACCTACAAGTTGATTGTTCAATGGATGTCCACATAATTTCATTCAACCGTGCTCTTCTCAATAGGCTCTAGTTCACAAACTATTAAACTTATATGTGTATGTAAAGTTGAATAATGTAGATACAGGCTAGACCAAAAACTTGATATTGTTAAATCATACAATAATCGCATTTAAACCATAATAAAATCTATTTAAATCGTCGAAAAAGTTCGTTGTTAACTTTTGCATGGTTGCCGTAAAAGTCATCAAACATGCCACGTCATTGTAGCCATTCTATTAGGGTTATCGGATTTCCAAAAGTAGGTTAAGAAAATTTTCTTTGTACACGCCCTTATTCATGCAAGTATGTGCATCTAACTTCAATGGTCCTCAAAATGAGAATCATTTAAGTGACACACTGTAACAAAACCAATGTAAATTCCTGTAAATAAAAACTAAATGTTTTTTTACAAAATGGCGGTTAAAGTTACAATTCCAAAAATTTTATCCAGTGTCGACATAGTTAGTGTGGATATAAATGTAAACAATTCTTTAGATCTGTCCATAAGTTTTAATAAAAAAGAAAAAAATGGGATTTTGTTCACTAATTCATTTTTTGTAGGTTGGCATCATGACGGATTTTGCTAACTATGTTAACAGCATCTATAATTTAGTGATCACGAGTGTGTTAATGTACACGTATCTTGAACGGTCTTGAAGATGGAAGTAAAAACAAGGATCAGTTACAAGTTACTCAAATAATACCCAATGGTATTGTGGGTTTGTACTCATCCTCCAGGTCCTGCAACGCGTCAACAATGGTTCCAGTGGGGTAGGCGGCGATATGTGGTGGCATGTAGGCGATCTCGTATGGGGGGGGCAGTGGCGTATCCAGGAATTGGGAAAGGGGGGTGGGTTTTCAACCCATATTATAGAGAGTGGAGCCGAAACATAATTGGGGTTCCGGGGGGGGGGGGGGGGGGGGGGGTGCTTGCCCGAAAAAATTCTCGTCAAGGCATTTTAGTGCAAATCTGTGCGTTTTACAGCGGCCAACTGAAACATGATTACTCAGTTTCTGGCAACACATTTTTTCCTTAGCACCGCTAATAAAAGGAAACTCAAATCAATAATTTGCATATTTTTCGTATTGCTTTTGCTTTTAATAATTACAACAATATACAATAATTATAAAGTAAAACATCTAACTGTCAATTGAAATACTGTCTTTTGATACTGTCTATTGAAATGAAAACGGTCATTTTCCATGTTTCCTTTGCAAAAGGGGGGGGTTTTGTCCCCCCCCTCCCCCCCCGTGTATACGCCACTGGGGGGGGGGGGGGGCTTGATGCAAACGTATGTGGCGATGATTGGCGATGATGATGGGTAGATAATCAAAGCTAATTGATGATATTCTGGATTAACTCACTCGGTTAATGCGAGACGTACAGTGAACCTACTTGGATCTTAGATCACACTGATTACACTGATTACTCTGATTACACTGATTACACCGATTACACTGACTACACTGATCACACTGATTGCACTTCGATTAAACCAACTACACTGATTACACTGACTACACTGTCACACTGATTACACTTTAATTAAACTGATCACGCTGAATACACTGTGTTACGAATTACCGACCGATATAATGAAATCGTATTATACACTGACTATAACAATATATAAATCTCACACTTGACCGTCCTT
The DNA here is from genome assembly GCA_945910005.1 of Isoperla grammatica. Classification (NCBI taxonomy): domain Eukaryota; kingdom Metazoa; phylum Arthropoda; class Insecta; order Plecoptera; family Perlodidae; genus Isoperla; species Isoperla grammatica. The sequence goes on along the minus strand of OX246738.1, from coordinate 45,129,651 downwards.
CTCTAGTCTAGTCGCAATAAGTCGTCGCGATTAGTGCTTCGATACATCTTGTCAACGAACTAACGCTGACACTGTTCACTCTACGAGCTCAAGACCATGGGTACTGCGCTGTCAATACCGCTTCTCTGTTATCTCGGCAGTAGGGGTGAGATAGGGGTAGGGGGTGGGGATATACGGTAGACATACAGAGTTCAAATGGTAGCCACAACCAGTCGCATACAACTAAAATAAACAAATCGTGTGTTTATTATTTCTTTCATTGTAAATACGGAGTGTAGGGCACAATGCCCTCTTTAGCCTGATGAGTGATGATTGATGAATGATGATGAGGAAGAGAGGAGGGGAAGCCTGGTACCGGCACGTAGCCTACTCCTGTCGAAAAGTACCAAGGGGACCATCGGCTTCATTTGTGTTTCACTTGTTAACAGCATATTGTCCAAAATACATTGGTATCACATATTAAAAATAAGATCGGCTTAGCACATTCATTATTAACGCAGTATAAAATGTTAAGTCTGTAATTTATTTAATATTTAATATTTGATTATTTTAATGTAATTAATTAAAAAAATTTTGTTATTAATAAAACAAATTATAATAAATTTCCCCCAAGCATGTTTGTAACTTAAGTGTCGTGTTACAGCAAGTTACTGAGTGCGGGGTTGGGCTGCCAGACAAGGGAGCCCGCAAGCATGTTTGTAACTCAAGTGTCCTGTTACAGCAAGTTACTGAGTGCGGGGTTGGGCTGCCAGACAAGGGAGCCCGCAAGCATGTTTGTAACTCAAGTGTCCTGTTACAGCAAGTTACTGAGTGCGGGGTTGGGCTGCCAGACAAGGGAGCCCGCAAGCATGTTTGTAACTCAAGTGTCCTGTTACAGCAAGTTACTGAGCGCGGGGTTGGGCTGCCAGACAAGGGAGCCCGCAAGCATGTTTGTAACTCAAGTGTCCTGTTACAGCAAGTTACTGAGTACGGGGTTGGGCTGCCAGACAAGGGAGCCCGCAAGCATGTTTGTAACTCAAGTGTCCTGTTACAGCAAGTTACTGAGTACGGGGTTGGGCTGCCAGACAAAGGAGCCCGCAAGCATGTTTGTAACTCAAGTGTCCTGTTACAGCAAGTTACTGAGTACGGGGTTGGGCTGCCAGACAAGGGAGCCCGCAAGCATGTTTGTAACTCAAGTAACCTGTTACAGCAAGTTACTGAGCGCGGGGTTGGGCTGCCAGACAAGGGAGCCCCATCACACGAGACCTTCGAGTTTAAGAGTTCCAGCCACCCCTCTCACTCCCACTCGGCCGCCACCCTATGTAGCAAGGTGAAGAAGTATCAACTTCCCCTTGGAGATATCAGCACATGACGCCGGGTAGGTGTTGTACTAACAGTAATATGGGTGTATCATTGCTCTCTCACGTGTGTCCAATGTACTTAACAGTTGGTGGGTCTGTCTTTGCTCTCTCACGTGTGTCCGTTGTACTTAACAGCCGTGTGGGTCTGTCTTTGCTCTCTCACGTGTGTCCGTTGTACTTAACAGCCGTGTGGGTCTGTCTTTGCTCTCTCACGTGTGTCCGTTGTACTTAACAGCCGTGTGGGTCTGTCTTTGCTCTCTCACGTGTGTCCGTTGTACTTAACAGCCGTGTGGGTCTGTCTTTGCTCTCTCACGTGTGTCCGTTGTACTTAACAGCCGTGTGGGTCTGTCTTTGCTCTCTCACGTGTGTCCGTTGTACTTAACAGCCGTGTGGGTCTGTCTTTGCTCTCTCACGTGTGTCCGTTGTACTTAACAGCCGTGTGGGTCTGTCTTTGCTCTCTCACGTGTGTCCGTTGTACTTAACAGCCGTGTGGGTCTGTCTTTGCTCTCTCACGTGTGTCCGTTGTACTTAACAGCCGTGTGGGTCTGTCTTTGCTCTCTCACGTGTGTCCGTTGTACTTAACAGCCGTGTGGGTCTGTCTTTGCTCTCTCACGTGTGTCCGTTGTACTTAACAGCCGTGTGGGTCTGTCTTTGCTCTCTCACGTGTGTCCGTTGTACTTAACAGCCGTGTGGGTCTGTCTTTGCTCTCTCACGTGTGTCCGTTGTACTTAACAGCCGTGTGGGTCTGTCTTTGCTCTCTCACGTGTGTCCGTTGTACTTAACAGCCGTGTGGGTCTGTCTTTGCTCTCTCACGTGTGTCCGTTGTACTTAACAGCCGTGTGGGTCTGTCTTTGCTCTCTCACGTGTGTCCGTTGTACTTAACAGCCGTGTGGGTCTGTCTTTGCTCTCTCACGTGTGTCCGTTGTACTTAACAGCCGTGTGGGTCTGTCTTTGCTCTCTCACGTGTGTCCGTTGTACTTAACAGCCGTGTGGGTCTGTCTTTGCTCTCTCACGTGTGTCCGTTGTACTTAACAGCCGTGTGGGTCTGTCTTTGCTCTCTCACGTGTGTCCGTTGTACTTAACAGCCGTGTGGGTCTGTCTTTGCTCTCTCACGTGTGTCCGTTGTACTTAACAGCCGTGTGGGTCTGTCTTTGCTCTCTCACGTGTGTCCGTTGTACTTAACAGCCGTGTGGGTCTGTCTTTGCTCTCTCACGTGTGTCCGTTGTACTTAACAGCCGTGTGGGTCTGTCTTTGCTCTCTCACGTGTGTCCGTTGTACTTAACAGCCGTGTGGGTCTGTCTTTGCTCTCTCACGTGTGTCCGTTGTACTTAACAGCCGTGTGGGTCTGTCTTTGCTCTCTCACGTGTGTCCGTTGTACTTAACAGCCGTGTGGGTCTGTCTTTCCTCTCTCACGTGTGTCCGTTGTACTTTAGAGCGAAGGATACCTCTACGTCAAAAACCGCAGTTATTTTTAATTTTTAATTATATCTTAAGATTGAAACATAAAATCGAAAATCGCAGTAACCATAGCGCTGTGGTTTATCAGATCTTCGATTTTGTGTTATTCTTGAGATATAATTAAAAAACGAAAATTTTCTGTGGTGTATGTTGAAGATGTATCCTTCGCTCTTAACGGCCATGTGGGGGGTGTCTTTGCTCTCTCACGTGTGTCCGTTGTACTTAACAGCTGTGTGGGTCTGTCTTTGCTCTCTCTCATGTGTCCGTTGAACTAACAGCCGTGTGGGTTTATGGGGGGTGGGGCACCTACTTTTTGTGCTTGTTGTTTCTGCTTTTGCTTTGTATTGCAGTTGCAGACGACGTCGTTGGATATCTTCGAGACTTCCTGCAAGTCTCACAGCCCACGAGGCAGATCCTTGCAGAGATAGCGCGCATGTACATTGCGTCTAGTTCGCCGTGACGTCAGCATGGGACAAGACAGCGTGGGGTGAGTGTGTTGCAAAATACAAGCGCTGTTGTTACGGCGATAAAACTATTCCTTCATTTATATCATGTGTATTGAGCTAGGAACAACATCATGTTATTTAGTAGATTTGATCATATTTGTCATTTCTTTAAGGCGGCACAGCACGAGTACCGCTTTACTTTAGGACGAATAATTCCAATACAGCTTGTCTGTAAATTTACGATAAAGAAATAGTTGGAAACAATTCTGGTAAATATCTTTAATTTATGTAGGCTTTTTTTCTAAAACGTCTGCAAATTTGTTTTATTATTTTCAATTTTTCTTATCATGATGCAATTAAGTTTCTTGATACTACTCTACGATACAAAACTATTATTCGACATATTTAATCCAAAAAGTTAGTCTAGAACAGTGGTTAAAGTGGGGCGGTATGAGCCGGTATGCATACCGTTACTAAAAATATTAACGGTATGCCATACCGGCACTTATTTGTATCGATTGTAAACATATTGACGAATTATGTTGAACCTTTTGTTTTACTTGGTTTGGAATTTACATTTGCTCATCCAATGTTTTTTTTATAAAGAAATTGTTTCAATTTTTATTTTTTCACCACCAATGTACGTAAAAACAAGCGTTGACTCCTCTTCAAAGTAATTTCAACATGTTCGTGACAAGACACCCTAAAATAATCTCTGCGGGGTTAATCTGGGTGGCCGCAGTCCCTGGACCCCCCCCCCCCTTCCTCCCCCCCCCCCCCCCCCACATACACACTTTTGTCTGATTTATACAGCATTAGTGCATACCGTCACTTCTCCATGGCCACTTTAACCACTGGTGTCATAATGGTGGTGGTGTAATATCTAGAATCTAGTTTTTTAACTATACAGTTAACATTTATGTTGAGAACAGTGGCGTATCCAGGAATTGATAATGGGGGTGGGGCCGAACATCCCAAGCAGGCAGGGGTCTGGGGCGAAAGCCCCAGCCGCCGGAGGCCAATTCGCCAAAGTCGATTTTTTCTTCTTCATTTATGACGTTTTAAACGCATGGAAACACGTTTCAGAATACGAAAATGTCATAAAATACGTTTAAGAGAATACAAGAATGACTACAAAGAAAATTAAAAACCGTGTCAGAGAACAACAAAATTACTGCAAAAAAAAATATCTTTCCTATATTTTTTATTTTAATTGTTGGCAAATCTCCTCGTAACTGGTAGTGTTGTATTTTGTGGTAATATCTATACATTTTACACGTGTCTGACGAATGTTTTAGCACTGATTTGCGTTAAGTTCTGTTTGTAGCCAGCTTATAAATATGCAAAAAGCTATTGGTTAATGTTTTGGACACACGTTTTTTTGCCATTAAGTTCTGTTAGAAGACACACAACAGGTCCTAGGCAGCTCTTCCTGACGACCAAGAGCCCAAAGTGGTATGATTTAACGGTTGAGTATGTTATTAAACAATAATCAAAATAGTAGTTTCCTTTTCCCTTCTCCTTTCCTTCCTTCTCTCCGCATGTATTTTTTTTTTGCATGGGGGGGGGGTTGAACCCCATAACCCCCCCTTGGATACGCCACTGGTTGAGAATATATAAAGAACGGTACAATCTGTTTAAAAACTGAATTATATCATGAGTGTGGCTCCCAATTTATCCAAAATATCAACAGTCAGTAATATACCTTCCCATACAGATCCTAACCCTAGTTCTTACGGCATCACGTAGATGTTGTTAATATTTCCTTCCTTTATTAATGTACATTCCAAATTAATTTTACAGCTTAAACAATTTCAACTACCTATATAAAGTACAAGTTTTGGTTCGGTTGTTTGCTTACAGTCGACAAAGCAATATACTCATTTTGCAGATAATTAGGTCCACAATGTCCCAATAATTATTAATTCGTCGAAAAGCTTGTTTTCTCCATGGCAACCACCAATCAAAACTATTGAAATCCTCCAAATAGCTTAATTGCTACAAATAACTTTCTTATTAGGAAATTGTAAGACCGGCCCTTAAAGTGATTGTTTAGTTATTAACGTAACTCATGTGTCCTTCTGTTACATGAAATAGAACTTCGAGGGAGCGACGCGTTGGGCTGCCTCAAGACGATGCGCCATAAACGACCTTCGAGTTGCAGTAATCCCACACCAGGAGAGAGGTAAAGGAAAAACGTAATATTATATATTTACTACAATGTTATTGATTTCTTACATCATTTACGTAATTTATGTGTTCTTCTGTTCCATGAAATAGATCTACAAGCGACGCGTTGGGCTGCCTCAAGACGATGCGCCATAAACGACCTTCGAGTTGAAGTAATCCCACACCAGGAGAGAGGTAAAGGAAAAACGTAATATTATATTTACTACAATGTTATTGATTTCTTACATCATTTACGTAATTTATGTGTTCTTCTGTTCCATGAAATAGATCTACAAGCGACGCGTTGGGCTGCCTCAAGACGATGCGCCATAAACGACCTTCGAGTTGCAGTAATCCCACACCAGGAGAGAGGTAAAGGAAAAACGTAATATTATATTTACTACAATGTTATTGATTTCTTACATCATTTACGTAATTTATGTGTTCTTCTGTTCCATGAAATAGATCTACAAGCGACGCGTTGGGCTACCTAAAGACGATGCGCAGTAACTATGGTGTAACTTTGTAACTTTTCAAACGATTTTGCCTCAAAAGTATACACCTTCAATCCACATCGAGGCTTGTAAATGGTCCAAATTTCAAGTTGATCGGACTTTCCGTTCGACCGCTATCAACAGACATAAAAAAAAAACAGAACGAAGTGCCATAAGAGTCTAGTGGAGACGCTCGCTTCGCTCGCTTAACAATGTTATTGATTTCTTACAGCATTTACGTAACTCATGTGTCCTTCTGTTACATGAAATAGATCTACAAGCGACGCGTTGGGCTGCCTAAAGACGATGCGCCATCAGGACCTTCGAGTTGCAGTAATCCCACACCAGGAGAGAGGTAAACAAACAACCTAATATATTAAAACGCTCTGTTTGACGCGTTGATAAGCGAGCGCGTCCATATCTACGAACGTTCTGGCGAAAAGATCTCAAAGCTAATAAAAACAACAATTAACAACAATTCAAGAATGCGCATTGCAAAATTTTTCCTAATTTCCATAGCTATTATACTTCCCGACATTGTTGGATGCAGAGCAATCTGCGTTGCTAAGAATTTTCGTCGTCATGTTTTTAACACGGTCCGCCACCGTTACTAACAGTTATTGACAGCAAAAGAAATGTAATTTATGCCTCAAATACGTATTAGATCGCTTTTAAATTAGTATATTCGTGACCGGACGAAAATTTACTATAAGATAGCGACCTCACATTTTGATGTTACTGTGTTTCAGAAATATATTTTCGAGTAACTTTTGTGTAACTTTGTCAATATTTATCAAATCGCCATAAAATGAACATATTCTTAACCAGACAAAGCTTTTAAAAAATGTGGCTATCTCACATTTTGCCACCATTTTGTTTCAGAAAAATATTTTCCAGTAACTATGGTGTAACTTTTTCACTTTTCGAACGATTTTGCCTCAAAACTATACATCTTCAATCTACATCAAGACTTGTGGATGGACTAAATTTCAAGTTGATCGGACTCTCCGTTCGACCGCTATCAACAGACATAAAAAAAAACAAAAAAACAGAACGAAGTGCCAAAGGAGTCTAGTGGAGACGATCGCTTCGCTCGCTTAACAATGTTATTGATTTCTTACAGCATTTACGTAACTCATGTGTCCTTCTGTTACATGAAATAGATCTACAAGCGACGCGTTGGGCTACCTAAAGACGATGCGCAGTAACTATGGTGTAACTTTGTAACTTTTCAAACGATTTTGCCTCAAAAGTAAACACCTTCAATCCACATCGAGGCTTGTAAATGGTCCAAATTTCAAGTTGATCGGACTTTCCGTTCGACCGCTATCAACAGACATAAAAAAAAAACAGAACGAAGTGCCATAAAAGTCTAGTGGAGACGCTCGCTTCGCTCGCTTAACAATGTTATTGATTTCTTACAGCATTTACGTAACTCATGTGTCCTTCTGTTACATGAAATAGATCTACAAGCGACGCGTTGGGCTGCCTAAAGACGATGCGCCATCAGGACCTTCGAGTTGCAGTAATCCCACACCAGGAGAGAGGTAAACAAACAACCTAATATATTTTAACTAGGAAAACGCTCTGTTTGACGCGTTGATAAGCGAGCGCGTCCATATCTACGAACGTTCTGGCGAAAAGATCTCAAAGCTAATAAAAACAACAATTAACAACAATTCAAGAATGCGCATTGCAAAATTTTTCCTAATTTCCATAGCTATTATACTTCCCGACATTGTTGGATGCAGAGCAATCTGCGTTGCTAAGAATTTTCGTCGTCATGTTTTTAACACGGTCCGCCACCGTTACTAACAGTTATTGACAGCAAAAGAAATGTAATTTATGCCTCAAATACGTATCAGATCGCTTTTAAATTAGTATATTCGTGACCGGACGAAAATTTACTATAAGATAGCGACCTCACATTTTGATGTTACTGTGTTTCAGAAATATATTTTCGAGTAACTTTTGTGTAACTTTGTCAATATTTATCAAATCGCCATAAAATGAACATATTCTTAACCAGACAAAGCTTTTAAAAAATGTGGCTAACTCACATTTTGCCACCATTTTGTTTCAGAAAAATATTTTCCAGTAACTATGGTGTAACTTTTTTACTTTTCGAACGATTTTGCCTCAAAACTATACACCTTCAATCTACATCGAGACTTGTGGATGGACCAAATTTCAAGTTGATAGGACTCTCCGTTCGACCGCTATCAACAGACATAAAAAAAACATTAAAACAGAACGAAGTGCCAAAGGAGTCTAGTGGAGACGATCGCTTCGCTCGCTTAACAATGTTATGGATTTCTTACAGCATTTACGTAACTCATGTGTCCTTCTGTTACATGAAATAGATCTACAAGCGACGCGTTGGGCTGCCTAAAGACGATGCGCCATCAGGACCTTCGAGTTGCAGTAATCCCACACCAGGAGAGAGGTAAACAAACAACCTTATATATTTTAACTAGGAAAACGCTCTGTTTGACGCGTTGATAAGCGAGCGCGTCCATATCTACGAACTTACTGGCGAAAAGATCTCAAAGCTAATAAAAACAACAATTAACAACAATTCAAGAATGCGCATTGCAAAGTTTTTCCTAATTTCCATAGCTATTATACTTCCCGACATTGTTGGATACAGAGCAATCTGCGTTGCTAAGAATTTTCGTCGTCATGTTTTTACCACGGTCCGCCACCGTTACTAACAGTTATTGACAGCAAAAGAAATGTAATTTGTGCCTCAAATACGTATCAGATCGCTTTTAAATTAGTATATTCGTGACCGGACGAAAATTTACTATAAGATAGCGACCTCACATTTTGATGTTACTGTGTTTCAGAAATATATTTTCGAGTAACTTTTGTGTAACTTTGCCAATATTTATCAAATCGAATGAACATATTCTTAATTGGACAAAGCTTTTAAAAAATATGGCTATCTCACATTTTGCCACCATTTGGTTTCAGAAAAATATTTTCCAGTTACTATGGTGTAACTTTTTTACTTTTCGAACGATTTTGCCTCAAAACTATACACCTTCAATCTACATCGAGACTTGTGGATGGACCAAATTTCAAGTTGATCGGACTCTCCGTTCGACCGCTATCAACAGACATAAAAAAAAAACAGAACGAAGTGCCATAAGAGTCTAGTGGAGACGATCGCTTCGCTCGCTTAACAATGTTATTGATTTCTTACAGCATTTACGTAACTCATGTGTCCTTCTGTTACATGAAATAGATCTACAAGCGACGCGTTGGGCTGCCTAAAGACGATGCGCCATCAGGACCTTCGAGTTGCAGTAATCCCACACCAGGAGAGAGGTAAACAAACAACCTAATATATTTTAACTAGGAAAACGCTCTGTTTGACGCGTTGATAAGCGAGCGCGTCCATAACTACGAACGTTCTGGCGAAAAGATCTCAAAGCTAATAAAAACAACAATTAACAACAATTCAAGAATGCGCATTGCAAAATTTTTCCTAATTTCCATAGCTATTATACTTCCCGACATTGTTGGATGCAGAGCAATCTGCGTTGCTAAGAATTTTCGTCGTCATGTTTTTAACACGGTCCGCCACCGTTACTAACAGTTATTGACAGCAAAAGAAATGTAATTTATGCCTCAAATACGTATCAGATCGCTTTTAAATTAGTATATTCGTGACCGGACGAAAATTTACTATAAGATAGCGACCTCACATTTTGATGTTACTGTGTTTCAGAAATATATTTTCGAGTAACTTTTGTGTAACTTTGCCAATATTTATCAAATCGCCATAAAATGAACATATTCTTAATTGGACAAAGCTTTTAAAAAATATGGCTATCTCACATTATGCCACCATTTTGTTTCAGAAAAATATTTTCCAGTAACTATGGTGTAACTTTTTTATTTTTCGAACGATTTTGCCTCAAAACTATACACCTTCAATCTACATCGAGACTTGTGGATGGACCAAATTTCAAGTTGATCGGACTCTCCGTTCGACCGCTATCAACAGACATAAAAAAAACATTAAAACAGAACGAAGTGCCAAAGGAGTCTAGTGGAGACGATAGCTTCGCTCGCTTAACAATGTTATTTTTTTCTTACAGCATTTACGTAACTCATGTGTCCTTCTGTTACATGAAATAGATCTACAAGCGACGTGTTGGGCTGCCTAAAGACGATGCGCCATCAGGACCTTCGAGTTGCAGTAATCCCACACCAGGAGAGAGGTAAACAAACAACCTAATATATTTTAACTAGCAAAACGCTCTGTTTGACGCGTTGATAAGCGAGCGCGTCCATATCTACGAACGTACTGGCGAAAAGATCTCAAAGCTAATAAAAACAACAATTAACAACAATTCAAGAATGCGCATTGCAAAATTTTTCCTAATTTCCATAGCTATTTTACTTCCCGACATTGTTGGATACAGAGCAATCTGCGTTGCTAAGAATTTTCGTCGTCATGTTTTTAACACGGTCCGCCACCGTTACTAACAGTTATTGACAGCAAAAGAAATGTAATTTATGCCTCAAATACGTATCAGATCGCTTTTAAATTAGTATATTCGTGACCGGACGAAAATTTACTATAAGATAGCGACCTCACATTTTGATGTTACTGTGTTTCAGAAATATATTTTCGAGTAACTTTTGTGTAACTTTGCCAATATTTATCAAATCGCCATAAAATGAACATATTCTTAATCGGACAAAGCTTTTAAAAAATATGGCTATCTCACATTATGCCACCATTTTGTTTCAGAAAAATATTTTCCAGTAACTATGGTGTAACTTTTTTATTTTTCGAACGATTTTGCCTCAAAACTATACACCTTCAATCTATATCGAGACTTGTGGATGGACCAAATTTCAAGTTGATCGGACTCTCCGTTCGACCGCTATCAACAGACATTAAAAAAAACAAAACAGAACGAAGTGCATTAAGAGTCTAGTGGAGACGCTCGCTTCGCTCGCTTAACAATGTTATTGATTTTTTACAGCATTTACGTAACTCATGTGTCCTTCTGTTACATGAAATAGATCTACAAGCGACGCGTTGGGCTGCCTAAAGACGATGCGCCATCAGGACCTTCGAGTTGCAGTAATCCCACACCAGGAGAGAGGTAAACAAACAACCTAATATATTTTAACTAGGAAAACGCTCTGTTTGACGCGTTGATAAACGAGCGCGTCCATATCTACGAACGTTCTGGCGAAAAGATCTCAAAGCTTATAAAAACAACAATTAACAACAATTCAAGAATGCGCATTGCAAAATTTTTCCTAATTTCCATAGCTATTATTCTTCCCGACATTGTTGGATGCAGAGCAATCTGCGTTGCTAAGAATTTTCGTCGTCATGTTTTTAACACGGTCCGCCACCGTTACTAACAGTTATTGACAGCAAAAGAAATGTAATTTATGCCTCAAATACGTATCAGATCGCTTTTAAATTAGTATATTCGTGACCGGACGAAAATTTACTATAAGATAGCGACCTCACATTTTGATGTTACTGTGTTTCAGAAATATATTTTCGAGTAACTTTTGTGTAACTTTGCCAATATTTATCAAATCGCCATAAAATGAACATATTCTTTATTGGACAAAGCTTTTAAAAAATATGGCTATCTCACATTATGCCACCATTTTGTTTCAGAAAAATATTTTCCAGTAACTATGGTGTAACTTTTTTACTTTTCGGACGATTTTGCCTCAAAACTATACACCTTCAATCTACATCGAGACTTGTGGATGGACCAAATTTCAAGTTGATCGGACTCTCCGTTCGACCGCTATCAACAGACATTAAAAAAAAAAAACAGAACGAAGTGCATTAAGAGTCTAGTGGAGACGCTCGCTTCGCTCGCTTAACAATGTTATTGATTTCTTACAGCATTTACGTAACTCATGTGTCCTTCTGTTACATGAAATAGATCTACAAGCGACGCGTTGGGCTGCCTAAAGACGATGCGCCATCAGGACCTTCGAGTTGCAGTAATCCCACACCAGGAGAGAGGTAAACAAACAACCTAATATATTTTAACTAGGAAAACGCTCTGTTTGACGCGTTGATAAGCGAGCGCGTCCATATCTACGAACGTTCTGGCGAAAAGATCTCAAAGCTAATAAAAACAACAATTAACAACAATTCAAGAATGCGCATTGCAAAATTTTTCCTAATTTCCATAGCTATTATACTTCCCGACATTGTTGGATGCAGAGCAATCTGCGTTGCTAAGAATTTTCGTCGTCATGTTTTTAACACGGTCCGCCACCGTTACTAACAGTTATTGACAGCAAAAGAAATGTAATTTATGCCTCAAATACGTATCAGATCGCTTTTAAATTAGTATATTCGTGACCGGACGAAAATTTACTATAAGATAGCGACCTCACATTTTGATGTTACTGTGTTTCAGAAATATATTTTCGAGTAACTTTTGTGTAACTTTGCCAATATTTATCAGATCGCCATAAAATAAACATGTTCCTAACCGGAAAAAGCTTTAGAAAAATATGGCTATCTCACATTTTGCCACCATATTGTTTCAGAAAAATATTTTGCAGTAACTATGGTGTAACTATGTAACTTTTTGAACGATTTTGCCTCAAAACTTTACACCTTCAATCCACATCGAGCTTGTGGGCGGTCCAAATTTCAAGTTGATCGGACTTTCCGTTCGACCGCTATCAACAGACTAAAAACAAAACAAAATAAAATAAAACAGAACGAAGTGCCATAAGAGTCAAGTGGAGACGCTCGCTTCGCTCGCTTTATTATTTCCACAAATTATAGGGGTAGTCTCTACGTCAAAAACCGCAGAAAATGTTCATTATTAAATTATATCTCAAGATTGCAACAAGAAAACGAAAATCTAAATCAGCAGCGCACTTTGCTTTGGTAAGCCCTACAGATTGAATAAAATATTATAACCATAAGCGTAGTATTTTGATTATAATTCGATAATTAGTAATAAAATTAAATATTTATAAAATAACTTACTGATCATAATGTAAGTCACGACTAAGCACATTCAAAGTGTATGGCTTACTAAACCACAGTGCGCTGTTGATTCAGATTTTCGATTTCGAAGCCCATTCTTGTCATATAATTTAAAAATGAAATTTTTGTGTGGTTTTTGACGTAGAGGTATCCTTCCCTGTTCACATTTTTTTTTTTTCTTTTAGATTTGAAGACAGCACCGCAGAAGAGGCTCGAATTTTTCATCAATGAAGAATAGAAAAAGTAGCATAATATTAAGCTTAGCATTTCAAAATGTAAAGAACAATAACACGGCGGAGCAAACAATTTAAATATTGTACAAGGAGTTAATTAGTTTTTTTTAAACGGTAAATAATTGTAATACTAGCTCAGTCAACGTTGGCACGCGCGGTTTTGGTTTTGATCGGCACATTTGCACGATTTTCGTATTATGTTTTCGCTCGGGAGTAAATATTGCGCGTGTACAAAGCACAACGCTGTAGTTGTTGTAGTTTATGTATTATTGTGTGGTAGATGTAGTTAGTAGTAGGAGTGTGTTGTTAGTTGAAGTAGAGTTGAAATAGTAAATAGTAATGTGCTCAGTACTCGTGCTAGAAAGTTCAAAGAATGAGTTTTAAAACTTTACTCTTGTATTATGTCTATCTGAGGTTTGGCCAGGCCGTCAAATAGACTCGATCTAGACTCAAACTAGTTTGCTCCTTATTTTCTTTGCTCCGCGGTAAAGGCGGAGATGGACGGCTATGGGGATGGAGGAGGCCGATTTAAAAAAAAAAAAAAAAATTGTTTTTATATTATAATGCAGACATTGTTGTGTAAATAAACTAAATAAACTATCGTTAATTGTCACCTAGACTTTCTGTTATTAATATTAAGTACATTCATAAGGTAGTTAGTAATTGTAATGATAGTGTGGCCTATTTACTAGTTCTTATTAAATAAAAAATACCGGTACATGTGAAGGAAGGTACGTTTTTAAACCAGAGTTGACATATTGTACTGATATTAAAACCAAGTATTTCTACATGAGTTGTTTTATTTTACAATAAAATCTAACCTTAGTTGTTAATATTTTGTCTATGCCAAATTTCATAATTGTATATAATGTGAGGAAAGGATCCAACAGCTTACCTTGGTATACAATGACGGATTTGCGAGTTTGAAGTACACATAAAAAACATAATACAAAATATATCGTTATATTTGTATTATGTTTTTTATGTGTACTTCAAACTCGCAAATCCGTCATCTTACATCCAGCCGTTGGATCCTTTCCTCACATTATATACCATTCCAGCCGATTGGCACCTACTTTCATAACCAAATTTCATAATTATATAATTATTGTTTTCTATTATGTTTGTATTGTATTATCAATAAATGAGTATGATGAGCTGGTAATTTCATAATTATATAATTATTGTTTTCTATTATGTTTGTATTGTATTATCAATAAATGAGTATGTGAGTTGGTAATTTCATAATTTTATAATTATTGTTTTCTATAATGTGTGTATTGTATTATGAATAAACGAGTATGGGAGTTGGTAATTTCATAATTATACAATTATTGTTTTTTATTATGTTCGTATTGTATTAATAATAAACGAGTATGTGAGTTGGTAATTTCATAATTTTATAATTATTGTTTTCTATAATGTGTGTATTGTATTATGAATAAACGAGTATGTGAGTTGGTGATATCATAATTATACAATTATTGTTTTATATTATGTTTGTATTGTATTAATAATAAACGAGTATGTGAGTTGGTAATTTCATAATTATACAATTATTGTTTTATATTATGTTTGTATTGTATTAAAAATAAACGAGTATGTGAGTTGGTAATTTCATAATTATATAATTATTGTTTTCTATTATTATTGTATTGTACTATCAATAAAGAGTGAGTTGATATGTGTTTCCCTACCCTACGTCTATGGTACTCAAATAATATGGATATGTTTTAGCCGTTCTTTTATAAATTGCGTAATAGAGTACTAAAGGCCTAGAGTAGTATCTATTTCAGCTATCTATGTATATACAAAAAAAATGGGCATGGCAAAGGTTGTCTACACTTATTGTCCTAGTATATCCACTTTCATTCTCCCATTCACAAGAGGTCTTAAGTCTTTTTTTGGTCTTATCTCTAAGACCGGCCTAGCTTTGAACCTCTTGTGAATTTTCTTCTCAGGTCCTGGAATATTGCAGTTGATCACAGTTGTGAGTAGACTTTATCAATAGCTTGTATGGTTATACAGTTTAATGTGGCTGTTTACGTTTTAGTAAACATTTGTTAGTTAGGGGTTGGAATTTGTCATCCAGCTCCAGTCGTGAATAAGCCTTGTAACTGTTAGTATTTGACATACCTATTTAATTCTCAGATGTTAGAATTTGGCAGATGGTTACAGGTCTTCAGGGGTTGTAATTTACCACGTGGTTACAGTTGGGAAAATACACTACTTAGGTTACAGATGTGAGTCAACATTGTTGGGTGCTGGTATTTTATAGTACACATTTGTGAGCAAAGTTTGTCTAGGGTTGAATTTCTGTCAGCTGGTTTCAGTTTTGAGTAAGTATACAGGGGCTGGAATTAACCACCAATGGCTGGACTCTACTACAGTCGTGAATAATACTTGTAAGGGTTGGAATTGGAATTTAGCAACTGGTTATAGGGTACTTAGATTGTCTCCTAGAAATAAAGAAATACGTGTTTACTACGATACAAAATCCTGAAATCTCCGTGAGCGAAGCCACGGCGGGCAACTGCTAGTCATATATATATATATATATATATATATATGTATGTAGTAGTAGGTTTTCGGGTTGCTGTCCACGTTACTTGCTCTTTAGAGACTGGAATAAGATAACATTTTAACATTATTGTAATGCTTTATAAAAACGTATAAATAAAAAAATCTGATTAATAATCTCGCAACCCGAGCAAGGAATACACCAAAACGCTTTGCCTTAATTCTCAAATAATTGTCAAAAGCACGGGAATACATTTTACTGACTAAAATAGTCAACAGTATAAAGCCGTACTCTTGATTTTCCTATGAATTGTGAGCTCAACTGAATGAATTGTGAGCTGTGAAAAGCTCAACAGCTAATAAATTTACTGTCTGGTAAAAATGTCTAAATATTGTTACAATACCTTCGGACTTACACTTGATCAGCCTATTGCCCTGTGCCACAGATAAGCCTGTCCATTCCAACTTAACCTTCCCCGCCCCCTATCAACATCATCCTACACTAGTCTATTATTAGTATAATTAAATGCTAAAATCATTACTTATGCAGATACTGTGGTTTTGCTTGAACGAAAGAATTGGAATTTAGTATATAAACTATATATAGCTGAAAACGAAACGAAATTAGTAAAGGTGTGGCAGTGTTGGGTAAGTTCCTTAAAAAATGGACCTAGTTCCAGTTCCTAAAGTTACTAATCCCTGGTCGGAACAAAGACGCAATGAACATTCCAAAAATAATGTATAAAACATCTATTCTCAGGTATTGGCCTGGATTCACAACCGGACATTACATTTTATGGTGGGTTCACAACCCCCTTACGTCGGACGTTGGCCAATCGTAGCTATTTATTCCAACGCTGGCTCTGACGTAAATGGCTACGATTGGACAACGACCGAGGTTATAGCGACCGACGTAAGAGGCTTGTGAACCTAACCTAGTCTATAACATTGATTAGAGATTATGTTATGCGTTATTTTGTTAATCGCATCGAAATGTGTCGTAATGGAAAATGAATGTAATGTACCTTGTTCACAACAAAGTGATTGTTTACATTGTCTCAGGGTATTACAGTAGTACCATCATAGGAACCAATAATTTAAATCATTTATACAGTTGATAGCCCGGGGGCCGATGGCGGGTTATCAACAGCTATTATCTGATGTTAGCGGACTTGCGGCGCCGACAAAAGAAGCACTTCATAAACAGTGTATTGTGTATCATAACCATTAGGAAGCGCGTTTGAAAGATTCCGACTATATCTATTCAAACACCAATAGGCGCAGATAATTAGTAACAGCATACTATTATATAATAATTATATTTTGTCTTGTTAGTTTGTTTTTCAAATTGTTGGCAACAACACGGTATATTGTACATTGTTATAATATATATATATATATATATACATATATATGTTATTCTGTAGGGAAACGCCATTCGGTATAAATATTTAGGTCGAACGGTACGTGCAGTACGGGCCGCAGCGTATAAAATCCTGTATTTATACCGAATGACCCATACTGGAGGGTTCATAACGTATAAAACCCTGTTTTAGGTCTTGTGACCCATACGGGATGTACCACTCGGTATAAAATTTTAGGTCGAATGGCGTTTCGACGCTATGGCGCATCGTGCACAGATTTTATACCGAGTGACCCATCGCGTTTTTATACCGAATGGCGTTTCGACGCTACGGTGTTTCGACGCTCTGACCCCGACCCGTAGTAGTAGGTTTTCGGGTTGCTGTCCACGTTACTTGCTCTTTAGAGACTGGTTGCTGGCCCAGAAATGGGCCATTGTCAATGTCTCGACGTTTCGACAAAATCGCATTTGCCATCTTCAGGAAGATTCGTTGGTTTCCGAAGCTGAGAACCGAATGGTTTCCTCTCCGGTGTGTCCATTGTTTTTTACCTAGCCTGGTGCGCTGTTATTGGTTCGCTAGGAGACCGATTCGCAGCTAGCCAATGGCGTGACGGCGTGTGTGTTGAGCGGTGGCGACGACAGCGCTTAGAGTGCGGCCTCGTCGAACTACAGCGCACCGGCGTTCGTTCCCACCCGGCCGCGCGGGCCGATGTGCCCCTCTCTCGCAGTCCCGTCGCTCGGCCCGTCGGTCTTTAGATCTTGTTGGGACGCGCTCGGCTTCTCGTGGTCGGACCCGTGTATGCCGCTACGTTGGGCGCGATCCTGTCGGTGTATTTCTTTCTTCGTTTGTCACCTGGCTTCGGCGGTGGTACTGCATCTGGCATGTCTGCTCACAGAGTCGAACACGCGCAAAAATGAAAACCAGATGACAAAATAATGAGGTTGAAAAAACAACCTTCATGCAGTCACTCGCCTGTGCATTAAATGATGTAAATGATTAAATGATGTTAAATGTGCATTAAATGCATAAACTTTATGTCAGTTTCCTAGCAGAGAATCGTGATGCGATTGTTACTGCAAATAAAAGATTAGTCACTTTGCCGTAGACTTGGGAAATGTGATTAATTTACATAAGTCGCTAATATATTTCCTAAATGATGATTTTGATTTGGTGTAATAAGGCTCAATACCTCAATCTGGTATCAGCTTTTGTATCTTCTATGGTATCTTCTTTTGTCGTAATCGGTAGACTATCAAAGATCAATGAACTTGCAAGAAGAAAAATGGAATAAAAATTTACATGACACATTTGGGTTTTATTTTGATATAAGTCATTGATCGAACACTTTATTGGTAAACACATAATAAATTATATAAGTTACATATACAGATTAATAAAATACATAATTGTAACTGCATAGATTAACAATTAAACAATTATTGTGAGGAGGTTGGAGGGGGGGGGGGGGGAGAAGCTTTCCAAACAGTGACACATGAGTGAAACGGAGCCAATCTGCAACGGGTGGCTTTTTGAAATACTGACATTTGGTTGGGCAATTCATTTATGACGTCAGCATCCACAAGGTTGCTGTTGCATGACTATATGAAGATTGACTTCCTCGGCTTGTCAGTCTCTGAGGTTGGAGGGCCTGAGAGTTCAGTCTCGTCCTCTTCTCGATACCTCCACATTATGAAGAGGGCTGCCGCACTCACTGCGAGAAGAATGGACCCCACCAGACCCAACGGCTAGAAAAAATAAAAGTAAAATAATAATCGGTTTCGAATCGAACATCTGTCTGTTCATCACAATTTCAAATAAGAAATATTTGTAACGTTTGCTTTCAAGAAACGTAGTTTTATATTTTAGTGCAGCGGTTGTTACCACATTATTGGACTGGTAATTTCGTCAGCATGATACTAGGTCGGTTGGACAAGATAAAGTACACTTGAAATGGAGTCTCATCAACTCACAGTTAGCTTGGACAAGGTATAGTATACGTCAAGAAGCAAGAAGTAAGATAGTATCAGGACCGCCCCGCGAAGCACTGACGATTTTCCCGATTATCTAGTTTAGTACAATATGGTTGCGGTCAGTTTTTTGACGGTAAGAACGCACAAGAAAACGTGCAAGCAGGTTTCCGTCAAAAAAACTTAACGCCACCAAATTGTACTAAGTTAGATAATCGGGAAAAACGTTAGAAACTAATCAACTCACCCCTGGCACGTTGTGCACCGCGAGCGAAGAGTCGCAAGCTGTGATTGTGAGGACGGATATCACAATCACTGCGGCCACCTCGACGAACGAGACGGTGACAGCCTACGAACAAGAGACGACCCGTAAGACATACGTAGGGGGGGGGGGTGAGCCCCCCGATATGAGACGCAACATGGAGGCAATAAAATAAGGATAAACGAAGAGATTTTTATTTGCAATAACACTTTAATTTTTAGTGTTTATCAACTTAAATCTTATACGCCAAAAGGCTGTTATCAAATTGTTTTGTTTAGTTTAGTTTAGTTTAGTTTATTGGACAATATATGCATACATTACATAATAATGATACATATTATTACATAATATGTTTATTGAATGTTTTGAACACAATCAGGAAATCCTAGATTATTACCCTCATTAGTTGTGCGGTTCTCACCCAGATCCCTTCAATTTCATTGTATTCCATATAAAGTCACAGCGAAAATTTATTTCGTTAACAATTTTAGAAATTAGAAAACAATCCATACAATTCCGTAGCATGTCGGCACAGAAACATTTTTCGATAACAATTCCACCTCACGCCTCACGTGGCCAATAAGTGACGAGATTCGAATCACGTGATCGCACCAATACTGGAAACATTTCGTCCGTGTGGCAGCAAAGAAATGTATATATTTGCAAACACTTCCCGTGTGTTACTGCGCCACTGGTGCTCGGTTCCCACGTCTCTTGCCGCGCGGCAAGATGATGCACTGTGGCCAATCAGAGCTTGCCCTCAACTCCTGCCGCGCGGCAGCACCACGACGAAAAACGCTGTGATTGGTCACCGCGCATCACCTTACGGCGTTGATGTCTGAGATGACAGAACCTACCGCTTTGACCCAAGGGCCGGGGTTGTCCTCTGCGATACCCAGCACGAACAACGCGAACATGCCTGACGTCATCAACCCGACTAGCAGAGTTATCATTGGGTATAGCCAGGAGTACCACGACGGAGTCTTGGGGCAGACGTCTGTCACCAGAAACAAGATGGCCGCTACCAGCATCACCATCTGCAGGAACATTACATCATCATCATCCTTATTCATGAGATTTGGTCCAGATTCACAATAGGCCCTAAGTCTTTTTCTGGTCCTAACTCTAAGACCGGCCTATCTTCGGACCTCTTGTAAAACCATACCTAGGTCACGTGAAGAAGTTACTAATCCCTGGTCGGAACAAAGACGCAATGAACATTCCAAAAATTTGTTTAACTCAGATATTGGACGGGATTCACAACATGACATTACATTTTATGGTGGGTTCACAACCCCCTTACGTCGGACGTTGGCCAATCGTAGCCATTTATTCCAACGCTGGCTCTGACGTAAATGGCTACGATTGGCCAACGACCGAGGTTAGCGGCCGACGTAAGGGGGTTGTGAACCTACATGAGGCTGTAACATTGATTATGTTATTAGTTATTTTGTTAATGTGTCGTAATGGAAAATTAATGTAATGTACCTTGTTCACAACAAAGTGATTGTTTACATTGTCTCAGGGTATTACAGTAGTACCATCATAGGAACCAATAATTTAAATCATTTATACAGTTGATAGCCCGGGGGCCGATGGCGGGTTATCAACAGCTATTATCTGATATTAGCGGACTTGCAGCGCCGACAAAAGAAGCACTTCATAAACAGTGTATTGTGTATCATAAACATTAGGAAGCGCGTTTGAAAGATTCCGACTATATCTATTCAAACACCAATAGGCGCAGATAATTACTAACACCATAATATTATATAAATATTTTGCCTTGTTAGTTTGTTTTTCAAATTGTTGGCAACAACACAGTATAATGCACATTGCCGGGATGCGATCGCATCCCGGGCCCCTGGGCAAATCCGGGCCCTTTGGCAGTCCGGGCCCCCAGGCTGCCACCAGAAAGTTCCTATGATGTAAATACTTCTCTGTATATTGCTTAACATAATTTTGACATTAATATTGAATTTATTGTAATATTTATTGTAAATATTCAATGTAATCAATTGAATATAATTGAAAATTATTGTGCTACTGGTAGGGTGGCCTCTGTTAATTGCGCCCTAAAATCGCATTTTAGGCCATAAAATTCAATCCAACCCCAACAAATTGTTTGCGCCTTCGGCGTATTTGCCTCCGGGGGCTGGGGCTTCGCCCCAGACCCCAGCTGCGCCACACCACCTCGTGCGGGCCCCCCCCGAAACCCAGCATCCCGGGCCTTTTTATCCCAGTTCACCCCTGGCCGTGGCTTCGCTCACGGAGATTTCAGGATTTTGTGTTGGTAAAACCCGTGTTTCTTTATTTTTAAGAGACAATCTAAGTACCCTATAACTAGTTGCTAAATTCCGACCCTTAGAAATATTATTCACGACTGTAGCGGAGTCCAGCTATTGGTGGTTAATTCCAGCCCCTGTAAACTTACTCAAAACTGAAACCTGCAGCTGACAGAAATTCAACCCTTGACAAACTTTGCTCACAAATGTGTACGGTATTAAAATGCCAGCACCCAACAATGTTGACTCACATCTGTTACCTAAGTAGTGTATTTTCACAACTGTAACTACGTGGTAGATTACAACCCCTGAAGACTTACAAGCTGTAACCATCTGCCAAATTCTAACATCTGAGAATTAAACATGTCAAATACTAACAGTTACAAGGCTTATGCACGACTGGAGCCGGATGGCAAATTCCAACCCCTAACAAACAAATGTTTACTAAAACGTAAACAGCCACATTAAACTGTATAACCATACCAGCTATTGATAAAGTCTACTCACGACTGTGATCAACTGCAATATTCCAGGACCTGAGAAGAAAAACTTTCCACTTGCGAACTTCTTCCTGATGTTCATATCATTGAGGTCTTGCAGGGTAGCCTGCCTGGCGATGCCGCCCCTCGCCTGCTCCACGTGATAGAGGGTACCGCGTCGCCCTTGCATCGCTCTGCTAGATACACACTACACTGCACAGCTAAGCAGTGGCTATCAGCTGCCCAGTCGATTAGCATTATCTTGTTATCAGTCGCAAAGTGAGATGGGACGTCAATAGAACGTGGCTTGTTTTTATCAGATAATTAATGAATATGGAAGATTGATTCATCTTTCGAAACAGTAGCTTGTTTACAGATTCAGGTTTCTGTGTTGGTGGTCGCGGGTAGGGGGGGGGGGGGGGGATCGAGGCAATACTTGCATTTAGTTTGAACGAATCGCCCAGCCTCGTGCTCAGTCCCACGACCTGCCGCCAGGAGCGAGATGCAGCGGTTGTTTTAAATAGTACAATCGCCCAATGCAATAGGGAACTTGCATGCATTTTCTACAGCTCTGAAAGTACGTGGAATATATTGTTATTCATCTGAAGACATCACAAACCTAATTTAAAAGTTTTAAAATTAACTCATTATACTTCTATACATGTTCAAAGATTTTGATTATCTGTTTCCCGCACTATTATTTTTAAACGGTATGTGACGTCACATGCCATGAAAATCACTGCTTATATGAATGACTTTGCATATAACCTCCTTGGACTTTGCCACCGCCTCCTAGACGAAACAATCAAATTTTCAAGGTCATCAAGCTAACCTTGTCAAAATTTTTACGCAAGCCGTTGTCAAGTCTGCTTTATATGAATAACAACACCCAATATTTACTGATATTCTATGAAAATAGGTTTGGTATTATTGTTTTTATAGTAACTGGGCTTCAAAATTAATTACTACGCTTACTAGACATTAATTCGATTTTATATGATTGTGGATATGATAATTTCCAAATAAGCATTATGTTATTTATCTTTCTTTGATTGGTTGATTGCTGATACATGGCAAGTGACGTATGCCCCGTTTTTCCCGCCATAAATATGTGTGAAACTTTCAGCTCGTTTTTATAAATGAAACTTAATTCTATGTCACCGAAATAAAATATTTTTGTATTCAGGACGTTAATCTTAATCTAGTAAAATGCTAAAAAAACATTATGCATGTTCCCCATTAATAGGGCATACCTATAATGGTTAGGGTGACCATCCGTCCCGCAAAACCTGGATCTGTTATCTGTGTCGGGATTTCTGCCTGATGTCCCCCACCCAGTTGTCCCGGATTTTTCTCGAAGCGTACGATTACTGAAATGTCCTATTTTTGAGAACAGAAGAGATGACATTAACAGCTATACTTCAGAAGGATGAAGTAACTACAACAATAAATAATTCGAATCTGAGGCTAAGTATTTCTACAGCACTTCGTACGAGTACTTAGAAAAAATGGATGTTTACTTTAATAAGTTTTTGATGGATGCTGCTAGACCGAAGCAACCTGCATTCACTTTAAAAACATAGGACGCGAAGTTGATGACATAGCATTATTTGAATAATTCGCCATTATCAAGAAAGTCACAGAAAGAGTTAAAACGAGAACAAAGAACATTGGAAGAAAAAATTGGCGCAAGGAGTGTTTTTTTTTTTTTTTACAACAATGCGAATTTGTGGAGCAGTATTCAGAATTTCTACGTCTTTGCGAAAAAATTCCCGTTGACACCATTAGAGGATAATACTAATAGTACCACCAGGATTAAAAAGTAAAGATTATAATAAATTATATCAAATGCAAATACACATTAAATAACTGTGAATCCGGTCTATCAAAATCTAAATTTCCCACTAGCAACCACGAGAAAAACTTTGTCTGGCACTTTTATTATTATTTTAAGGCCGATCCACAATTGAAATAAGAGTTGCAATGCAATAACAATCCGTGATAGTGAAATAAGAAGCTATTGGTTCACAACAGTCTCCTAGTACCTTATTTCAGTAGTCAAGCCAGTGTTTTAATATGTATTTACTTTCATTGACGACAAAGATTCATCAACAAACATGCACCCTAGACCGTTCTGACTGTGACTGCCACACACTTACAAAGGTATACGAAGCAAAGTACCTAGGCGTTATAATAGACCAACATCTTAGATGGGACCGACATATTAACGAATTAACTAAAAAACTCCGAAACTCCCTCTACAAATATTACTCGCTAAGAAATGTTCTCAGTTTCTCAACACTGCGCTCAGTCTACTTTGCATTCACACAATCACTGATACAACACGGACTTACCAGCTGGGGGGGCGCTTGCCTTACACATCTAACACTACTTAACACTACACAAAAACATATACTAAAAATATTACTACACAAGCACTTTCTATACCCAACCCACCTAGTATTCCTTGAAGCAAAGGTTCTGTCAATAAGAAAATTATACATTAAATCTACTCTCACTTACGTCTATAAGAATTACATGAAACATCCAACAATCCCTCACACAATACAAACACGTAACAAAACAAATAACAAACTTAATATACCCAGGGTCACCAAAGGATTTGCACAAAAACATTATCTATATCTAGGACCCAAAATATTTAATCTGCTTCCAGCGGCAATCACCGAAAAAAAGTCAAAATCGACATTCACGAAAATGATAATCTTATGGTTGTCAGAAAAAACAATTCAAGAAATTGAAGACATTGTTACCCTACAACCTAGAAAGCATTAACAACCGCATTCATACTAACTACATAATCATATTATTTTAATCCTCTAATAAGATAACATTCTTAATAATGGCTGAATATATAAATAATAAATACAGACACTTCCGGTAAAAAACAATAATAAACCGTCCCCAACATCGTCTCGTCATGAAACCTCATCCTATTCGTAATCGTTACTAGATATAAAATATTATAATATAATAGTTTTATAGTTTACATTTAAGTTACCACTTAGTTATATAACTCACAGTATTCAATAATCCGCACACCAGATATTTGTCTACGGACTCTCAAGACATAACTTCTGTCCGTAGATATTAATATCAATGTACAAATCGTCCAATAACCATTCTGTTATGTATCATGTGGAATTATTGAATAAAAATTGAATTGAATTGAAAAACATCAACAACAGCACATCCGGCACCACCGTTTTTGTTTTGATCTCCGTAGTATAGGTCTTCTCTTCTGGCTCTTCTGCGTTCTGATTGGTTCGTTATAAGGAAGTTGAAATAAGAAATGGAATTGATTAATTTCTTATGACTATTTCAATCCACTGTGACAGTTGTGAACCACAGCATTGTTATTGCATGTTCCAATTCGCGTAAACCTTATTGCTATTTCACTATTTCAACTCTTATTTCAATTGTGAATCGGCCCATATTGAATGTATCACAATCATACAATCGCGGTCAAAACCGGCGTTAACATGTTGTACGGACGTAATATCAAGTATTTCCACGTGCTACCATTATTATTATCATCATTATTATTACATTAGGATGAGGAAGAAACGACGAGTATAGCAAACTTGGCATCTACAAGTTTCATGCTCTAGACAACGGTGGAAAACCGTCACTCAACCCGACACAGTTGGAACGGATTATTATTACTATTATTAGCATTTCTTTAACACATTCAATGGTGCACGGGGCGTCTGAAATTGGAAGCTTGTAAGGTACCAAAATCATTAAATGCAGTGAAGATGTATGATATTTATTGTTTATTTATTTGATTACACAATAAAAAAAGAAAATACACTCTTCAGTAATAAGTACACCAGGTACTTTACAAAATATCATCAGCGACTTAAATAACGAAGTGTCACTGGTACTAAAAACAATACTAGTAGGTAGCTGTTGTATAAAAATATTATACATGTGAAAGTCACTGATGTCATAACTAACTAATAATTAATTATTCACATTTACATAAGACATGTGACTGCCTGGAATACTATTTCATAATTTAATGTATGGTATGTGACATAAGTAAATCAAGGATTTCTCTAGGTGAGGACCTATATTTAACAACTCTTCTGCACTAGTTTTCATTCTGGTACGGTTACTGATGGTTATGACTCATTAACGTACGTGTTACTTATTGATTCGTAAATTAGATTTAACCAAAAAATTAGGCCTATAGGGTGAGTAGTGAGGAGTAATTAAGAGTGTTGGAAGTAGTCATTTTACCCCTAAAACATCTGTCTAAACTTTCCTCACGCCTAAACCGATAATAGGATTTCTCTCTAATTTTACATCCTAGTATTAAAGTGTCGAATTGATCACTTTCATTATGAAAACATAAGATATTAATCTTGAAAGAGGAATTTAAAAAAAAAAATGATAAAATATATAATTTAGTCGCCATTGAAACTACATTGCATACAAATTTACATATTTTATCATTTTTTAAAGATTCTTCCAAGATTAATATCTTGTGTTTTCGTAATGAAAGTCCTCAATTTGACACTTTTATACTAGGATGTAAAATTAGAGAGAAATCCTATTATCGGTTTAGGCGTGAGGAGTGTAAGTTTAGACGCATGTTTTAACGGTAAAATGACGGCTTCCGAACGCTCTTGTTCTGCCCGACCCGTGATTTATTTAAGTCGGCGAGTGCACAAAAAATACATGAAAACATTTATGTCAGTAGGCAATAAGCATGCAATCGTACATTGATTAATGCTTAAATAAGAAATGCCATAGTCATAAAACATTTTCATAAAACAAGAACATGCAACCTCTTTGTTTATTTGGGCAATAAAATCAAATATTAAAATATTAACCTAGCTTTCCAAGCAGCAAAGAAGATGTTTCACTATTCAATAACATAGTACTTGAACATTCCAACCAAAGCAATTTTTATGATTTTAATGTTTACCTTCTCATAAGCACCTCTATAACTAATTCTGCTCACTACAAAATGTCTACTTTAAGAGGTTGTGAGTGTGATTATATCAGATATCAGTGTGAAAGACATCTCAATGATTGGAAGAGTTGCAGAGTTATTGATCAATTACAATTAGTTTTCATCTACATGAATTTGGTAATTACATTAATTTACAAAGTCAAAGTAAAAAACATGAAAACAGAAACAGAACATAAAATGGGTTACCGCAATGGTTGGATACATAAAAAATGATTTGAAAGTCAGACAGAGGTCGAGGGTGTGAAGAAACGGATGTAGACGCTGAGGGCACAAATATAGAACCGGGGAGCAACGTCTGGCCCGAATGCATTACGCGATGCCGATACCTTATCTTGATTGTTGCGCCACACTTGGTTCTGACACTGCTGCAAGAAGATAGGTCGACCTCAAAGACAAACAAACTAAATGATTACTGATTTGATTTACCACTACCACAGTTTTGTTTCACTTTACCATATAAGGTGTATTCTGTAATAAGCAGCGATGCAAACAACTATTTCATTCCTGTATTCAACATTAACCCTAGCTATAGTGTCCATGTATTAAAGCTCGTGCACGCACATCCTACACATAAATAGCTATGCAATACACACATAGCCCCTAGTAGCTACAAAAGTCTCACATATTATGTTACCTAAACCAAAACGAGGCTGTTTTATAGTTAGTTTGTGGGCACCGATTTTGAAAGGAACTGAGATTCATACAACAAATTACAAAAATAACTTTTGTTTACCCAACGTTTCAGATTCTTTTTTATATTTCGTTAACAATATACCGGTACATAACACATTTTAAATGTTTTCTCTTTGTTGTTTTCTAGTAACTTTGTTCGCAATGAATTGTGTTTTAGGTATCTCTCATTCACATAACAACATTATTTATTCCATGTCTACAAGCCTAATTCTAGCACATAACATATCAAAAATAAATATTTCTACCTCTCCTTCAAGTATTCATATCATTAAAGATGGTTTAGAAAACATACATGGAAAGAGCAACAGGCAGGTCAATATTAATTGACAAGTATACTGCATGCATGCACAGCTGCACACGTATTTCAGTATGTTGGTATTGCCTCCTTGGGAACAGAGATGTAAGCAGTAGTAGGATAGTAGAAAACAAAAGCCTGTAAGTCAATCTTTCTAAGATCTTTAGAGAGTTAGAATGGCACTACTTCTTTCTGTATTCACATTGCAGGTAGGGTAGATGCCATTTACCTCTACATAATCTTCAATATTTATTAGTAAGGCTGCCACTCGATGCCATTGTCGATCATCATCGTTCGATTATTAATCAATGTTAGAAGATATGGCCTACAAATACACAATTGATACTACAAATTAACAAAAAAAATGTACGTTAAAAAATAACAAAACAAAAAAAATCTGTGTTCACTCGCTCATGCACCGCCAACATTATGCGCTGCAAAGGGTCAGTGGGCAGTGAGCTACCCGGTTGTTTCCAGTGTCAGAGGGGGAAGACAAAGAGTGATGTCATAACTCACAACTACTGGGGGGGGGGGGGTGCTATTACTGAAAGTTGTCTCACGGTGACAATACTGTACTCACTATAAGTGATATCACTTCTATTTACTGATAGTGATTGGTTGTTTTCCACACGGTCCGCCATAGCAATCAGCCAATAGCAAGTGATAATTACGTAAATATCACTTGCTATTGGCTGATAGTGATTGGGTGTTTTCCACACCGTCCGCCATAGCAATCAGCCAGTAGCAAGTGATAATTACGTAAATATCACTTGCTATTGGCTGATAGTGATTGGGTGTTTTCCACACGGTCCACCATAGGAATCAGCCAATAGCAAGGGATAATTACGTAAATATCCATTAAAGTGAGTATTGCCACTGTCCGAGAAACAACTTTCAGGAATAGCCCCCCTTGTATGGGAGTTTCTTTTAGCCCCAATCTTTTTCTCATGTCTAAAAAAATACGCAGATCGATTGCAACTTTAATATCATTAATCGATTGATAATCGGCAGCAACTAGTAATCAGTGCCACAGATACAGTTTAAACTAAGAGAATATTTACTACATACATAGTAAAATTATATGTAACCCGTTGTTACAAAATTGTTTAGTGCAAATGGACGATTCACTCTATTGCTCACGCATGTAAATCTTGGCTGGACTCCCTGTACAATTGTACAGGGATGTAATGTAGGGGTGTAATGTACAATTAGGTTTTGCAATGTAACCACAGAGTAATTAAATATGGTACGTAAGTAGACTCGCCACTGGCAATACAGTGGCATTTCACCTTAACGAGGAGAGACTACTGCCAATATTAAAATAAAACTGCTCATTTTGTAAATGATTATCCTTACAGAGCCCTTTAAATTCAACAAAATAGCAGTAGTACGTATTACTTGTGTTATCTTTTGCTATGTTCTTGTGTACAGTGTTTATCCTGTTGTTTCATTATTAATTGCATACAGTACCCAGTTTTATTTATTGACCTGCTTTGCTAAAGATGTAAAATTACCGGTCACATCAAAATTGGTACTATTAGTTTATTACAAAGCCTTATCTGCTATTACATGATGGGCCTATGAAGCAGGACAGCATTATAATAGTGTGTTCCATTACATTTACACGTATGTAGTTCATATACACAATACCCAGTACACATTGTAGAAATAATGAAGAATGAAAGCTTGAGCAATTGAATAACTTAAGTGATAAAGATTGATAGAGATGGCAAATTAAATTAAATTTAACAATCGTGGCAAGTTCCTTTAATTTCATGCAACAAGTTTACAATGGAAGTTACAAGTTCACTAGATTAAATGAAGTGTTATTTATATGTAAATGAAATACTAATATGTCACTATAAAAACATAAAAGAAAAGGTGAGGTAATTGGAATATGTTTAAGAATGCAAGTTGGGCTATACTTGATGTCCGATAAGCTTGCAGTGACCATGGGAAGCAGCACTTTCTTGCGTGCATTATGATGACCATCGGTACACAAATGTCAACAAAGTAATGTAAACAGTTACTAGGGGTCTGCGGGTAGAGCCCGATTCTAGTAATTAAAACCTCGAATTTCAGGTACTGCCAACTACCAGAAACTACCTGAAATTTCGGGTACCCGCAGAGACCCTTGACAATTACTTATTGAGACTCTATTTGTAGATGCCTAGAATCTAGATACTGCTGTCAAGTGTTAGTTATATGATCTTACATTTTTTGTGTTTTAGAATAATAGAAAAAATTAAATGTTTTGGAAATAGAAGAATGGATTTGACAAGAAAAGCACTAGCAAGGTGGCAGCAGTATAGCGGTAAATTTGAAAATATCAATACTGTACCAACTAGACAATGAAACCATCTTTAGTTATCACTAACCAGTAACCACTAACCACATGTAGAACATAGTCATACAGTTTTTGCATTAAACAGTGAAATATTAAATGTATTACATATTAAATATTATTAAACATAGTGAAATATTAGTGGTAATATTACCGGTTCACATCACTATTCTTTATAAATCAGTTTTATAACTGAATGGAATCGAAATTTTATAAATAAATAAATAGATAAATAAAGAAGTAAATGAATAGAATCACACTACAGTAAGACTAGAGTCTGATCCCTATTTAGCAGGAATCAGTCAATGGCGCTTGGCACTGAACACTCGCACTTACGTACAAGATGAAGTGAGCCCTTGTCAATGCCGACTGAACTATCCGGCAAGCTCTGGACTTGACCTGCTACTATGGCGGCATTGTCTACGCTACGCTTGCGTGCCACCACAGCCTGCTGGATTGATCAGCAGTGCAGTACTGACGTGGACTAATTGATCTCCACTTGGTCTTGAACCGTCACGAGCTGATTGCAGATTGACCCAGCCAGCAGGCTCTGCTGGTACTATGGTGGCGGTGTCTACGTCAAGCTTTGTCTGTGCACCAGTCTACTCTGGTGTAATACGGCAGGCACTAGAAGAAGCCATCGCGAGTTAACTAACGGCTAAAAGTGTTAAGCTATGAGAAAAAGTATTAAAAAAACTTGGCGTTAAATTTTAATATTGGCAGTAATCTGACACCCAAGTAGTAGGCCTATTTATTTATGTGAATTATGTCCTAAGATAAAAGATAGTTTACTATGGCTGTAATGTTAGTGTGAAATTTTGTGCTTATCTAGTTCCTTTAAATAACGTTTTACCGAGAAGCCAGAGATTCTGGTTGGGAATCTAAAGGTTTCTAGTACTAAACATTGACTAAGAAGTTTTAGTGCTTGTTGGACTCTCTCCTTGGCTGCTGCTTCACTTCCATCTACATTAATGATCATATTAGGTGCAACGTCTACTTCTCGGTTGATTACGAGTTTTTCTGCCTGTGGAAAAATAAACATAGACAATATTATTAGCCTATATACTGTATTAGTAAAGTACGGCTATTTATAAAACATTCGTAACACACTTTGAGTGTTTCCGTTCCCATTTGCTCATTTGCAGCCGTTATGTACAAACTACAAAATGGTAAGGAAAGAAGAGCCAAGGCCCAAGTGTTAAAGCACATTCAAGATACAAGAACTATGATTTTGCTAATATAGGGAGACACAATAGGGAAAATAAAATTCCTGCTTTATTGTTTCATTGTTACTAGATTACCCTATATATGTATATCTAGGCCTATTATATATATTATCATATATGATGTGATGAAGTCAAAATCAAACATATATCATTTTTCCGTTTTCGTAAATATTTTCAGTCACGAAAGGAAGCTGAAAATTACACATACAATTATGGCAGGAAAAACAGGGCATGAAGTCAGAAATGACTAGTTCTAGCATCAATCAGTGTATCACACAAAGGTTTAGCAAATATCGTATTTCTGCAGAATATCTCGATCAAATTAGTGAATAGTGAATACTGATACTGTTATTTGGTACCATTATGCATTACAGTAGGGAATATTCCTGATAATTTGTTTCGTCGTTACCAAATTAATGACGATGTTATGAAGTCAAAAATATTTTCATCTTCCCATTTTCGTAAATATTTTCAGTCAATTAAAGTAAGCTGAAAATTTCTGAGATAATTATGGCAGGAAAAACAGGTCATGACGTCAGAACTGACTAATATCAATCAGCCTATCACGCAAAGATAATCAAATATCGTATTTATGCCGAATATCTCGCTAAAATAAGTGTATTTACTATTTATATTGTTATTCGGTTCCAAAATGAATAATAATTGTGTCCAGCAATTAATTTACACCACTGGTATGATTATTTCAGTGTTTGATAGTAATTTTGTGCAGAGATCGGATAATAATGAATACGTTGTTTTTCGATAATTGTGTAGTGTTGCAAGAGGTTGATTGGCAAATTCATTCACAGTGATGTTTAGTCAGTTATGACGTAACCATCCGTTTCACGATATAAGTCCAGGAAAGGCAACATGTCAAACTTTGTAACGTTATAAAAATCGAACTGTGACATTTTGAAATGGGAAAAGTATGTTGCCTGTATTTGTAAATAAGGGCCTATCTATTTCATATGATCGAACCAATATCGGGAAATGTGGAATATTTCCTATTGTACCCAGCATTAATTTACAACACTGGCCTAATTCTTTGTTGCATACAATTTAACATAATTTCAGTGAATAAAGGGTTTAGTTCAATGTTAGGTCGATTAAAGTAGCAATATTGCCAGTGTTGGCGGCTGAAAAATTAAGAACAAAATAATTTTGGTTTTCAAAGTTATTTGTATGTTATGCATATTTTAGAAAACTGAAAACAGTGATAACAACAGCCTTAAGAGTTGGTATCGTATACAAGAACTGATAACGAAGTAATAACATAGCCTACCTCAAAAGCAACAGTAACATCGAAGTTCCATGGTTCTTTTGCTCTGCCCTCAAAAGGCTGTGATGACAATTTAGTGAAGAATTCATTAAGAACCAAAAACATCTCTTCTAGTAACCAGTACGTCTTAATTCTGATAACCAGTGGCATTTGTATCTGGAGAACAAATACATAATGTTATTCATTTGTTTTTATTATGACGAGTTTGAACGCTCGTCTATCATTGCCAAGTCCAGGCCTATGTCTAGATTTATGTCATCGCTAACTAAATCTTCCGGACTTCGAATTGTATGTAGTGTTTTCTCACAAGGACTTACTTTTATTTCAGGGTAATGCAACTGAGTAATTGGATTACTGTATAATACCCCTGCAGTTGTTTTAGAGTACATATTTCGGTGGATTTGGACTATCAGCATTGCACGCATAACGTGTACTCTTAGACGTTTCCAGTCTGCGCACTTCAATATGTTGATAGAGTCTATGAACTGAGATTGATTCACGAGACACACCAATAATTCATTGATCGACTTCTGCAGATCTGGGCAAAACAAAGAAATTATATTGATTATTGAGAGCACAATGCCGGGAAGTGGATCAGTAACATGTTGGCAATACCATTCAAGCTTGGCCTTTGTTACCAAAAATCCTACTCACTCAGGTAGGTTGAATGATTTTGTTCATTTAAACCATACTAATTTGATTTAAATATTTTTCTTTGAATCTAAATTGGATTTTAATTTATAATTTATTCAAACAAACAAAAGGAAAAGCCATCAAACTGTGCTGTGTGTGTGGTGTCCCGAGACAACCATACAGGTGCTTATAATGAAAGCACCGTGCTTTCATTATAGACGAGTGACTCGTGGCTAACGAGGGAGGTACACAACATAAGGTAAAATAACGTATATACTAAGAAAGTACTCACCAACAATTTGAAATTGTGTCAAGTTTTGTTGAGTGTTGTGAATTCCCATAAAAAGCCTCAATGCAAGTGGCAAATATTTTGATTGAGAAGAAATGTTTTCAAGCAATGCTTCACAAAACTGAATCCTTGTATTTATGTCTTCACTCTCACTTTCTCCTGTCCACTGTTTTGGGTCGGGAGAAAACAAGCCGTTACCTGAAAAAAGCAATACATAGTACTGTGTTACTGGATCTGCATCTGCTAGTAAATCAGTGCACCAGGAAACTATAGCCCCGGAATTCGGCTTCGTTTCAGTTTCATACTTGTTTTACATTGTTGATACATACATAATTGCTAAAGCGCCCTTTAGACGTGCAACATTTATTGCAATACAGTAGCAATTTTTGATGACCAATGTATTTCCTCTGTGCTGAATGCACATTGCACACGTTTCCGTACGACGTCGGATAGATTGACAATGACATTGAAGAATATTGCAGTAACATTGCAGGCAGTCAACCAATGGGTGAACGATATAATGTCGTTGAACTTCGAAATAGCGTAGACTGTCAATTGTCCATTTCTGTACATCATTTTCTTATTGGCTAAAACCGTTAAACATCTAACAATCCTTTACTTTCCAAAACGTACTGGTTGTATAATATTATTTGGAAAGAACATTTAAAAAAAAAAAAGATTTTAAGTTTTGAGGCATTTTTGAGATTATATAATAAATAATTACTGATACAGTAGGCCTAACTTGTTTTGCGGTTCTATTAACAATTATGATCTACTGTACTAACCTTCCAATAAGTCAACTGCATTACCCATTTCATCGTGGTTCATACAAATTTCACTACACATTAGTATTTGTCGACTTGGACTTAATCCATCCGTGGCCTGGAACAATAAGAGTCAATCAATCATGGCCCAACTTCTCAACACTGCTTGCTACTTACATAGATCTATGAGGATCTACGATCACATATGCACAGTGCTGGCATCTAGGTGGTGGTACAAACATTGAAAGATGGCGTAGGAATGTTTGTTTCATCGAGGTGACAGCATATTTAAAAAAAAAATGCCCATACTCCAATTCTGACCGACATGTAGTATGGTATGTATATAATATTTACCTAGGCCTAGGCCTAGCTACTTAGTACTTTGTCATGGTAATGAATTTGATGTGGTTAGGGCCAATACTGTAATAGACGCTATCGCTTAATACAGGAAACTGGGCCCGTTTAACATGCATGGCGACACAAGTTCACGTATAAAGTTGAACACCATGCCGCTAGGTAGCTGCTAGATCGCAAGTCAGTCGATAACAAAATTTGGCAGCTTCAGATGCAGTGAGTCAACTTCTTTGCGTCGATCATTCACCTAGTTTAACTCAAGCCGCTAGGCCAGCCGGCTCCAGAAATCGACGGAAGTTTCCTGTATTAAGCGATAGCGTCTATTACAGTATTTGGTTAGGGGCTTAGAAATCTTGAAACATTAGAAATATCTAACATCTGTCACCCGGCGACTGCATTGTTTGTACTATCCCCTGTGCTGCGATCTCGTGAGTAAAACCACACCTACTTGGGATTAAGTTAACAGCCCAGCAAGCACAGAACTGGTGTGTGCTTATGGCCCATCAGCGGCAAACTGCTGCAAACGTTTTCCTTCAGCGGCCCGCCTATGGCCCATAAACACAACATTTCACAGACGGGTTACAGTAGGCGGCCCGCCTATGGCCCTTAAGCTCACAACCGACAGGCGGCGAACAGTGGGCGGCCCGCCTATGGCTCATAAGCTCACAACCGACAGGCGGCGAATAGTAGGCGGCCCGCCTATGGCCCATAAGCTCACAACCGACAGGCGGCGAAAAGTGGGCGGCCCGCCTATGGCCCATAAGCTCACAACCGACCGGCGGCGAATAGTAGGCGGGGCGCCTATGGCCCATAAGCTCACAACCGACAGGCGGCGAATAGTAGGCGGCTCGCCTATGGCCCATAAGCTCACAACCGACAGGCGGCGAACAGTAGGCGGCCCGCCTGTGGCCCATAATCTCACAACCGACAGGCGGCAAACAGTGGGCGGTCCGCCTATTGCCCATAAGCTCACAGCCGACAGGCGGCAAACAGTGGGCGGTCCGCCTATGGCCCATAAGCTCACAGCCGACAGGCGGCAAACAGTGGGCGGCCCGCCTGTGGCCCATAAGCTCACAGCCGACAGGCGGCAAACAGTGGGCGGCCCGCCTATGGCCCATAAGCTCACAGCCGACAGGCGGCAAACAGTGGGCGGCCCGCCTGTGGCCCATAAGCTCACAGCCGACAGGCGGCAAACAGTGGGCGGCCCGCCTATGGCCCATAAACGCACAACCGCCGTTGTCTCTAGCCTGTTAAATTATTATATTTTGACAATGTCAACCACAACCACGTCGTACACGCCACCCCCGCTTTCTGTCGGTTGAAATATAGATTTATAATTACTTACTTCAAAATTGTCACAAAGTAATTGCATAGAATATGTGCAAATAATCCAACTCCATGGTATGTTACTTATCCGCAGATAATGCATAATAAATATATAGTTCTCAACGTAGCTAGACTCAAACCAACCTCAGATCCTTATCTATTACCCTTAAAGTAGGTGAAGTTGTCTCCAGAGAGGTGTGCGCTTTTATGCCATCATTGTTGGAAATTAAAGGAAATACTATGTTTGTGTGTGGTATTTAATATTACTGTTATGGCTTTTATATCATTGTGAATTTGGTTCGTTTTTAAACCTCGTGTATGGACTAGTACACATTTAAAGTAGCACAATTAATGTTATTTTTATCTTATTAACTTTTTCATACGCCATAGTAGGTATAGTTTTTGGAATTATTGCACGTCCTTCTTTGCGCAAGTGGTCCATAAAATATGCACACAAGCAAATGTTTATGATTTTATTATCTAATACCTATATCTTATGACTTCCAACTAAACGTTTTGGGTGTCAGATGACTTCATTTCACAGCCTCTGATTGGTGGTTTTCTTGGTGAAAACAAGTTAGCGTATACTTTAACGTTTAGTTGGAAGTCATAAGAGCGGGCATAAGACTTATAGTAACTACAATATCTATACTACCATGAACGCACCAAATATAATAAGATTAATCGGGCAAATGGAAACATCACAATAATATATACATTCACTTTTGACGCATATCACAGCTTTACGTGACTTTGTTTTCAATGACATTTTGTTCCCTCTGTTATTCTCAATGCAGTTCAAACTACCGCTCAGTTTGAGCGCGTTTATTGGCTGAATCAGGCAGTCCTCGCCAATCTAACCAATCACGGGCAACAGTTTCCGCGCATAGTTCGTAAACTGTTAGCGGTCGAAATGAATCAATGGCCGTGTACATACAACTTGAATGAAATCACTCAATAAGATAAATTGACATCTGTAGTATTTCCAAATGATATTTTCGAAAACAAACGCCAGCTTTGTTGACCGCGGTCGATTAGGCGTTGGTCTAGTAAACCGAGGTCTCTGCGTTCCAGGTTTGAATCCTTGCTTGGGCATGGATATATCGTGTGTGTGTGGTGTTTTTTCATCATCATAGTTACCCACTCAACGTTTCAATTAGCCATAGTTGCAAAAATATGACACGTAAAGTCCAAATATCATCATCTAAAACAAACCTTCTATGTATTTTATTTTTGTGATTTCCGCACCCACAGTCCATACATTTTTTGTTGTATGTCGTTGAATGCACATACGTAGTATGCTACCGAAATGGCGTGCGCATTCAGACCATTTCACTAGGTGATGTGTGTTGCAAACATGCAAAATTAAACAACGAACTTAGTCGACAAATTAAAAAGCTTTTATCATGGTTTAAATGCGGTTATTGTATGATTAAACAATACAAAAGTTTAGATCTAGCCCGTACCTACATTATGGATTTTCCCATACAATGATAGGTTTAATAGTTTATGAATTATAGCCTATTGAGTAGACCACGGTCGAATGAAATTATGCGGAAATCAATGAAAAAATCAACTTGAAGGTTTTAATTTATTTAAATAAAACTTCTCAACGGATTTAAATAATATTTCGTGCAATTATTAGCAACATATCGAGAAATAATGTACACAAATTCTAAGATTGTAACTTAAACCGCCATCTTGTAAACACAAATTTTGTTTATTATAAAGGTTTTTTTTTTGTAAGAGTAATATGGTATTCAAAAGATGTGTTTGCTTTAATACATTGAAAAAACCCGCTCACTGGCAACGCGGAGCGTTTTCCTTGTTAGTGAGCAAACACAAGTCAGACAGAAGAGAACAGAACAGAGAACACAATATGGATCATCATTACGATAGAAGACATTATTTGGTGAGTATGAACAACAATCATATTAACTGGTAGGGCATATAGGCTATGCTAGTTAGAGCTTGCCCATGTTGTTAGGTTTCAAGTCAAACCCAAAGAATTGGCAGTGAATATCCAGCCTTGCATTGGGTTTATAATTCCTAAAACCCAATGCCTTTGTTCTTGGCTAACCCATAATAGGTGTTATTTTGCATCTACAACAATTTGTGTTGTATTCAAGAGTAGAATACGGGCTCGTGCAGTGGCGTATACACGGGGGGGAGGGGGGGACACCCCCCCTTTTTGCAAAGGAAACATGGAAAATGACCGTTTACATTTTAATAAGACAGTATTTTAGACATTTGTTTTTGTTACAATTACACGCATCGATCTATGATTATATTTTTATCTACCAACACCTCAGCTGTTCTTGGCGGGGTGGGCTCTGGATGTGAAACCACACTCACACTATCGAACAAGGCACGGAACGGAATCCACATCACTTGATACTTGCTGACTCGCACAGAAGACGCCGCCACATAAAGCGAGCTGCGGATGTAGTTTTGTAACGTGTGCACTTTTAGAAACAATGCCGCAATTCATTCAAGTTGACGCATGTAGCTGACCCTACATTAGGTCCAGCCAAACACATTATTTAATATTTAGTCATTGTCTGAGTCTCGCAATCGGCGGTCGCATAGTGTGACAATACAGGCAATAGGCACAAGTGCAGCGCTAATTGCGAACACAAAGGTGAGTACAGATTAATAAAATAAAATATAACACATCAGGATCTATCTACTCTTATCCATCTATCTATCTATCTATCTATCTATCTATCTATCTGTCTGTCTGTCTGTCTATCTGTCTGTCTGTTTGCCTGTCTGTCTGTCTGCCTGTCTGTCTGTCTGTCTATATATCTATATCTATCTACTATCTACTCAAAAAACATTGACATGCTTTCTTTAGTGAGATGATCTACCCTGTTATGGTTGAGGACCAAGTGGTCCTGCCTATTTCTTTAGCTTTTTTAATTAAATAAATAAATAAAAACCCACTTAGTAACAATTTTCAGTGGGGGACTTTAATCTGTGGGCTGAAAATCTGTCCTTGTAACCGAGTGGGTAGACCATAAATACAATAATTCGTTTAATTATTTATTATTTTGTAATTAATAATAATTTTTTAATTGAAATTTGTTTAATTATTTATTATTATTTTGTATTTCCATTTACAAGAAGTGCAATCAGGTAATTTAAATAACTTGTGGGTTTATTCCTACTTCCACTGCAGTAGGTCCGGGGTTCGAATCCCGGTTCGGGCTGGGGTCTTTTAATTTTGGAATTTGACTTAAATCTGTCTGTATGGTACTGGTCTATAATATGTAAACGGCGACTTTGGAGCCGTCATAGCAACGAAGCCCATAATAAGTAGTATATATAAATGTCCCCCGCTGAAAATCTGTTCTTGTAACCGAGTGGGTAGACCATAAATACAATTTGTTTAATTATTTATTATTATTTTTCATTTCCATTTACAAGTAGTGCAGTCAGGTATGTCCCTGCGTTCTGCCACAGACACAAATACCCTTTAGTGAATTTGAAATCGATTAATTGTTAGTTAATTTTATTAAATTTCATATTTTAAACCATATAGTGCGTAATCAACAATTTTATTTCATACCTGAAAACGCAATTTTTCCGTTGATCGCATTGTTGATTGGCAACCCATTCTCTGGTTTACACAAGTGGCCAAATATCCTGTTATGACTTGTTATCTGTTTCTGTTAGGTACATAATATAAAAAAATATATAAAAAAACAAAAAATGCTCAGCTGTAGTGCCATTGAATTGAAATTTATTAGGCTTAATCAAAGAAGTTTTCATAACATTGTTCTATCTAGGTATTTTTCTATTTTATTTCAGCTTAAATACCAGTATTCAGCAAGACAAAGTTGATAAATACTCGGTACCTGGCGGCTGGCGTACTACATTGCCACCATGGTCACTGGTGGCCTCAGAAGCCATGTCAGCACCAATGAAGGAGATTCATGCACCTACATTGACAAATCGTAAGAATGTGCTAGATTTATGTTACCTGTTGACCTTAAGGTCACATAATGTAACATCTGACACTCAAGTAAAACTAAATTTGGCTTTATCTTCTCTGTAACTGAAACTGGAACAATGTATCATGTTCTGAGTGGTAGACCTATAGAAAGAAGGTGATGTATTATGTCATTCATTTAATGTTTGGAATAAATACTGTCTGTTTATAATAAGTACTGCTCTGTAAAAC
Source organism: Isoperla grammatica (assembly GCA_945910005.1). NCBI lineage: Eukaryota > Metazoa > Arthropoda > Insecta > Plecoptera > Perlodidae > Isoperla > Isoperla grammatica. The sequence goes on along the minus strand of OX246738.1, from coordinate 45,089,228 downwards.
CTTTCAAATAATAATATAATTTATACTGGTAAAACTCAACTGCTTATGTACATTGATTTCTTCTTATTAAGGTTCTTGCAGCCGTTTATCATATCATATTTCACTCTGGTATATTTCTTGTTACTAACACTGCTGCAAATACCTTTTTTGAGATAATATCCATATTCGTGCTTTCTCCTACACATTCCTCAGTCCTCACGTCCACTTTGTTCATTCTCTGCCAAGGTGAATAATAGAAATGTAAGTAAAAAAGAGCACTCAAAATAGACTACATGCATTCTGGTGGTAAAAAAATAAACTTCTAAAAACAGTGGTTTACCTGTCAATTTTCATTGTTGTTTTATTGTTATTATTCATCATTGGCGCTTAAAGGAGGTTGCTTAGCAGCGCTATTTATGTAAGTCTTGAGTCCTTTATTGAGTGGCATGTTCATAAACATAACACGCAATTGCTTTCTTTTAGTGGTAATACATTTAGTATAGTTTGCGCATACAAATTTATTTTTTACATTCTTCTTGGCGAGTTTCTCTCTCGTCTGACAGGGTCATAACAAAGCAAATGCTTAATTTGAACTGTCCGATGTGTACGTGAAATTAAGTCAATTGTCGAACATATAACTGACGGTAAACTGCCGGTTAACAGATGATCGTTTGCGGAATCAATACGTTTTGGGGTTGTGGCAAAGTGATGGCCCACTGCTGTAAAAAGATGTAGGCCCTACAGCACGCCGCTCACGCGCCGTCACCATGACATCAACACAATAAAGGTTGTGGCGCGCAGGCGGGCCGCTGTAGCAAAAAATATAGTTTATAATTTTTGCAACTGTCGGTTTTCCACAGCGGCCCGCCTATGGCCCATAAGCGATAACCCGCTTACGGCAAACAGAAGGGGGCTTGGCCAACCCCATAAGCGGGCCGTAAGCGCATCGCCGCCTATGGCCCGTCACTTCAATTTATGGCGATCCGCAGTTTACCATCAGTTTGCCACAAGTTTGTGCTACTTGGGAGCTTATGATTTAATCACTCATTAGTCATTAGTCATTCAAAATATCTTTTCCCCAACTTACAAATGCTATGTTTCGGTCGTATTAACTTTTCCGTTTCCTTCTACAAAATATTGTGGATAATGACAAAATTAAAAACACAGGCATGAAAAATTAGCCTACATAAGAAGTAGGGATGACAACAGGTACCCGATACCTGCCCGACCCAACCGGGTATGGGTGTGTTCCATTACCCAATTACCCAAAAACCTCCCCTTAAAAACATTTTAAAAAAAATTTAATTTGGGCTAGTTAATTCTTCTTCTTCTTCTCAAATGCCCACATTTAATTTTAATTTTTTATCCGTAATTTACCAACATAAAGAGCCCGAAATACTCACACGAAATAGATGGGTAGGTACCTTCACATTTATCGATAGCTACCAGCTTCGAGCATTCCGGCCGCCGAGCTCTGCCTGCTAGAATTAACCGAAAACCTTTCTAGAAGCCAGTGCACTATTTATTATTGGGAAAATATCCATCGATTCCAAAGAAATCAAGTAGTCTTCCCAAAAATTTCGAAATTCGTACTGTTGAACGTTGTGTGTATCCAATATTCAGCGACTGTTGGCCGGATCGCTCACAACACTCTCTGTGCACCATAGTACAAGTATGCATGCAGCTGGAGATCACTCGATCTTCTTGCAAATCAACAAGCTATGCAATCGGGGGCTGTCCCACAGAGCGTTTCTCTCGTACAGTAGTCCCTCATTCATTCCTTCAAACTCGGTTAATACAAATTTATGTGTAATTCAAACTATTGACGGAGTCCCAGCAGAAGATTTGGATATGGTGCTTCGTGTTAAAGTTCTTTTAATTCAAAATTTTGCAATTCAAATTGGAGTTTTTAGGGTCCTTAAAAATTTGAATTAAAGGGTACCTACTGTATATTCAAAATACACATTTGTGATTATTTTTCCCAGTTCAGCTTGCAGGGTATCGATCGTACACAGTTACATACCTTGAGTGTAAATGGCCTGATGTTGTTAAGAAGCATGAGTTGAAGAATATTATGTGCTATGGCCCATAACTCATCATCAGCATCACCTCTAATGGCTTCGATGATCAGATTAATCCCAATAGTGGATAACACATCCTTCATTTTGTGTCCAGGCTCCCAAACGCTTACAGGTGCTTGAACTGGAAAGAAATCTGCCTTGACAACTAATACATATTAATATTATACATACTACAGTGTATATCATATTCATAGAACTAAAATAGGGAAATAGATCATAAATGTATATATCATAGTTTCATGGTACAGTATTAGCATACACTACAGTTACTATTATGAAACCCCTGACGTGGCAGTACATGAAAGCCACGATAATTATAGAAGTATCCATTTGCTCACAGTAATCTTCACTTCAGGTTTTATATACAGGGTGGGGATTCACAAATGGATCCGTTATAACTATAAGATGAGCCCAGGATCTAGCAAATAATTTTTGTTGTTTGAGTTTAGTAAGATATAATAACTTTTCAGTGTCCTGTGAGTAGGGATGTGCGGGTAGTGATTTTTTAACTCGGGTCGGGTTCGGATCGGGTATGGAAATTAACCTCGGGTCGGGTATGGAAATTAACCTCGGGTCGGGTCGGGTCGGGTAGTGCTAAAATTAATACACACGTATAGATCAGTCAAATATATTATAAGTAAAGTTTTTAGTAATAATTAATAAAAATGTATCAATCAATAGAAAATACATTACATAAAATGTAGTTGTGTACGAATCTACGATCTGAATCTACTTCAACACATTAGAATTTTCTAGTTATTTGAAAATTTGAATTTCCCGCCGTATTTCACGCTATTTCCGCCAAGAAGGCGGTGGGGAGTTCTGGCATATGGTCGCCATCTTTGTTTAGATCATGGTCAAATGTCAAATACATCGTGAAATCATGGTGAAATATTGTTATTCACCTAGGCTACACTATATTCATGAAATAATAATAAAGTAAGATAGAAGGTAAGGCATCCTCATATAAATATCAGTTCCTCCCAAGCTTCCTCGTCTTGCAGCTTCATATTGAAATTCACAATTTCGACCAATCATAACCTCGAAATTATGTTGTACTAGGCCTAGGCTACCCGACCCGGTTTTTTCGGGCATAATTTACGGCCCGACCCGACCTCGGGTAAATTTTGCTACCCGAAAAATACCCGTTTTTCGGGTACCCGCACATCCCTACCTGTGAGATAACCTGACAAAAATGTTTTTGTCCTCCTCTGTCTGTCAATGGCTAACCAGGCATAGCAGTGGCCAAGCAATGACCTTGGAGTTAACTCAGTTAAAACTTAAAACCGAGTTGTAGAAACGTAATTAGCCTGTTAACTGTAGCTAAGACTAATGGTGAATTCACGACCTTGCGTTGCGCTACGCAACTTTGAACTTCGAAGTCCTAGCAACCAATCATGAGCATCATCAGTGCGCGACTGTGCGATGCTGCAAACATTGTTCTAGTTCAACTTTCCAACGCAATAACGCAAAGCAAAGCCTTCTTGATCCTCGCGGCATGTATGATCCGGTATACTCGGTTTAAAGCACAGCCTTCTCGAACGTCGGTTTAATCCAAGGTCCGTAAATCCCCTGGCGGGGACTCGTCAAACTCCCAAGTTTTTACATTGAGGTTTACCGAACCTCCGCCAGGAGATCGACGGATCTTGGGTTCAATCCACGCAAGGTCCACTTGATCGGAGATCAAGTAGACCTTGAATCCGCCGTTTGACCTGTCGAGAAGGCTGTAGTTTAAAGCAAGGTCGTGAACAGATGATGAAGTCAACGCAACGCAACAAGTCCAACGCTCAGCTCAGCGCAACGCAAGGTCGTGAATTCACCATAACTGCATTCTGTTTACACATCATTGGTAACTGGAGTTAACCAACTAACTACAGTTAAAGACTGTAATGTGAACATGGTATTAGCGTCCGACGTAAAAGCATGGGAACTGGCCATTAAGCACTCCAAAAAGGCTTTTCTCTTATTAGTCTTTTCTTTTCTAACTTCCCATTGTAACAGCTGCTTAAGAGGGAAGGGTACCTCTATGTCAAAAACTGCAGAAAATTTATATTATTTTAATTACCGGTATATCTCAAAAATGCTACTTGAAATCAAACATCTGAGTCAACAACACATTGTGTTTTAATAAGCCCTACAGATTGAATGAAATATTATTATAACCATTATCATAGTTACTTTGATTATTAAATCAATTATTATTAACAAAATTAAAAACAAATTAAAACCGTACAGATTACGATGTTAGGTACACATTTCGAGCACGTAGTATGTAGGGCTTAGCAAACTTCAGTGCGTTGTTGATTCAGATTTTCGATTTTGAAGTTCACTCTTTTGAGATAGAATATAAACATGAAAATTTTGTGCTGTATTTGACGTAGAGGTGTTCTTCATTCTTAAGGTAAGCTGTCGTTCTGCTGTACGTTTCCACACACTAGAACATGTGCATTATAATATACACAATAAGAATCGTATAGTTCATTCAGAATCACTTATTCAGCACGTTAAAATAATACTAACATACCAATTGTCCTAGAACTATATAATAAATACTTAATAATAATAGCACAACAAAATAATAGGCCTACCATATATTTAAAAAATTCAGATATTTGTAAATACCTGCAACGTTGACCAATTGTTTGAAGGCAATATCGCAGCTCCGAAGGTTTGACTTTGTCCACTGTTCGACCAAATTTTCTGTCATGAAGGTCACATTTTGAGAATCGCTCCATCTTTCCAGAATCAAAAAAATCTGATCATAATCATTTTTCTCAAGAGCAGTGATTAAAAACTTCCTATCACCCCACACTTTTTTATTAGTAGAAGTGAATGGCTTTCTTGGGGTAGGATTGCCAGAAGAATGAGAGGAGAAAACATCTTCCGATTTGTTACAGTGCACATTTAGCTCAAGACTGGGGGGCTCCCACTCGTCTGCTTGTAATGGTCTACTAAATGCAGTAGTCGCACCATATCCACTGAAAGTAGCAATGGGCACATCGACCGGCAAAGCATTCTTCAGTAAAGTTGGAGAAAGTTCACTGGAATTGTGCAAAGTATCATGATAATTGTTTCTTATCTGTTCCACTTGTGAGACACCTTGTGTTGATACCACATTGGTCTCCATAACTGGCACTGACGTTTGTTCAACGAAGCTTGAATTTTCTGTGTCCACTATTTCATTATTAATGAAACGTGCACTATTACCAGCAGAAATATCTCGTGGTATTAGCTCACAGCCCTGTGTGCCACTGGGGTTGTAATGTGCAGACACTGAATTAAGTATTCTAGTATTGGCACCAGGATTGGTTGCTTGCATAGGCCTATTACCCAGTTGTCCTTGTGGTGATACACGAGTTCTATTGTCATCAGCAATGCCATGTGTGGGCACGGTGTCCTTTTCCACGACTTCTGAAGAGTGTGGATTAATGTGCATTGAATTTGGTGGTAGTATATTAGTATAGACATTTTGAGTATTTGCAGCACGATTGATTGCCTGCATATTGCCCAGTCGTTGATGCACCGATATGCAAGTATTAATGCCATTAGCGATGCCATGTGTGGCCTCCGATTCCTTCTCCACGACTGCTGAAGAAGAGGAATTCGGTATTCTATTACAATGGACAAGTCCAATGTTGGTAAAAAGACAGCCTGCCTGCATATTGGCAGAGTCTGTGGGTATTGGTGAAGGAGCTAGATTATCAATAGCAACAGGGTTGGAATGTGTGGACACTGTTGCATACTTCTCTGTGACCTGTGGAGAGATTATTGCACATTAATGTAGTGTAGCTTGAGTTTGATATAAATCTACCATTATTTAGGGATGTGTGAATACGTAGTTATTTTCAGGTTCAAATCGAATATCGAATAGTTCCCGATTAAAAGTTCGAATATTGCTTCTTCTCGAAAGGTAGGCCTACGACAAATAGCTTTTTTTATGGAAAGCGAAAAAATGGCAATGACGACCCAGCCAAGGACGAATACCAGCACGACATAACGAACGACTTATGTTCGATTTAAATTTTTCAATTTTTGAGTCGGTTTACATTTTCTTATCAACACGGTATTTTACGGGAACTAAATTTGGTGCTATTTTCAAACTTTGCTTGATCAAATAATTCGAATTTTCAAATAGTAAGTAAGGGTATTTGAATATCGAATCGAATGTGTAGGCTACCATTCACTATTCAAAATAATTATTCGAAATTCAAATATTCGCACATCCCTAATTACTAATTATTACATAAATGTTCATCAATATTGGCAACATGCTTACCTTCCCAGTGGCCAGTTCCTCTACTTGCACGTGACTGTGAATGTCTCCTTGGCTAACCATTGTTTTATGTTGGGGAACACATTCTGGTGGGTGCATTGTTTTATCTAATAGAGATGAAAAATATTCAAAATACTTAGTAAGCCCTAGTGCCTTCAGCTTGTTCTGAAACTTAATGAAAAGAGCCGAGTTAATCTGTAGAACCTTGTCGGTTGACATTGCAGCAAAAACTTTGTAAATTAGAATTTTCACTATCTCAACGACGTCCCTGTTATTAGTTAAACATTCTGCCAACAATTTCTCAATCATAGTCGTAGGGAGCTCGTACTGACGTATAGACAGAAGTTCTACCCATCTAGAGTTCATCACATCATTAGCACATATCAAATCTGATACAAGCTTGACAAACTTGTAGTCTATATTGCCAGATCTACACTTATCTAATGTGACGGTAATGAACCAATCAATACGCTCTCCTTGGCCAACCAATTCGTCTTGTAGCAAAATCCACAACGCAGGATCAGCTAGATGGGTCTTCTGGTAAAGTGCTTCACAAAGTGCAAGTAAAATATAGTGCACGGCGTAATTATAATAATTTTGTTTTGAAAATAGGAGGAATGTTTTGATCTCATCACAGCTCATACGCGCCATGACATCAGGAACCTAAAAAAAAAAGAAACAATTACATCCTATGATGAGAAATACAACCATACAAGCCCGCATTGATTGATTGGAAACGAAATTATGTCAGATATTTTATAGCAAGCACATTGTTTTTGCTACTAATATTGGCATTTGGCACTGGAGATGACAAATGCTAGTAAGCTAAGTTATGATAATTACTACGGGTGCGCGACAAGCGACTTTCAGGCTCGAGACGAGACCGAGAAATTTTCGGGTAAATGAAGCATCATGATGCAGAGCCACAAAAAATCAAACGAGAATAATATCGATCGATTAACGATTATCACGAGAGTACCCTATGTTATAGGCTTCCTAGATTGTCAGTAGCAGTCAATAAGAAAGTTTGAGTTTCCCCTGTCGATAGTGACGCTGCCATGCTGCCATCTAGCGGGTATACATTACACCGTATCAGTATCACAGGTTTACCTGATGTAGAAATCCACACACACTCTGGTTGGCTTCATTGCATGCCCCACATCCATATGTCAGGAATTTAGTGCAGTATCGGTATTTAGTTATAACATTGTCCCAAAAACCTGTAAAGAAGAAAAATGTTGAAAGATTGAAGTCTAGACGGGCTTGTTCAATCTACTACACGATGGCAGGGCGGATAGAAACAGTCACTCAGTTGTCATTGAACTTGAGTGAACTTTTTGTTTGACTGGGGATGTCAAAACAAAAATGTGTAGGCCCTATAGGCCTATGTATAATACATGTCAGTTATGTTATACATATATATAAACTAACACACTTAAAACTAAACTTTTAAGACAAAATTGCTAATTCCACCACTAGTTTGCAGTTTCAACTAGGCCCTACAGTATAAATAATAAATGTTAGGACTAATTGAAATTGGTCCCATTTATTCGAAGTTTGTTGGATTTGTGTGCTGAACTTAAAACTGAATTCAAGAAATAAAACAGGAATTTCCTTGCCACCATTTTTGCACGTCACTACACTAGGCCTATCTACCCAAAACTATGAGTAATTAAAATTATTTATTTATTATTTTTTATTTTGATATTAGGCTACATATTATCTTTACTTTGCTTTAATATCTTCAAAATCCCTTTTCAGGGCAATGTTTCTGTTATGTCGCCTAGCTCTCGTATTCCCTCCTCAAGCCCCAGCCACGACCTAAGAAGCTGCTGTGTGGAACTACATCAGTCACGTACATTGTATACCACTGCACTGCATGTTGCAGTGCTGTAGGACTTCACTAAACGGGTGGCAAAAACGATCGCATGACACAACACACCATCGTTTCATGCGACTCCAATGTCAATATGACAACTGTTATTGGGCATCAAGCGATACATTTTTTTTACACTACTCGACGTCATTATTGCAAGCGTAGCCTATTCCAAAATGCTAATGTGATGGACCGCCACCAGGCCAGGGTTCATCACTCATCTCCACGCCCCGCACATGGCCTAGTAACAAACTTCAAATCAAATGTGGCACACATCACAATAACATGTTTTCAGGGTCAGGGTTATATGAGAGCTAGAACCGGTGTGGAATTTTACAACCTGATGCCATCATAAACATACAGGTAGTCTTATGATTACAATTACAACAACACCTAATATGTTGCATACCAACCTGGTACAGTAAACTGCTGATCACGCCCCTTTTCCCAATTTGAAGTCGATGGTCTATAATTTATCTGTAACAGACATAATAGAAAGTTAATATCCTTCTTATATAATTTAGGTAATAGAATTTATTGAAGTTTGGTATGTGGGAAAATGGTTAGGTTAATCAAATGAGAGAAGGGGTTAGAGTTAACGAAGACAGATACAGTAAAACCTCTATTTTCTGAACTCGAATCAGATGCAATCCCCCCCCCCCCCACAAAATAATATTGTATGTATTTTTATATGACACAAGACGTAAGCTGTCTATTGTCTAACTGGAGTGGGGGGGGGGGGGGGAGTAGAACAAGCTATGCAGACTACAGAAGAGAAGGTGTATGTCTTATTATTAGTTATTACTCTTCACTTTATATGTATCACAAATGACTAAATGTGTTTTGTTTAGATCATTTAAACTTTATTGTATGCCTACAATAACAATGCACAGATTACAGGTTAAAGCTAAAGATTAGGTAGGTTAGAGGCAAAAGCTTACCAATTAATACTAGTACATATTCCAAAAGTTGCTTGAATATTGAACTTACTTTTGAAACTTGTGGATCTTGAACAGCAGGAGGTGCCACATAATGAACACTCAATTGGTTAATGGCGGTCGTGGAACAAGGTTGGCTTTCAATTGTGGAACTACATTCAATGACTCCCTCATTGTTTCTGTTTTGTGAGACAAAAGTTTTGTTGTCTGAAGCCACTAGAGACTCTCGGTCTGGTTCCTCGAAAACTATATCAATTACTTTTGATTTACACGTGAGGTCCACCTTGGTAGACACAAGCGGTTTGCTGCATCTATTAATTGACTCTCGAGGCGGGCTTGAGGCAACAGACATCTCCCTGAAGAAAACGAAGCCATCATTCAATATAAGTCATAAACATGTGGTCAGGTCACAGTGATCACATGAAGATAGGGCTCAGTTGGGTTAACAGTAAGTAGCCGTGAATGGTATAGGAGAATGGTCCAGGAAATAAAAGAGTTTTGTGTGACAAGAAGAAAAAGAGTGTGATTTTGGAGGTAGGTCCTATGTAAGAAAAGTTTTAACAAGATCCTTAGATTCGTCTACCGTAAAAAATCTTGATTTCACCGAAATTTCTACTCGCTAGCTCACAACTTGCGAGTGACTTTTGATAGGTTGCAAATAAACTTTGGTAGGCTTTATCTGAAAGTACCATTGCATTATTGCATTATCGTTTTTTTTTTTTTTTTATGACAAGCCTAGGTCATCATCATCATTATCCAAGTCAAGATATTGCCTCAAAATGCATTTTAAGCCATCAAACATAAAGCAGGACCCACAATTTTTTCACTTGTGGCCTCATTGCGAGTAAAAATTACACGATGCAAGTGGACAACTAGTGGATTTGTAGAGGGTTGGCTTCAATAGTTTCATGTACAAATTGAGAAAATTAACGGATTGAAGGGTTAAAGCAGAAGTTCACGTGAAAGGTTTGAAGGTCATTTCAGCTGTGCATTGATTTTCCCACATTTCAACTTACAAAAATATAAAAAAAAAAAGTAAATTCAGTCCAAAAATTAGCTTTAATCATTCCCGGGATAAGTTTAGTAAAATTTTAAGTTTTGAGAAAGACAGACCTTGAGATTCCTATTAATGTAGGCCTAATAAATGGGGTTTCCACGAAATAATTAAAACGTGAAATTTTAATTTTATGGGCCTAATTTACGTGGTTGAAAGACATAACGTTTTCAAGTTAATTGAAACCCAAAACAAAATAGGCCTACAATAGTACAATAATATACAATAGATCTACACTATTATTTGATGCTTTGAATGGTGAAATTTTGCTTGAAATTTACTTTTCAAAGTTTTTATTTTTAGTAGTTGTTCTCCCTTAGGCCTAATGACAATGACTATATTATTCAGTTCTAAGGAAATCGTACATGATTAAAAAGCCATGGTAATTATTAACCGTAGGTTGCTAGTTTCTACACATGTAAAATATTTATATATAAATCTACTTTTAAGCAGGCTTAGTATGTAAATCCAGGCTGTTTATGTTTTAAGTTTTTCATGTTTTCAGTACTTGCATAGGCCTACATTTAGCTGCTGGAGCCACACACTAGGTTTCTAACCTTTGAGGTATCAGCGGTATTTTACATTTGTATTATATTGTATTTTATATTTTATTTTATAAATATTTTTATTAGAATAAATTATAATTGCTTTTGCATCATTTAATAATGTAATTTAACAACTTATCAATATCTTAATCCGCTAAAGAGTAAATTGTAACTTAGTTAAATTTAATGTACAGTAATTGCCAATATGCACGTGCAATTGTAATTGTAATTGTAATCTTGAACTAAGAGAAATGTAAAAAGAAATGAACATTATGTATTATGTATTATGTAGGCCTATGTAAAATGGCATGTAATGATAATAATAATAAAAATAAATAAAATACTTACTCAAACATGTTACTATCAGGATGTAAGGAGATAGCATCATCATCAAAATCATCATTATTTTCCCAAGGTCCTGGTGGTGCTGGCAGTACAATGTTTTCATTTGGTGTAGGTTTAGTTTGGATTGATTCCTTAGTGCCTGTTGCTCGATTATAGACCATTGTCTTTTCTTTGTTCATGTAGTTTCCATGAATAGTATGTTGTTTTGTTACCATTGGCAAGGCATTTTTATTGTAGTACCGGTATTGATCTTTTGAAATCGGTTCGTTTGAAGATGCTGTCAAGTTTCCCGTACCAGTAGTAGAAGTAGAGGTAGAGTACCGGTACAACGGAAGAGTTTGCTCACTAGAAGCTTGTGTTTGAGGATCTTGCGCTGATTTAAGTTTACTAATATCGTTTACACATGCAGATTGAGTTGCTACTGTACTTAAGGCATTTTCATTATGTTCAACATCACCGATTTTTGAATGTACCTCTTTAGAAGTCTTTTTCGTATTCGACTTGAAGCGTGAAGTATTTTTCAAGGTCAACTCTTTGAGAGAGGAGGACATCGGATCTTGTTTGCTTGCAATTTTGGAAGGGATCTTAAAAACAGTTTGATCACTTTTATTTCTGTCTCTGCCAGATATTGTGTCAGTAACTTTACTACCGGTACTCCCTACATCCTTTGAAGTCATATCATTTGTTGCGGAACTTAAATGACTGAATACAGATTTTTCTTTATTTTGCTGTGTTTCCCCCGACGACTGTCGTTTTCTTTTATGAATCAGATCCACAGAAATTGAATCTGATGAGGGTTTCTTATGCTGTTCTATCCTTTTTGATGGTATTTCATCCATGTTATGCTTTTTTTGTACATTACTTATTTTTGTGTTAGTGTCAGCTGAAGCAGGTATAGCTTGGTCAACTGTACATACTGCTTGCTTATTTTTGTCCGCACATATTTGTATGGCTGTTGTGTTGTCTAGCTGAGTAGCAATTTTGGTAGAAGATGAAAGGCCTATAGGCTTCAAGATATCAGTCATAATCACATTCTTAGTGTGTTCCTTGATAGCACTATTAGTGGTGTCCAGATTCTTCAGCCCTTGCATCTTGGGAGAACATGTCATAGGCTTCGAGATATCAGTCACAAGCAAATTCTGAGTGTGATCGTTGACAGGACACTCAGGGGTATCCACATTCCTTTCGTTTGATGGCCGATTACCCTTTACCTGTTTACGACGATTTTTCTTACGATCAATACTAGGGGATGTTCGGATATCGGCGGCAACAGGTTTCTCAACATGATTTTTGTTCTTGTGTTCAGCATTATCATTCAGTTGATTATTTACTTCTGTGACACTATTGTTTCCATCAGACTTCTGAGACAAACTATTGAAAATGCCTCTCAACAAAATAGTATGACCATCTACAGTAGTATACACTGACTTTGCTGTATCAAGAGTGTCATTCCATTGGTTGGACTCTAAAATATCACTAGGCATTCGTTCAACAACAACATATAACTTTGATAATGATTGAGCTTCAAGAGACTTCTTTGTATGCAGCCTTTCTGCCACAGGAGACTCGGGAAGGACTGCGGCAACCATTTCACTACTGAGGTTGGCATTAGGGTCAGTAAATAATTCAGGCAATACCACAATGCCGGGTACGTGAGAAGGTTTGGAACATGATGAAGATATATCAACCTTTATCTTCTTGTTGTTTTCTGATACTAGACCTACTATAGGGTTTAATGGCCTTTTCATATTCAACTTCTTCCTTTTGGGAGATTCTGTTTGAGTGTGAAGATTGGAATTTGCCAAATTATTCAATAGTGAATTGATTTGTCGAGTATTTTCTATGTTGCGTGCTATGAGCACACATGGTTCTCTTTTCAATAATTCTCCATCTAGGCCTATGATGGCAGCATGATGCTTTGTGGAACACTTGGCATCATCACTGGACAAATGTGTTGTAACCTTTTTTGGAGAAGAATGAGACGACTGCCTACCTTCCAATTTCCGCACTAAAAAAAAACAATAAGAAAGAAAGAAATATTTATTAGGCTTTTAAGATTAGAAAGTGCTTTCTCCCCCATATGCCTGCAGTAGAGGTCTGCATTAAGCAACTTTTAAAGGACATCGAAATGCTAGCTCTATTTAAACACCATTCAAAGTACAGTAATGATTTGTTGTAAAACTAAGAACTATGGCGAAAATTACAACTCGTGTCTCCACTCCAGGAGTAAGCTATAAATTATTTTGAAGTTGATAATTCACTTCTAGAGCCGACGGTTTTTTGTCGCAGCTAGTCTCAAGCTGCTAGCATCGGCGGGAGATGAGATATGTCGTACGCGCGTCTAATAGGCCTAACACTGTCATACCAAACGAACTATTAGCGGTAGCTCACTCAACACAATTAGACGTTAATCTGTAAAGTTTTCTCTTTCTATTAAATGCTCTATTTTTGCCCCTTTCACTTTTCCTCACAGTCATTATACTTGCCCCTTCTTCCAAACACCTTCATATTTCACCCACCCATCGTCTCGATTACATAAGTTGCAAAAATAAATATATGACACAAAACCCAAATATCATCATCACGAGAAGCATATCGTACATAATGGGGAAAATTGATTTCAAATTCTCCAAATTTACCGTATTAACAAGCACAGTTTTTATGTAGGCTAAGGTAGGGCATAGGCCTAGGCCCTTATTACTTGTTTCACTTTATGCTAGGCCTAGGCCTAGGCGTAGGCTAATAGCATTGGCTACGCTTACTGACTAAGTTTACCACGCAAGCCGAGCTCGAGATCGTAAGCTCGAGCTGGACATTGCACGAACTGAATTTGCCTGAGAAACACCTAAGCTTGAACCCAACTCAGCTCGGTGAAGAAGCCGAGCCAGCACGCGCCGTGCGATCTCAAATTGCGTGATAAACACATGCGGACCGAACTGTGTACATACGTACATTCAGCAAGCGGTTAACCACGTCTTCTTTTTCAGCACGAACCAGACAGGTAGTATTTAGTACAATCTCAAAGTCCGTGGTGAACGATTACCGAGCTATTGAGCTCGAGCACGAGCTGGGCTCGCGTGGTAAACGTAGCCTAGTCACTGTCTAATTATTGAGTTAACTGACAAACCCTATATCTTTAAGGTATGCAAAACATCATGTAAATGGGTAGCCTAGCCCAATACAATATACAATTATTGGCATCAACAATGTAACAATGTGAAATATAGGCCTAGATGCCCACTTAGTAAATCTTAAGGGAAGGGTTGCCTCTGCCACCGAGCTAGGCCCTAGGCCTATAAGGCCCAGCTGCAGAAGAGAGCTTTACGAAGTAGGCCTAGGGCCTACCGCCTACTAGGCCTAGGCATAGGGCTACTACCTAGCCTAGGCCTAGGCCATTGTGTTTAAAATCCCTTACGGGGGGGGTATTTCTAACTCAATGCCTAGGCCTAGACCAGGCCTAGGCTAGCCTACTACTAAGACTGAACCCAATAAATATTCTTTTCTATTCTAGGCCTATAGCTAGGCCTAGGCATAGGCCTAGATAACCTTTTGAAGTGCGTAGGGCTAGGTCTAAAGGTGCATTCACAATCTTTACTACTACTAATGGTTTAATGATTAAGACTAAGACAAACCTTAGTCACAGCCAATCAGAGCGCAGTATTCTCCCTCCCAGCCAATGAAAGAAGCCTGTGGCTTAGGCCTAGTCTTAATCATTAAACCATAGTAGGCCTACTAGCCTAGGCCTAGGCCGTGATAACCTAAAAATCAGCGTACTTCTTCAGCACTGGACTAAAAACACCGTTCCAATCAATTAGAAATTAGGTAGGCCTACCCGCAAGAAGATTCGGTATTCTTAAATGCACTACACATACTTTTCATATTTGCTTGTTAAATAAAAATTCGTGTCTTTCTAGCGACGACTCGCTGTGGCCACTCGGTCTTCATGATAAACAGCCAAACACAGAACACCAACATTATTAACACACCAGTAACACCAACATTGTAAAATAAAAGTTCAGTTCGGTGGATTCACGTGCACCGACGCAAATGCAAGTAAGAAGAAACACTGGGCCTTTGAGGCTTTGACTAGAATAGACAGAATAAAGTATATTATATAATATTTACAAGGGTTAACGAAGTTGAACCAGTTTCAGCTTTTAGCACGCTCTGCACAATCTTTTCAAGGGCGCTTTGCGCGGGTCTTTTGAAATGACGCTGCTTCCGACATGGCTGCAGTGGGATTTATGATCAATGAAGAGAATATGAAGTTCGAATTTGAAGTAAGCACAAAAGCCTTTAAGGTATTTCCATACATTAATACGGTGAGACATGTTAATTTAAGTGCTAAGAGTCTTAACCTCAAATGGTAGGCCTAGGCCCTAGACCTAGGGCCTACAAACTTTCAAAGTGACATAACCTAGCTTTTTTATTACCAATTGACAACACGTACCTAGGTCTAGGTCTACTGTCATGTTAGGGCCTAGTACGCCTAGGCCTGTAGGTTTATAATTCAAATGGTAAGTCGATTCTTTAAATTGGCCTATATACTAATAAGTAGGCTACTTATTGTAATCCTATTTTGTAGGCATTATCCTAAACTTGTAGATAAGTTGATCACAACATGGAGGCCTAGGGTTAGGGGCCTACTGCAAATTGCAAGTACTAGAACTTACGGAAGTAGGCTAGTTTTGTGGTAGGTTCGACAATCCATGTCTAGGCCTAGGCCTAGCTAATCCGAACAGTTCTTCTGTACCCAAGTCTCTCCTGATGATTCAAACCTAGGCCTACCCTAGCTCTTTCATTTAATTTGACTGTTTTACCTATATATTATGTTTGACCGTACTAACTACCTAGGTGATTTTATTTACAGATTAAAAAAATTAATAAACGACCTCACATAACGGACACGTCTACGCAGACAGACGATCTAGATGAAGCTACCGGCGCCACGGAGCCTGTGTCGGAACTCAGTGTCGCCAACGCATGGGTGTTGGATGGCCCGAGCCTGGCGCAACAGGTGGAGCAGGCTGCCCAGAGTGCCATGCAGCGCACGGGCTTTGTCTACGAGCCCACCAGCGGCATGTACTACGACTACAACACCGGCTATTACTACAACGCAGAGATGGGTCTCTACTACGACGGCAACGCGGGAAACTATCTCTACTACGAGGAGGAGACGCAACGGTACGTTATCCACTCTCGGGCGGCCACGGTCACTCCGAGTGACGCCCAGGCTGTGGCCCTTCCCGCGGAGGAGCCAAACGTTGTGCGCGAGACCGCGAAGAGAAAGAAGAAAGCGGCAAGGCGGAAGAAAGCGGTCGTAGAAGATGAATCCTCGGAAGAAGGCGAATGCTCGGATAGCAGCGGAAGTTCTCCGGCAAGCCTACCGGACGAGACGAAACCAGCAACCATCCCATCGGAGGAACTGACTGTTCCTTCGGAGGAACCGACCATCCCATCAAAGAAACTGACCATCTCATTGGAGGAACCGACCGTCCCATCGGAGGAACCGACCATTTCATCAGAGGAACCGACCATCTTATCAGAGGAACCGACCATCTCGTCGGAGCAACCGACCATCCCATCGGAGTATCTGACTGTCCCATCGGAGGAACTGACCATCCCATCGAAGGAACTGACCATCCCATCGGAGGAACCGACCATCTCATCGGAGCAACTGATTGTGTCATCGAAGGAACAGACCATCCCATCGGAGAAACTGATCATCTCATCGAAGGAACGGACCATCCCATCGGAGGAACTGACTCTCCCATCAGAGGAATTGACCGTCCCATCGGAGGAACGAGTGCACGAGGCGATGCCGGAGAACATCGAGGGGTTCAAGACCGGTGTGAGCAAGGGACAGTCGCTGCACAAGGACAGGGACTGGAGGACAGAGCCGGTGAGTGGTGGACTTCTACTAGATTGCTTGTTTCCTGACCCTAACCATAGCTATAGAGTATTGTTAGATTAGATTAGATTAGCCTAAACACTTCAAGGCTGCAAATAGGCCATAACTGCTCAGTGGCAACCTGTTCAAACCTCCCTTGTTGTAGTCGTTGCGGTTGCCGATGGATGGGGATTGGAGGAAAGGTCTTCTGGAGGATTTTGTGTTAAGCCGCATTCACATAAATGACTATTGATTACTGACTATTGACTATTGACTAGTGATTATTGACTACCCAAAGAAAGATATGAACACTACACAACTAAGTTCTTTGACACGTATGATCTGCCACCTAGAACAAATGAATCAAACTGATTGACAAACAACGAGCTGTCAAAATAATAAAATTGCAACATTATGAAGAAAACGAGGTATGGCGGCGATAGTAACTGTTCACCAGTTAAAACGTTTAATGATGGGCTTAACCAAGTTGTGAAGGTTTTGTATGTTTCTTGTTTGTTTTGAAGATTTGTTTTCAAAATAAGAATATTTTATTGTATGACAGCTTCATAAAAATAATAAATAAACAATATTCGCCGGAAATAGTCAAAAACAAATATACACTTGACAGTAATTGAATAGTGGTATTGACTTCCGTTGCTCCACATTCATTGGCTGAACGCGAACGTTGTGATTGGTTGTAACTATGACTTCCAGATATCTTCAATTCGTTAGTCAATAGTCAATAGTCATAAGTCAAAAGTAAAGTTGTGTGAACGTCAGCACGTATCGCCTAGGCCTATGGTTCAATTCGCTTAGTCACTAATCAATAGTCAATAGTCAATAGTCACTAGTCATTTATGTGAACACGGCTTTACTAGTGGGAGAGGGCTTAAATATATAATTAGCAGATTTGCACTATTTATTAGACCCACTTACATTTATACTGTAATCTTATTTTTCAAGCAGCCGTAGATTATTTTAATGATGAAGAATGTTAGGCCTATAATTATTAATTAGAGGTGCTATTATTTTATTTGCGCCAATGTTTGCGCAATAATGGATGTAAGAAATAAAACTAATAAAATCATTTCTTCTTAACTTCTTCTTTTGATATGCTCACAATTGACATAGTGGCAGATTTTTTTTACTTACAAGTGTAAGTTTAACAGATAAAAATCAAATAGAAATACAGTGCAACTTTGTGAGTCATCCAGTGTCGTTTTGATATATTTGCTGCAAATCGCTATAAAAACCATTGTTAATTTTCTTTTGATAGGCTACATTGTCTGAGCGTGAGAGCAAGTCGCTAAATTAATGTGCCTACATTAGTAACACAATGGATATAAAGTCCTTTCAGACATACTCCTACTTATACAATACAATTAATCTTCCTGCAGACTCCTTCGCCCCCCCCCCCCCCCCCCCCAATCCTATGCATGATAAAAACCGTGACTTAGGTAGGGAGCCCTGGGCTGGTGACACTCTGTAACCATTATTAGGCACTTTTATTGTTGCCTGTTATCTGTATGTAATATTCTAATGTAGGCCTTTTAGTCTAGAAAAACATGCTTATAGCGTGTCAGCTTTGTAAAATTATTACTCTCAATCAAATCCCAGTTAATTTACTTTGAAAATTATGAAATTGAAAACAGGACATAAATCTTATTTCATTTATGTAGCCTTCTTAACTTAGGCCTACTGATTGTGTTTTAATTTCTTAACAAAAGATATCAAATAATACCTACATAATAATCAGCTGCCAATTAATAAATACCTGTATATTTAGCCTACAGGATTATTAGTGTAGTGTGTTTGTGTAATTCTAATATGCACCCTGTTACATAAGGTTAGAAAATGACCTGTGTAATGGGGAAGGGGGGGGGGGAGAGGTTAATACATCATTCGTTTTCTACTTCTTTGGAGGGAAAGCGTTGTGGTAGACAGATCCAACTACCGGCATTGAAATTTCGGGTCTTTGTTACGTCAAGATTGACTAAACACGGTCTAAACTAGATCTAAACAAACAACCCTGGTAGGCTATATTTCTAAAGATAGTTTTCTAACTTCTCCTGTATTGCTCACAAAAAAACCTGTTATTGTCTAGTTGTAAATAAACAAATTAAGAATATACTCCCAAATTTGAAATATGTAGTAGGCCTACCGGTACAGTGCCTATATTATGTCTACCATACTAGCTAGTTGATTTTATTTCCAGATTAAAAAAGTGAATAAAATGCCTCCCATAACGGACACGTCCACGCAGACAGACGACCTAGATGAAGCTACCGGTGCCACGGAGCCTGTGTCGGAACTCAGTGTCGCCAACGCATGGGTGTTGGATGGCCCGAGCCTGGCGCAACAGGTGGAGCAGGCTGCCCAGAGTGCCATGCAGCGCACGGGCTTTGTCTACGAGCCCACCAGCGGCATGTACTACGACTACAACACCGGCTATTACTACAACGCAGAGATGGGTCTCTACTACGACGGCAACGCGGGAAACTATCTCTACTACGAGGAGGAGACGCAACGGTACGTTATCCACTCTCGGGCGGCCACGGTCACTCCGAGTGACGCCCAGGCTGTGGCCCTTCCCGCGGAGGAGCCAAACGTTGTGCGCGAGACCGCGAAGAGAAAGAAGAAAGCGGCGAGGCGGAAGAAAGAGGTCGTAGAAGACGAATCCCCGGAAGAAGGCGAATGCTCGGACAGTGGCGGAAGTTCTCCGGCGAGCCAACCGGACGAGACGAAACCAGCAGACGTCCCCTCGGAGGAACGGAGCGTCCCCTCGGAGGAACTGACCGTCCCCTCGGAGGAACCCGTTGTGTGGCCGCCGTGCATGAGGGTCATCGTGACTGAGACGGGCGTGGAGGGTCTGAGTGTGGGCACGCTGTTCATCGTGACCTGCAAGGGTGGCACCCTGGGCAGGGAGGGGGCCGACCACGCCGTTCTAGTGCCGGACATGAACGTCAGCAAACACCACGCGAGGTTCGCGTACGCGGAGGGCGCGTACAGCCTGGTGGACCTGGGTAGCCGCAACGGGACCTACCTGGACGGGAAGCGAGTGTCGGCGGCCAAGAGGGAGAGCGACCCCGTGTCTGTGCCTCACGACTCCTCGCTGACGGTCGGGTCGGTGTCGATGCGCTGCCACGTCCACGCGGGGGCCGACACGTGCGCTGCCTGCGAGCCCGGCCTGGTCGCGCCGTCGCGCCGCGCGTGTGTCGCGTCGGCGCCCGCTGACCGGCGCTCCGAGCTGACGAGGCTGCGTCGACGCTTCGGGCTGATGGGCGCCGCCCCCCCCGCCGCCCCCCGCGGCTACGAGGACCGAGCGACGGCGCGGAGGGCGACGGTGGGATCCAGCCACGACGGCAACGAGAAGACGAGGACGGCATCTGTCCACGAGGCAATCGCCGAGGACAACCTGGGCTTCAGGATGCTGGCCAAGATGGGCTGGACCAAGGGACAGGCGCTGGGCAAGGACGGGGACGGGAGGACGGAGCCGGTGAGTACCCGTAGCGTAGCTACAGAATATCTTTGGAGTCGTTCCATTTCATTTATTGATCATCCTGTGAATACGTAGGTCTACAACTATGCGTAACATACGCATGGTCATTTCCTTAAAACTAACTAGGCATTGGTCTAAACTGAATTATAATAGTATAATGGATATTCTATTTGTGGTGCCGAAGGGGATTGGAGGAACAGCTTTCGATTTATGGCGTTTTCCAATGGCTCCACCGAGTGAGCATTGAACATTTAAAACAAGAATGCACATTGATACAGTCTAGGCTCACTAGTGTGCACTGAGCGCATATCATTGGAGAATGCCGTAACGCTCCTAAACATTGAACCTTTCTCATTAATGCGACCCCAGCGAGTTGCCAAAAACTTGTGAGATGATTTAAACAAATATGTTGACAAAGGCAATTACAAAATAATGTGACTAATGAAGTAGCCTACTAATTATTTTCACCATGGCAAAAATCAATCGGAAAACAAGTAAGTTGGTAGCTTACTGTAAATATTTCATAATTCAAGCCACTGCGTAATACCTAAAAAATATATGATTAATTAACAAGGCACTGGTCATGAAGTAACATGCAAGTAATATGACCAGCAATATACCTCTAAAACTGTTAAGATCGAGATAGCGCTGCAAAACTGTGCCATTGTCTGCGCCATTTTAGATTCAACAATTCGAATGTTCAACATTTGACAGCTAAATGTTATCTTTGTCTTGGTTCATTTCTGTGAGACTACAATACGTACAATCTCCTTTTAGCACCGTATTGTATGCTATCTTTCGCTTCCTTTGAAACAATTTGGTAACTGAAATACATTTTCAAGAACCTCTAGCCGACCAATAAACTTTTAATATTTAAACGGATAATAGCTTTCTCATAGCCTACCTTTTTGCAATTGACAGTTTAAGTTTTTCCATCGCAATCAATAAGCACTGCGTCACGTAGGAAAACGTCAATAATTGAAATTGAATCGAAATCCAAATGGAAATGGTCAGTAATCATGTTGTCCTGGTCACGCTCTAGCTTGCATTTTACGAATGAAAGTCCTGTACTTGCTAACACATCCACATCTGAACATTGCAATATTCTTTCGAGTTAACCACGCTAAACCTACCTGTTCCTACTGGCAAGAAGATTCCAGCCCGCAGCGGAAGACCACTCGGTTGTGATTTTGAAATCATCATACATGATTCATGTCATCATAATTCTCATTGTTTCTTTATTGTAGGGCCTATATTTTTTTTGAATATACCATGTCTGCTTGCATCTACATAGATGCAGCATCTTTCCGAACGATTGTCTCATGTGCTAAAACAAGAGAGTGAGCTTTATTCGGGCAGACATTTGCAGTGTTTGACGTAAAATGCAACCATAAATTATTACGTGCATTTATAATACTTAAATGTAACATAATTCATCTCTTCACAGTGTTATTCAGTCAACAGGTAGCTTTCATCCAATTTCGCCTGATGCTAGACATTTGGTGGTTTTCTACAATACAAAAATGACCACATTTGTGTATTGCCTTTCAGCCAGTTATATTTTTAAATACATCTAATACACTCCAGAAATAAAGTAAGAGTAAATTTGTATTCATAATGTACTCACTCAGTTACAAGAACTGATTTTGAGTGGGAGACGTTTAAACCAAAATTTTTGCCTATGGCTCTGCTCCCATACCCCCATTCTTGGTCCTTTTTATATGCAAGTACGCTGCCGGTGAAAGTGCTAATAACTGTATGCGAGTACATTATTGAGTGAATTTTCTAGGGATGGTGCTAGTACTATGAATGACAATCTATGCTTTCTGGGCCCAGTTCTTACAAGTACAACTCGAGACATTTTAGGTAATGCCACCTTCAACCAATTATAAATTGCTTGCCTTATATAGAGACTACAAATGTATACTGATTGTCAATTAAATAAACGATGCGTAAGGTTGATAAGAACAGAAACTGAAACAATTCTACTTTATCTGAAACAAATGCAATTGAATTTTGAACTTAAAAATTATGTTAGCAAAGTAATTATTACTTTGAATTGTTAATTGTCATTAACCATAGGCCTAGTATCTTAAGTCCCATTTTAATACTGTAATACTTGTTGGGTATGCTGCTAAACCTCGTGATAATATTTACAGTATGTATGAGATACTTGCATAACATTACTATGACTAAGCTTCAACCCTTGAAAAGTCGAAAATTAAAATGTAATTCGAAGATATGCATAAAACTCTCATGAATGCCAGCATATGCATAGGGCCTACTACAAAATACAAATACTTATTTTAACTTGGTCATTTGTCGAGGTGTTAAATTTCATACTGAAATATTGTAATCTCATAGGTATAGGCCTAACCTTCTTAAATAGCAATAAGCCTGCAACATTTAGGCCCGGTATTATGAACTTGGGACGAATGGTCACGAACATGAACTTCCCGCGTAATAGATGAAACGTCTACCACCTCCGTACAGTGCTGCCACCTCGTGTGTGAACGTGCAACTAAACTGCTTCGTCTAGTTGCCGCCTCGCGCGCTAGTGTGTGACGCGTATCGAGGCGCGTGAATTCAAGTTTCGTGTACGGTTGCACAACTGTCACATTAAACGATCACTTGCTAAATGGAGAATGGCTGGTTTTACGGTAATCGCGTGGCATTGTTGACTTGCAACTGACGTCACAGCCGAACTACAATAATGTAACAAATGAATCGAACTGATGGACAAACAACGAGCTGTCAAAATAATAAAATTGCAACATTATGAAGAAAACTAGGTAGGCCTATGGCGATAGTAACGGCTCACCAGTTAAAACGTTTAATGATGGGCAACCAAGTTGTGAAAGTTTTGTATGTTTCTTGTTTGTTTTGAAGATTTGTTTTCAAAATCAGAAAATTTTATTGTTTGACAGCTTGTTGTTTGTCCATCGATTCATTTCATTTGTTTCATTGTTGTAAAGCAAGCTTGCAAGATGGCGATGTGATTAAGATCATGATTGTTTTTAATAAGCGACATATCCAATATACGGTATTGAGTACACTGCACGGAACGTTGTATTTTAACATTAAAAGCACAGATAACAAGCTAATTTGTTATCTGTGTTAAAAGTATATTTCGCGATATATAGAATGTTGTATATTTCCCTGTGTGTAGTCCAACCACACGTAACATGTGATATTATAGTTTTAACGCATAAACAAACACATTTTCAATTGATAATTTTTCTTTAAATATACAATATTATTGAAATATTACACTAAATTCTCTTGGAATGACATCACATTATTTCCATAAGGCAATTTTAAAATTATGTAGATTAATTTTTAGCGAAGTTTTCCGCGTGTTTGGACGACACAGGCACCTATACACTAAAGTGGACGATCCACTAGACTAGAAAATTGCTATTTGCTATACGAGCCTCTTTTTCCCGACATGGCTATATTATTTCAAAACCATAGTCCTCATGACTTGGTGTGAACTCGTCCTCAAACCACACGACGATAACTAACGGTGGAATCAACAACGGTCAACGAGGCCAGTTATGACAACCATCCATCAAGAGAACGACTCGATGAGATCTTCCTTGTAGCTCTACTAGCCTGTAGACAAGGCGGTGTTTGTGGGGGGGGGGGGGGGGGGGGCGTGCATGATCACACCCGTGCAAGAGCAAGATTATATAGCTCTCACAAACAAGAATTACATTTCTGGGATATTGACATTTATCAATTTGAAATTAGGGGTTTTTTTGTTCGATGTTTTTGCGTACTTACTTTAAAAATTTGTATTTTTGTTAGATTTCTAAAAAAAAAAGAAGTTTTTTTTTTTAAATTTTTCATCGTACTATGAGCTCCTGATTTGAAAATCATGCATTCTAATTTTGATCTCTAAATATTTAACAAATTAATAATACATAAAGTTACGTACGAAGAGCTATGTCCATATAGTACCAACTTCATTTCCTACTTCTCTATAGTTCCTGCCGTCTCCATTAGGGATAATTTACGACCTTAGGTTGGATGTCGCACAGCGGGCAAGGTTAATAAAGCTTGTGTAATGTGTATACTCTACAAAATTTGTGAAAGAACGGCAAGAATTTGCGATCGGTATGGGGCTAGTATATAGTTATTATATACACGAGTGCAGCGGTGCAGTCAAATCCAGCTCCTGGCAACACCAACAAACATTAGATCGGACGAACAGCCTCATTAGCACCGAACCCGTCTCTCGTGGGAAAACTCTCCACTTCATTTCTGTATCTATTTTTAGCCGGCGGATAAAAATATCTAGCCGATATATACGGGCGTGTTGTGTTGTTGAGAGGTTCCTTATTGTACGTGTACGTTTACGTGTACACGCTGGAGTCGAGTGTAAACGTCGGTGCATGGCCGGCTACTGCAACTGGATTGAAAGTCGGGTGCGCGCGAGACATCTTCCGTGCGTCGCGGTTTTGTCTCGGCCGCAGTTGCGCGAGATAATTCGGACTGACTGGCGGTAATAAACATGACGTATACGTAGAGTTGTTTGTTTTTCGCGGACCGCGAAATCGCGAAAAGTGTTGATAAAGAAGGGGTAGATAAGCGAAGTGTATATCTGTTGATGGGCAGCTTAAAAACATCAAAATTTCACCGCGAAAATCCGCGAAATCCGTCAATTTCCAGTCATAACATCGTAATTTGTATTAAAGAGCGAAATAACACGAAATCTCGATTGTTTTTAATTTATTATAAACATTTTTAAAAAAATTTCATTTATTATTACAGTCAAACGTCATTACAACACAATCGCGGGGACCTAATATTTTTTCATTATAATGATGATTTCGTTAAGAAGATCAACGATTTATTTTTGCTGAAATTCGGCGTCAAGCAGAGCAAACGAGTACAATTCTGAGGGATTTTACGTGACGGACAAGTAGATTCTTATGTGTTGTGACTGCCGCCTTTAAAGGCGGATTCACAATTGAAATAAGAGTTGAAATAGTGAAATAGCAATAAGGTTTAAGCGAAATGGAACATGCAATAACAATGCTTTGGTTCACAACTGTCACAGTGGATTGAAATAGTCATAAGAAATTATTCAATTCCATTTCTTATTTCAACTTCTTATGACGAACCAATCAAAGCTCGAGAAGAGAAGGCCTACTCCAGTCGAACCGGATATTATCGTCGTTGTTGTTGTTGTTGTTGTTGTCGTCGTCGTCGTCCACGTTAGGTAGGCTTCTTGCAAGCTTGTTTTACAACAATGAAACAAATTAAATGAATCGATCGGCAAACATCAAGCTGTCAAACAATAAAATATCCTGATTTTGAAAACAAATCTTCAAAACAAACAAGAAACATACAAAACGTTCACAACTTGGTTGCCCATCATTAGTCGTTTTAACTGGTGAGCAGTTACTATTGCCATACCTCGTTTTCTTCATAATGTTGCAATTTTATTATTTTGACAGCTCGTTGTTTGTCGGTGCTGGCGCTGCGAGTGGAAAAAAGTCGCAGTGCAAAGCCACATTTGGCCAAGGCCTGCTATAGGTTTGGAGTAGGCCGTGACTATGGCGTCAGATCCGGTCGAAAAGTGCTCGATTGAAACGCTCTCCTATGTTGAAATAAGGTACTACGAAACTGTTGTGAACCAGTTGCTTGTTATTTCACTATTTCACGGATTCTTATTTCAACTCTTATTTCAATTGTGGATTGGCCTTAATTTGACCATACAGACACACTAGACAAACACAGGTAATGGTAATGTTAATACACTTCGTATTAAGTACTAGTTTGTACATACAATTCAAGTAAATTAAATTACATTAAAATTCCTTTTTAATTTAAACATGTTTCTGGTGAAATTTACAGTTAAAAATCTCCCAAAAAGCATAACAACGCCATAACATCGAAATTATTAAATCTAAAAACGAAATTTAAGAAAACATAACACCATTTACAAACACCTCTACGTATACGGTATACGTATTAAGATTTTTTTAACTTTTTTTTTTAAATTATTTGATTATTTATTATTATAAACGATCGAGAGGAAGACCACGACAAAGATAGCACGACAAAGTGAGGAAGAATGTGGAAATGCGAGGAGGGGACTGGAATGTAGTTGAGAGGGAAGAGTGGTGGCAGGATAGAAGAAGATTGAGAAGCTTATCTTATTGCCGACTCAACGCAGAGTTGGATGTGGCAACAGATGATGATGATGAATTATTTATTATTTAATTTTAGTTGAAGTTGGATGTAAATCAAGACTGCTTCTCTACCTCGACCTGTCTGACTAGGGTGGCCCTACCAGAAGCATACGCTTCTGCCAGCATACCTTCGGGATCAACAAAGCACGCAAACCTACCCACCCACCCCACGATAAGATAGCAGTCCCTGGGTATAGGGTGAAAAACGAAAGTAATCGTATTTATTCGCATTCATAACACATTTAAGTGTAAACACGTTCCTATCCCAGAGTGAATGAAAACATTTACGAAATAGCATATTTTGTGCATTGATAAAATAATATTTTATCAGTGTTATGGGCTAGTTGTGCTTGTGCACCAATGTTTGTTAGACACGTAGGCGTACTGGTACACGTATAATGTTCACCTCTTAGCAATAAGCCAGCAAACTGAAATATTTGCATCTTTGTTATAAAATATAATAAGGTTTTTTCTTATTTCCAAATAAGTAACATGCGTCGTTGTCGGTCGGTGCTTTATACATGCCTGTTTTGTATGTTGCTTGTGAACAGTTCGTCTGTGTGCTTCACTTGCTGGTGGTGTGTATTGCCTGCCACCTGTTGATTGTTCAGGCAGTCGTATACTGTTCTAGAAGAATCGGGCGACGATTTAGTACTGTATATTATTGATTCAGACTAGATTTACGATGAAAGTAACCTGTACAAGGTTATGGTTGACTTTCTGAATAACTTCAACTGATTAGCGCAATAGTGTTCCAAATGTATAGTGACTGTGTGACGTCATTCCGCTTATCTCAACGCTGAATATTGAAAAACGCTTATTTTAGAATATGGACCTCAGTTTTTTTATTTTTTTTATTTTTATAAATGCAGTGCAGACTTGAGATTTTCTTAGTTTGACGCTCCCCTGCTGCTCCCCTCCTGCTCCCCTCCATCGCTATGTGACCACCCCTAACCCCCGTAACAATTAGACAATCATATCATTCAATAAACTTGAACTTGGCTTTTGGGGTATAGCCGCGTCAGTTATCGCTTAAAACCTGACGTTTCGCTCTGAAAATGGGTAGTGTAACCTGCCCGAAACGTCACCTTTTAATTAAGCGATAATCGACGCGGCTATACCCGAAAGCCAAGTTCAAGTTTATTGAATGATTCGGGCCGCGAAAGCCTACGTGAGTGTTTAACCATATCATTCGTTTCATATTATATTATTTACAATCAGTCATATCTGCTATGCTGGGCGGTGGTCACATAACTGGGGGGTGGAGCTTCGAACCATGTCAAACTAAGAATGTAGGCCTATCTGCATAATGCCCGAGAAGCGAACGTCGCGCTCCGCCTCGCAAGCCCTGGTGTGCCACTTGCTCCTTTGCGTCGAGCAACGATAAAAATCCCTACTTTATGATCTTAATAATATGCACGACGAATTTGTTTCGTCTGTTGCCGTTCGCCTTACAAGCTACTGGTCTACAGATCAATTTGCGCGATAGTGGCCGGTTTGTTGCGTCGAGCCACCGTGGCCGGTCGGGTGCGCATGCACCGACTACTTGCGGTGGCGGCCACGGGAGGCAGCACTTCCTCGCGTGCAATGTGACCATCCACGCGGTGAAAAATATTAACAAAGTATAAGGTAAAGTAATCGCTTCCTTACACCTGCAGCTACTATACCTGTTCGAATGTTCGGTAAACCCCGATTGCCGATACCGCCGATTTATGTAAATCAAAGGTAGTAAAGATGTCTTCTTTATCAACATCTGTTCGGGCTAGTTCGTGAGTTCCTGGTTGTGTGAACATAGCAGCACCCTTGCCTGGTTGTGTGAACCTAGCAGCACCCTTGCCTGGTTGTGTGAACCTAGCAGCACCCTTGCCTGGTTGTGTGAACCTAGCAGCACCCTTGCCTGGTTGTGTGAACATAGCAGCACCCTTGCCTGGTTGTGTGAACCTAGCAGCACCCTTGCCTGGTTGTGTGAACCTAGCAGCACCCTTGCCTGGTTGTGTGAGCCTAGCAGCACCCTTGCCTAGTTGTGTGAACCTAGCAGCACCCTTGCCTGGTTGTGTGGTTTGTTGATGTGATATTTGAGTTTTACGTCCCATATTCTTGCAACTTGGCTAAATATCGAGACGATGAATAGGTGAAATGTTTGGAGGAATGGGGCAAGTAGGAGGGCGAAGAGGAAAAGTGAAAGGTGAAAGGGGTGGAAAAGGGAGGATGTGGAGTGCATTTCATCTGGCTTCTACACCTCGATCTCTCCGGCCGGCTAGTATTACCCTACCAGAAGCATACGCTTCTGCCGGCATAGCCCTCGGGATCACCAAAGCACACAAACCTGCCAAGTCTTTGGACTTGCTCTATAAGAACAACTATATATACATGTAAAAGCATTATGTTGCATGTATATGCTAATTTCCTTATATAGTATGCTTAATGAGCAACTGAATGTAGTTTTAAAATGTAACTGTTCTATTATTTACTTTCGTACATTACATTACATTATTATCATTATTATTTTTTAACCTGTTTGATCTCATGGTGTGATGTAATTCGCAATTTGAATTTAGCAAATCGAGCTTATATCTTCATAGTCTTCGCTCTGTAGTCTTTGCTGGCTGTTGCTGTTTCGCAGCTTATCACAGTTGATGCACTAGGCCTAAGTATTAACAAGTATTAACAAGACATTAATTCTATCGCGGGCATTAAACGGAATATTATTTATCGTTATACGAGCTTCACTGTGGCCATTAGATGTTGGTGGCTTCGTGCAGACGTGTAAAGCGTGCTTTTTAAAATACTGTTGCCTTTTTTTTACCACCGTAATATATAATACTATCTAGAATACATGTTACCCATAGAGTGGTTTCACAGCACATTGTGTATGATGACGTCGTAGATAGATGGACGGGTGAGTCGGAGCCAATCAGCGGGTGGCTTTTTCAAATACTGACATTTGGTTGGCCAATGCCTCACTCGTCTATGACGCCAGCATCCACAAGGTTGTTGTGGAACGACTACATTGCTTGACACGTCGAGGATACCTTGGAAAATATCCTCTCTCCATCTCTCTCCACTCGTCTTGCTTTCTTGTTGGTACAAGTATGAAACTAGAATATAGAGTTGACTTATTTCTTCGTCTTGTTGTGACAGTGTGTTTCATACAGTTAGACAAGTTGCATCAGTATCTACCACTTCCGAGAGGTCAGAGTGACTGCGCCAAGTTATGACAAGTAGTATGGACAGCAAAGCAACAGGTCGGAACCAAGGAGGTTGTATATAGTGTAACATCTGGAGGCGCGGTGGTATAGGATTCTTGGTCGACCGCGTGAAGCCGTCGCGCGGCTGGAGGGGTAAGGCCAGGCCGGGAAGGTTTCGAGCGGTGAGCGAAACCAATACATACAAGGACATTGAAAACCACTACTGTTCTGGGTAGTTTAATTATTAAATGTATTTCAACAGCGCTTAATTGAATTGATTAAAATGTATATGGTCATAACACAATTTAAAATAGTTTTGTTGATATTAAACGTCACATATTGTTAATGAATAAGAATAACGTATACATGAGTAACATACACTCAAACAATATTTATATTTATTCAACCATCACATATGCGTGTATGAGAATTGCAATAATAAAGACGCGTCACCAACATTATTTGCATCGATATAATAAACATAGCTAGCAATGAAAATATCACAATAAGAAATAAGAATACAATGTTTGCTTTTCTAGTATAACAATCTCACATTAATCACTTAGGCACATAAAATAAAGACAACATTATAAAGACAAGTAAGATACAAATAAGAATACCTTTTTGCATTTATATTAACAATCTTGTATTAATTACTTATGGGCATGACTATAAGAGGGGTCACATTAACAAAACAAAATAATGATATTAGCATTATAAAGTATATAAATGCAAGTAAGAAAAGACAAAAATTCGAGTACACTATTTGAATTTATATTAACAATCTCGTATCACTTGTGGGCATGACTGTCAGGGGTCACATTAACAAAACATAATAATATTATTAGCATCATAAAATATATAAATACAAGTCAAATAAAAATAGGAATACACTATTTGAATTTTCTATTTAACAATCTCATTTTACAATCACACATGGGAACATGACTTATTTCGGGCTCATACACTTAAAGTAAAACAATAGCCTATTTATATTTTAGAATAATGTTACTATTTACAATATATTTTATTATATACTATTTACAGTATAGTCAAATAAAGACGTTTGTTGCAATCGAGTGTCACGGCTTTCGCCAAAAATGTCAATATAATTACACAACTATTCACTGAATGATGTACGCACCTGTGGAACGTTACGTTGTCAGGTTTCGCATTCCATCGAAGGCTACAACCGTATGCTGCACAACTGCACACCATCTTACTCGTTACATCGCTCTAATTATGTACAATCGAGTGTTTCGTGGGAGGTTTATCGCCATAAGAATGCGTGCATTACCGTCCTTGCCCGACCTCTCGTTCCCGGCTTGGGAGGGGAAGGCGATGCACTGACCGGCTTCACCCCCACCCTAACCACCGCGCCTCCAGATGTTACACTATATACAACCTCCTTGGTCGGAACGGCGCTAAGTTGCCCAACGAACGTTCTACTTAAACATTTCTACCTCAGATCCTTATCACTCACACAATCGAATGGAAAATAATGTGTCTAATGGAATGAAGTAGAAAACAATAAAAAAATGTTATGGTATATATATTTATATGTTGTTACTTATGATGTTTATGTTGCCACGTTTGTGTTGATTTCGAATTTTCGCTGCCAACTTTATAATTTTTCCATCTTTTCCCAATCCATTGTTTTAAATTGTAAGCGAGATATTTTCGTCTGTTTTATATTATAATAGTGAGAGTGACACTCGAAGAGAAATTATTTATTTTTTACTTTGTTGCTGATATTTTGTGTTATCGTTGGTCACAAAGCATGTGAGTGAGTAGAGGTGCAAGCGGAGACTAGTTGATTCTGCAAGCTCATGTGACATGGCATAGAGTAGAGGACAATGTACTCGTTGCGCATTGCACAAGACAAGACAGTCAGACACCAGAGGGTGGGGTCGCCATAGCGAGGGCGTTCATGTTGCAGTCTCTATAGTAATAATTAGTATAGCCATGCTTCTCGACTTGCGTTTCGCCGCTAGTGTTGTGTTGTGTCTCGTATGGATACGGTCTTACTTAATCGATTTATTAGATCGACGTCGCTGCAATCACGTCCAGTCGTGTGTGAGCTATTGCAGTTTCCCTGCATCGTTGCTCTGTTCTGCGACCCTATCACTTTCAAGCGGACTGGGCTCGGACTGACTTCAGTACGCACTGAGTTCGGAACCCGTTTAGCAAGCATACCCTCTAGTCCTATTAAACCGGGCTAGATCGGCTGAAATAAGCTCGAGCACTACACTCGACTCGCACCGCCAAGTGTGCGAGCCGAGTCCGCTTGATAAACGTACTGTATGATGCGCTCATGCTCATTAATAAATTAGTACACATTTAGCGCATACGCATGTAAAAGCTGTAGTTTCATACCTCTAGTGTATTCTTGTAAAGTTTTTGAGATTATTTCATTTCTCATTTTTTTGCTTTCGTTTGCTTTCGACAATGTCGTCCCTCGATCGGTAGATGCACTCGCTATTCAGAGTAACCCCGAGGTAAGTAATGCCCGAAGAGAGGCTGGTGATCACCCTACAGCAGGGATGAAGAAGCGAGGTGTCCGCTAAAATTCTGAGTAGAGACGGTCGCTCCACACGGTCTATTTCAACGACGGTATTCAACTCGAGATTTCCCGATATCTGCATTGTTTTTGTCCACTGTATTGACTGCACCAACCGTGAATGGAATGCGACCCCACCACGTCTGACAACAGGCGGGTGATATTATCACTATAATACTTTAGGGAAGAGAACGGGATGCAACTAGATTTAGGTTGGTATAGTTGTCACACGCATCACTTCACTATTACATAATCCGTGACGACACCACCTTGCAAGTTGACGTGGCGCGGTCCTGAATTAAGTTAAAACAACGTTATGCTGCCACCACTCACTCAATTTACTGTGGGAGTGAGACCACAAACAAGTAATTTAGGGAAAAACAATACAATGGAGGCGTGAATAGGTTCTTAAACTACATCGTAGTTGTTAAATGCAAACTTAGACAAACAAATACAGTAAAAATAGAATAATCTTTTGACTCACCAGGATATAAGCTTCTTGATGCGAAAAAAAAAACACGGTAAGTGCGCAGAGTTATTGAAAGATGCAGTTAGTGCCTAGTACTCAGGTCTATTCTAAAGGCGCGTCTCCACTGCGTCGGCAAAAGCCGCTCGGCCTGGCCGCGCGGCTTTTGCCGACGCAGTGGAGACGCGTCCGTCGGCCAGGCCGAGCGGCCTAAAAAGCCGCTCGGCAGGCCGAATCGTTTCCCGACTAATGTCGGTAAATATCAAAGGAAAGCGTGCCGAATGCCTCGTCGAGCTCAAGGAACCAATCAGGATGGTATGGTGGAAGGGGTTGATTTGAACGCGCGCAACTTAAAATATAAACCCAACATTGCCATATGTGGGTCCAACTGCCACCCCCAGTACATGTAGGGTCATTGACTGGCTCAGTGAAGCTGACTGGGTGACATAGGGATGATACATGCACACCTACAGTCCAGGTCGAAATCTGTAAGTCCCGTTTATCACCCTTTACACAAGTTTTTCGCAGAATTTTGAGATGCGCTGGATGGATGGTGTAAATATTTCTATTTTGGTTCATTCTCCTATTGTAGCACGTACAGTTTCATTTGTGCCTCGTCATGGAGTGGACCCAAGAACAAGTGCTTCGCTTGGTAGAAATGTATCGTGCTCGTCCTGTCCTACGGGATTGTACTGACAAGAAATACAAATTACGAAATAAAAGACATGACGCGTTTATGGAG
The DNA here is from genome assembly GCA_945910005.1 of Isoperla grammatica. NCBI lineage: Eukaryota > Metazoa > Arthropoda > Insecta > Plecoptera > Perlodidae > Isoperla > Isoperla grammatica. Next base: position 45,055,589 of record OX246738.1, on the reverse strand, counting down.
ATTGCCGTTTCCTTTGCGGAGGGCAAGGAAGAAGAAAAAAATGTGTCCTGTTTCCCGATTTTGGGTCCAATCGAATCCAATAAATGTTGACAATCGCAACTTTACATTCTAAAAATGTTTCTAAAACCCCCATTACATCTATACTCGAAGTTCAACAAACCAACATCGTCAGAAATTGTCATTTATCAGATCACTTCCACTGTATCTGTCCCTACTGCGGAGACTCGGTCTGACACAAGAACGTGGTGTAAGGCGTTTTTTATTAGCTCTGATAATAATAAATGCTGCTGAGAATATCAGTACGCCATCGTCGTCGTACATTTTCTCTAGTAATGCCGAACGCAGTGGAGACGGTCAAGCCATTCGGCTTTTGCCGCGCGGCTTTTGCCACGCGGCCAGGCCGATCGGCCAAGCCGACGCAGTGGAGACGCGCCTTTAGAAAATCCAGCCCAACTACGGCTTACCACGGCAAATAGTGGTCTACCAAGAAGGGAGGATATAGTTAAGGGCGAAGGATACCTCTACGTCAAAAACCACAGAAAATTTTCATTTTTTAATTATATCTCAAGATTGAAACACAAAATCGAAAATCTGAGAAACTATAGCAGTGTGGTTTGGTAAGCCCTACACACTGAATGATAAATGTATTAAACGTTATAATCAGTATGACTGTGATAACGATTTCCTTAAATTACTAAGTAAATCGTTATCACAGTAATACTGATTATAACATTAAATACATTTATAATTCAGTGTGTAGGGCTTACCAACTACCACAGCGCTATGGTTTCTCAGATTTTCAATTTTGTGTGTCAATCTTGAGATATAATTAAAAAATGAAAATTTTCTGCGGTTTTTTACGTAGATGTATCCTTCGCTCTTATAAGAATACGCCAGGAGCTGACGACAACCGAGTACCAGGCCAGAATCTAGCCAGTCGATCAATTTACTTCTCAGGTGTGGATCCACCCACCTTACGTCCAAGTCTCTATAATTATCTGTCAATCAACTATAGCGTGTGATATGCTCCCACTCCCTTATTTGTGACGTAGGTCAATGTTAACTTCGTATTGGGTAGTTGACTCATCGCTCGGACTGTATATCGAGGGAAAGTAGCTGATAATACGGTAAATCTATAAACTGCACGCCTAAGCGGATATTTGAACTTAAATATAACTTGGTGTCCTATAAATGACTTTATAAGCAATAACCTGTGCATGGTTAAACGTGAAATTATTATATTATATTATTATGAAAAAAACTATACTTGTCGTGCTAGCCAGCTCACGGCAAAGTTAACGTGTCGGGACTATAATATTGTATCGTCGAGGTGTCGATGCCAGGACGCCGGCAAGTGGGAGAGACGGACGAGACCCAGTCGGGGTTCGCTTCCATTGTTTCTCCCACTCGTCCGTGCAGCAGCTTTGTCTTTGATACGAAACTGTGGAGCGGTCCGCGTAGTTGCATCAGTGTCCGCCTCTACACCCGTCATAAGTGCATTCGTCGTCCGCCCACACCCTATACAGTGGGAGACAAGAGACAACAGTGCATCTCGTTGTTGTGTATAGGTCTCTCACAGCAAGAAGTAAGATAGTTTCAGAACCGCCCACAATTAGTTTCCAACCGAATCACTAACGTTTTTCCCGATTATCTAGTACAATTTGGTTGCGGTAAGTTTTTTGACGGTAACGTAGAAGAAAACGTGCAAGCAGGTTTCCGTCAAAAAACTTAACGCAAGCAAATTGTACTAGATAATCGGGAAAAACGTTAGTGATTCGTACTTGTTAAGTTGGAAACTAATTGTGGGCGGTCCTGACTCCCCTGACACTATCTTACTTCTTGTTGTGAGAGATAGTGAAAACCAGACTTTACAAATCCAACATCGGTTGGGAATTGAACCCGGGTCTCCCGTTAACCATGGGCGGGCGCCTTGACCGCGAGAATATATTATAAGACTGGTATTTCAAGACCTAGGCTTACATCCGAATGGAGATTTGTGTTATGTTTCCTTTTCAGTCGAAATCTTCACTCAAAACTAAGAGAGATTAGTTTTTTTTTTTTTTCTTTCAATGACTTTAAAGTTTACAACCCTGGATTGGAGTTTCCTTTTCCCGTCATATTTTACACTTGTCCATGCCCAGTACAGCTCATACACGTTTGCAATGTGGGTCTACCAATGTTATGTTTTATACTGTACCTTCATTATACTCTTTAGTATTGTTCGATACTCAAAATATCTCTTGACTGAACGATATTATAGAGGTGAATCCTACTAATACACACTATTCATGGGTGGCACGTACGTCACATCTTTACACGTGGCGGCCACATTTGTGAGCAAACTTTGACATTGCCATGGAGCTACAATTGAAGGCTGTTGTGAATAGAACATATAATTTCTTAGTTCTTTGAAATTCAGCCTGTTTTTTTTTTATATAAAATTGATAACAGGAGTGTGTTCTTTATAGCTTGAAATACGTAACGACTGGGCCATAGGCTACCCAGGTCATGAGCTATAGGAATGTTGATTCACATAGCCACTAATTCACTAACTAACCCGAAGAAGTGTCGATAATGAAGATATCTGCACTACCCTTGTTTCATATGTCGGCAACTGTACTACACTGTGCACGTGGGCTTCCTCTTGGCCAGTGCTGTACCACGTGTAGGTGTCGGAATTCATATCCGGCTGTGTTTGATGGACTTATTGTTCGCCGAAATGGACGGCCGAATCTTTCCTGCGTTCCCTGAACACCGGAACACGCGTCTGGGCGCATTTGCATTTTACGATGGGGGTTTTATTTAGGTTTAGCCCACTGTGGTGACAACTCGTTACTTCATTTCCGTGGCGGTCACTGATGAGACCTATGCAAGGAATGTCTTCTGAACATTCATTTTCGCATGGCATGTAAACCTATTTATAAAAGTGCCCTGTATATATTTTAGTAATATGGGACTTAAAAACTAAATCCTTTTTTTTGTTCGTGATTTGTGTTAATTAAATCCACAACTAGTATCAAAATAACAACACGATTATATTTATGATTTCTCTCCCATTTGTTGTTTTTCTGTTGCCGTATATTGTGGAATTTCTTTCCCTTTTTAACAATTGTATTTCTGTAATATGTCCATTTATTATTTGGCTTTTTCTTATATATTTATTTGTTTCAATTTTCTTTGCTTCATATTTGATTTGATTTTGTTTTGTTTAGGTCCGAATTCACCAAACTTTTTAATCGGCCGATTTACTAATCTTGGATTGGTTACCATGGTTTTAACAAACATTACGTACATAATGCGTGGTGGGATCTACCGCGCGTCATTTTCGATCTCCGATTAACTGAAAATCGCTGGATTAAAATTTGGTAAAACTGGCCCTTAGTGTTATATTTGTTTACCTTCTTTTTTAAAGCAGTTTTTACAACTGAATAGGGTAGACATGAAATAAATCAAGGGTATAGAGCAGAACAGAAGATTTGTTCCAACAACACATCGGCACAGTATTGTCATCCTAAACGGTTACTGATTGTTATTTCTCATCAATGTTAAAGATTGAGTAAAACAAAATAATGTGGCTGCAAGGGCGAAATTATACTGGCGACGCCATAAGGAGCAAGGTGTCCCCTAAAAATCTGAGAAGAGACGGTCACTCCACACGGTCTATTTCAATGGTATTCAACTCGAGATTGCCCGATAGCTGCATTGTTATTGCCCACTGTATTGACTGCACCAACCGTGAATGGAATGCGACCCCACCACGTCTGTGACAATATGCGGGCGATATTATCGCTACAATACCTGAGGCAGGAGAACGGGATGCAACTAGATTTAGGTTGGTAGTTGTCACACGCGTCACTTCTCTATTACATAATCCGTGACGACAACACCTTGCAAGTTAACGCGTCGCGACTATAGCTCTTGGCTCTTCATACATCACACACGATGCCCGCATACATGGTTACACCACAGGTTACACCATGGGTTACACCGACCTCTTTGCCTGGCTATCGTGACGAACTATCTCGACAGCGACCCTCCCGGCGACAATTACAACTATTTACCGCGCTCGTTGATTGAAACTATCCAACCTTGCACATATACAATAACATTACGAACAGTCATTAGGGCTAGTGATCAATCTCTTGATTCAAAAAATAAGAATTGAAAAGTATCAATGAAACTAAATCAATAGATTCGGGATAGAAACCGAATGCGCATTCGCTGACGAAACTGTGACATCTCACGGATTAGAGAACACATCAAACTATTCTAAAACAATTTATAATCAAACACGCTAAATTCTCTGATGATAATTTTTTCAGTTTAGGTCCTACTGTTTTTTTTTCTTCTTCTTAAACAATGCGCCTACCATTTTTGTGAATTATTTTCTTTGATTTTAAATGTGTTACAAATCGTATGCAAATTTATGTATACATATTGCCGTGACTCGAATTAGTATCTCACTCACCCCTTGTCTGTCAGCATGAATTTAGCCAACCTTATTTAAAGACATGGTACCTCCAAGACAACTACAAATATCTAGAAATGTATACATGTTTTCGTCATTTTGAACACTATAATTCGTGACGTAATATCACGTACTCTGCCTTACGAAGTTAAAGGTATTTCTGTATAGAAAGTGGAGTGGGCCCTTAGTTTATTATAGAACTCGTAAATCGTTTTCGACCGCGCTGTGTCTATCCGACACACCTGAATGAACTATGAAAATGCTTTCATCTCTTCTTTAAAATGATTTACGAAGAGATAAGTTGTTACAAAAGTATAGTATTTTAATGTCGAAAGTGGCCACAAGTCGTTGCTAATATCGCATTCCTGATCGTAAACACGACCTTATATGGTGAAAAACACTAACACGTTCGGGTCGTAACTCACGGGAACGGAATCGATCGGCTGTTTTTTGTATTCAATGGTGGGATACGCTAACCCGTCATAATCATACGGTGTGTGCGCGGCCTAATAGGTGCACGCGTGAGTGTAGGGCCTACGACCCCCCCCCCCCCCCCCCCCCCCCCCGGCCCGTGGACCCTATATGTAACAGATACTCATGCGCGACGTGCGGGAGTGCAATAACATTCCTGCGGTACGGGTGTTTATTGTTGTTATTATTATTATTATTATTATTATTATTTTTATTTTTATTATTATTATTTTTATTATTATTATTATTATTATTATTATTATTATTATTTTTATTATTATTATTATTATTATTATTATCATTCTTATTATTTTGTTATCATTATTAATATTATTGTTGTTCTTATTGTTAGTATTTTATTAAATGTATGACAAGAAGGCCAAGATTGAAGAAGAATACTAATACGATCTTCTTTGCGCCGTGTGTGTACGGTCGTGGCCGATTTATTGAAGCTATATCGTAGTAATTAATATATCCCACTCTTTAGACTACGGGAAACCACGACAACCATGTCAAAATGGAGGATGTTTTCTCGAAGTATTCAATGTTCTAAGTTTTTCTAAATATTCTGTAAAGATTTCATACAGGTCTCAAAGTTTGTTGTTTTGGTAAACCAGTGCACTCTGTTGCACGAGACCTCCTAAATCGACTCATGGACCGAATATCGCAAGGCGATTTCAAAGACGAGGAGTCCAGTCCTCCGTTTTCGTTTTTCCTCCCCTAATTGTCCGTTTCCTCTAAACATCCCCGGACGTCATATGATCATAGTTAAACAACAAACAATTCTCTCAGTTTAAATTCTACCGGCATGCTTCTTGATTGACAAGGATAGGTATAGGCTGTGGTATAGGCCTACTGTCACCCTGTATGGTAGGGTGTATTCACGTAATGCGCATGGCAACCATACTGGAGGCCACAATGGCATGTAATTGGTAGTTCATTGTTACAAGGTTTCAGCTGGCGTTTGGTTGAAGTTTAACTGTTTTCTAACTTTATTACTAAAAGCAACATAAATATACTCTCTTATTTCGGCCACTCTTTTCGTCGTTGACAATGTCACACATAATTTTTTTTGTAAACTTATACCAATACATGTTCAAACTCTCATATTTCTCCGTAAACATTTTCGTTTTCTATTGCCAGCTAAAATGTCAACATACATTCTGAAACTTGAGATGTGGCCTTGAAAATGACCGTCGTGACGTCACGTGGTCGCGTGTCAGTGTCAGATAGCGGGGGCGGTGGATGCACGATCGATGGGTCTAGACGCGGCCTATTGATCACCCACCGCCTTGCAACGCGGATGGATGGACAGATTGCCACGAGGTCAAGGACTCGATGTCAAGTTCACCTCTCTCTAAATGCACATTATTATTATAGAGTCTGTGCAACGTATGCGGCCGCGTGGCGCGTATACACGGGCGACCAACAGTTTGGGTTTGGGGAGACTTTGTTTACAAACCGTACACGTGTTTAACAACTAAAAATTCCATTTTAGGACCAGCAATACTACGTAAAAAAAACCTATGAAATATGAGAAAAAAAATCTATGTATACTACTTTATTATTATATGCCTACTTTTGTACGAGTTCATATAATACACTTCCACTTTCGGTCAATCACAAACTTCGATTCAACGAGCCCGTAGCGAGAAACTGATTTTGCCAGATTTAAAACTCTCCCAATTAGAGATATTTATCTAGGGTCGAACTTAAATGGCTTGTCTGTAGAATTTTCATTGCCAACCTATTCGCGTTTAAACCCAAAGTGGCTGAACTCTGGCGGACAAAACGAGAACCAGTACAGCCGGGATAGGTTACGGAATGATGGCCGGTATTCGTTGTGGAGAGTATGAGCGTTGAGTGAATTTCTCACTCAACGGTATGAGTGAATTACATGATCAACATTATTGTCGGGCAGTAAACATGTTAAAATGGACAATCAATACCTTGTTGATCTATGCCACAATGTAGCAACCGGTGAGCGAACAAATATTCTCTCAATACTTACGAAGTGTTTTAAAATCCGAATGCGCGCTTACGCAGTTGCGTAGGTGTCAAAATGCATGCTGGTATGGTATTCAGTCTAAAAAAAATACACATATTTTTCTATTTTGTGCCCTTAAATAAACCATTTTGTAAAATATATTTCGTAGATGCTGTGTAAAAAAAGTGCATAGGTAGTCCTAACATAAATTGACATTTGGGCCGGCCCTACTCACATATTGGAGGGGATTTTTTTTTAATTTATAAATTTTATAAAAAAAAAAATACTAAATATGCGTAAGGTATATTATGTGTACTTGATGGTTCAACAGAATTGTGACAAAGTATTTGTTGGGGGGTGATGATACAAATATAATTCTTAATGTTATTTTAAACCTCCAATACTGAATTCAGCATTATACAGGAAAATTAACCTCAAGTGTAGATTGCGTGCGTGTGGGATGTGGGTGTAAGGGGGTGGGAGACATAAAACACCTCAACTACCATTACCAATAATCATAACAGGCTATACTGGTACAAAATGACCAACTTAAAACGTATTTTTAGAATCCAACATTTAGCATGCCTATGCATATGCCTATCAGATTCAGCTGCGTTGCAATTACCTTTAGCTTTAGCAAGTATAGGCCTATGTCGTAGAGAACACTCATTTCTGGTTTTGGGGGCTTGGGAGGACCTAGGGGGGGGGGGGGGGAGTTCGGTGGGCGTTTAGGTAGAAAAGAGGGCCAGGATGAATGAAAAGAAATTTGAAGAAGGGATAAAAGAGGAATTGTGATCCGAAATATGAACGGGAGCCCTCTTTGCCTTACTTACATATAGAAAATATTCATGTTTACACTTCCTCGAACCTGCTTTATATTAGTGATGCGGACGATAATCGTATATCGATAAATATCGATAATATCGTATATCGATACGATACGATATGCGCCGTCGTATCGCGATATTCATGACGATATTATTTTGCACCCAGTATCATGATAAATTGTTAATATTTCATGGTATCGTCATAGTTTACAATTTCGCATGGCGGTTATTTGATTATTCTATTGATGTTAGCCGAGCATCCCTTGACAAAGTTTGCATGCTGCTGCTCCCCCCCCCCCCCCCGCACGCAATGTTGGCGATGTGTAATTCAAGATCAGCAGAACGAAACTGACTCGCCATCATTAGCAGACAGACCGCCCGCTCTACACTAAAAAATAAAAATAGAACTCCACTTCGTGTGTCCACCGCCCCTTACTGTATTCTATTCAGTCTGCTGCTGCTGACGGACTATTTTTAGGCCTCGATTACCTGCACTCATTCATTGACTTCCTTCCGAAAAGTCTGCATTGTTTGACATCTTTCAAGATCCAAATCTACGTTTCACTGCTCCGCTGCCTCAACCCCCCCCCCCCCCCCCCCCACCCATCCCGTCCTTCACCAGCCGACAAACCGGTTTGTTTGGCCATCGGCTACAATCACAATGCGCTATTTATTTGCTATTATCGCGATAATATCGTATCGCGATATTATTATATGCTCACGATATTATCATGATATATCGTGATATATTGTGGAAAAAAATGCGATTATCGATATGAATTTATTTATCATAACGCATCCTTACTTTATATGAGCAAGTAGCGTTAACTTCGTTGTTCTCATCTGCGCAGTTTGTATTCAAGTTTATCAGATATGGTTTTTGCATGTAATTATGATCTCTGAAGGGATGCTTGCCTACATAGTACCCATTTACTTAATATTATTCCTGTAAAATTAAACGATAACCGTCTAAAATCCTATTTGCTTCGACAAATTATCGCTGTATGTTCCAAACAAACGCGTTTATATGATAAATGTGTATCACAGACACCATCACCCTGTCACTCACTAACCTACTACCAGAAACATATGGAACACAGGTTAGCCATGCGTTGTTTATCCTGGCTCGGACGGCCATGATGGTCGCGACGGTGGCGCGCCTACATCTCGATTTAAAGGCGAATAGGGAAAGCAATCGTCTGTTTGTCTGTGTTAGTTATTCCAAACATAACCTTTACGATCCTCTAGTTCTTAGTATAATAGTAATAATAGTTCTAGTAAAAAACAATTCTGTTGTTAAGCAACAAGTTACTATTGAACGCCGCGTATCTGCGAGTGCAGGCAGTTCACACTCGGTAACAGTCGATAGTAGGCAGAGTCACCTGTTGATTCCTCGCATGAGCTTCTTTAATCGATCAAAGATCTGAAAGGAGGTAGATCGAACGCGAACAATGATGAATACTGGTTGAGTGGATAACTCGCAGATCGACAGAAATATTTAAAGTCGTGACGTCACAGGGCTGACCGGCCGACGAATGACTGAATAGGATAGACATTTGAAAACTAAATACCTTCGTAGCAATCATGAGCGAACTATGCACTCTTCAGGCGGTTCCTCGCGAATTGCCAATGACGTACTTGTTGCGCCAGACATGCATGCACCTACCTCAGCCCAGGTGGTCTAATGTGTAGTTGTGCACTACTCAGAATCAGAAATGCCAATTACAGTCGTAGAATTCACTCTTTTTGCATTTCCTAACTCTAACAAAGATTAAGTAAATTAGCATATCAATTATGTGTGTCGAAATAATGTGGTCCTTCTCTGCGCTCGCCCATTAGTCTTGACCATGCAACTACTCTAACTATCAACCTAAACAACACATTATGCACAATTTTAAAACGTCCAGAATAATTGCTTTGCATTGTGTTGATTGCGTTTCTGTGCAGTTCTTTTCTTTACTAAGAAATAGAATACAATGTACATAAACACTGCCCGTTCATAACCTTCAGACTTAATGATATGTGTAAAGTAAATTTGTATTGTATACATATTAATAATACTAATAAGAAACACAGCTCGATAAACATTAATAATTTTGTTCTTATCTTTATATGATTATTGTACAGACATTCTTCAAAACGGGTTCCAATTTCGAACGAATCTATTAAATGGCACAATTTAGGGTATTGAAATCTTCTTCATTTGATTTAAAAACGCAATCAATTTTGTGAACGTTTTTTTTTAATACATCGGTAGATCTTATTAATACTTTTTAATATCTATAGACCCGGAAAACCCCAACGTTTTCATATTGAATCTCATTTTGAAGATATTCGAACAAAAACCGTAAATTCTCACCCTGTACTGTACTTGCTAAATTTATGTTCAACACTTAGTATGCTCTGGTATAATGCATACTTAAATGTTGGCTATAAAAGGTATCAACTTAAACCACAATAAAGGTGATTAATTTTACTTGCACACTTCAGAGAGAAAGTCTGTATTGCAAAAATAAATTTTCCGTTGCACTAGCTGAGTTCAGTATTGACCAATAAATTTGATCGTGTAATCGACAAACTTCAAAAGAAAATAAAGGTGAAATCGGCAATTCATATTTTGATTTCAATGTATATATTCAAAAATATACACGAAAGTACACTTAGGTACATATTAGTATTTTTTTTTTATAAAACTTGAACCCAAACATTAAACATTACGTTGGAAGTTCCTTTGAATCATATTGAAGGTAGGACTGAAGGAAAAGTAAGTAATATTAAAGAGAGAAACCAGTATAAGTCCCGAACTAACTCATAAGTAAGGTTGGAATTCATAGTCGTCCCCTACACCTAGGGGCGCCCATTGTTACCAAGGTAACAATTGTTTGCATGTTATTGCACATAAACAAAACAAATCCATAGCAACAATGGGTGCCCCTAGGTGTAGGGGCTGACTATGAATTCCAACCTATATCTGCTTAGATTTCCTCGGGCCAGCGAAGAGTGTGGTGAGCCCCCCAATGGCTGCGTCAAACGTGGCAGGGGGTTCAACGAACGACTGAAGTGCAAATTGACCATAGGTTGCGAGATACGCGTAGTTCACCGGTGATGTAGGCGATATAAATAGAACGCTATTTCAATCACAAATAATTACGGGTTTCTCTATACCCAATATGGAAATATTTATATTTAATATCTATTCTTGAGTTCGTAGCCCGCATAAAACGTCGCGGTGATTGTTGAGGCGGGCCATTATATGCGCAACAAGTTGTTATTGGGTGACCTATGACCGTCCACTACACCGGCCTGAATAGCTGTATAGCTCACTCGGTTCACGTTCCCTTTGACATGATAATGTTGTGTTGTTGACACTTTGTTCTATACGTTTCCAGTATTTTCTCCGATGTTTTTAGAGGATATAGTAGTGCTTATCACTTTCTCCACCCCAAAGTGTGAGCACAAAATGTGAGCACGACATTGAGCACTGTCGCCTGTTCCAAGAGCCATTGCCCCCTCAATTAGTCGACTATAACGTACCTTTGATGCAGTTCCCCGAGTAAACGCTCAGAACCTCCTGACGAGGTATACGTCACTAATCTACTTGAAAGGGCAAGTGAAGAAAGAGGGTTGATTCAATGTAGGGTTGACTTCCGTAGTAATGATTGACACTCAAGCGTGTTTTGGCTTTTTACCAATCGTTACAGAAACGATACAGTTATACTCATAGTCATATGTCTATTGTATAATGACAGTATATTTCTTTCAAACCTAACCGCTTTGCAAAAGTATTTAGGTTTCCAATAGTACTCTTCCCTATGTTTGTTGGTAAAACAATATATAATCAATGTGTGCTTGGAATTGGATTTTGTGTGTTTTCGTGTAAACGATAATTATTTTATGATTTTTGAATGCAACTTCATCCACAGTTGTTTAGTTACTTACCCCTAGGCCCTAAGTCCTCTAAAGTCTAGATGGCAGTTACCAGTAGTTGCGCAAACAATGCAAGTTAAACAATTCCGTGCTATTTATATCCTAGGGAAAATAATTAATTCTGACAGAAATAAGATGCCTAAAAAGTAAAAATAAGATGATGTGACAACAATGATTGCCAACAATGTGGTGTTTTATTATTAAATACATTTTACAGTTTGTATGGGAATCAAAATACCAACAATGTGGAGTCCTTGCAACGACTTTATTTCTATGCTTGCCTCAACTCCTCTAATTGGATTAGTATAGTATTACAATCAGCAAGTTTGTAACAATTGATCATTTGAATCGTAAACACTATTGTTTGAAAGGCAATCGACTAGTGGCTGGGGATTATTAGGCCTATACCAGCCGACTAGCCCATGTCGATCTCTTCGCCTGCTCGCGCCCCTAACCGAACTGAATCCTGTAGGCGGTGTTCTCGCAAGTGAACGTGCTGGCGACGTCGTCGTACGCGTAGCTGTAGGCATCGGGGCAGCGGCTCTTGAAGAAGGCGGGGTAGTTGGTGGGCCAATCGTGCGACTGACAGGTCTGCGGGGTGCCGTGGTCGCCGCGACAACAATACTGGTCCGTGTTGAAGGCGAGACAGGCGCTCCTGCAGGCGACCGTTCTGCCGCCCTCGACCTGTCTCAGCTCGTTGGGACAGTCGGGATTGAGGTTGCTTGGACACGAGGCCGGGTTGCAGCGGTAGTGGTCTCCCCCGCCCACGTTGTCGATGGTCGAGATCTGTAGGTTACCGTGGAGGTCAGGTCAGTCTCATTGGGTAAGCGTCATTTAGGTGGCGCCTCTACAGGGATTTGGTCATGAGTGTTTGTCTCGCTTATTTTGCCAGACCGGTTACTAGAATTGAAAGCACTGTCCCAAGTAAATTGCTGAGCAAAAGAAAGTCTACTTTGGTTGGTTTTCTTGGTGGCTACCAAAATGAAAGCAAATTATTCTTTCAGTTGTGACTGGACACCTTACGGTACAATATAGTTGTTGGCTGAATCATTGTAGATTGTATGTATACGATACCATTAGGTGCATAGAGATAAAATCGGATTGAAATTTGCATGGCAAGTTAAGAATTTCCTGATGTCAATGTTAGTGCGTGCGTGTGTCTCGATAAAACTTACGGTAGCGGGTATGTTGAAACCGTCGACAAGGCTGATGTCGTAGAAGTCCTGACCCTGCCAACCGCCGAAGGTGAACTCTGCCAGAGTGACTGGAGGAGCTCCACCGTTGCCACCACACTCGAGTCTGTTGCCGCAGTCGCCGGTCTCGCAGCGACCGTTACCCGACCCGTCAAAGTTGCAGCCGGTTCGACCCCAGACACGGCCAGCCCAGTCGTCGGCAATGTCGACGGTTATCTACGTTCCGAACGAAACACTTAGTCAAGTTCACACTTTTTCTATCAAATTATCTTACTTTGATTGATAGAAAGTATCATGAAAGGCTTATCACTATACGTACACTACCAACATTCGAAGAATTAAGCTTGTCTCGATCAATACATCTGCAGATTATTGTTATCCAAAATGTGTACTTAAAAATAAATGTTCATGTTTTGGTTTAAAACGAACGTATGTCTAATATTACCCCTCGATAATTCGAACTCTTCTGCGACGGTACATCTAATTCTACAAAGCAGTACTTCCTCCCATACTTAGGGTTTTGACAATTACTTCAAAGAATAATATTCCAATAAGTAGTGAATTATCATGGGCAAATGTAGGCCTGCACGGGCCAATTGTTTGGACGGGATAGTGATTATTGTGTATCATACCTGGCTCCCAGCTCGCATTTCCCAACCACCATTTTTGATCGGTGGCTTGCCAGAGTTGCCAAGGGAGCCGACCCAGATGGTGTAACCGGCTCGGTTCTCGAACACCAGCCTCTTGCCGTGAGAGACTCCACACAGCACCACCAGCAGCAGCACCAGCGCACGAATAGTATTCATCTCAAACCTGAAACCGAGACGAAATAAAGAAGTCAATTACTGTTTGCATGGAATCGCCCTCTACCGATGAAGATTTGTCAACCGTGGGACAATCAAACATTGATACATCACACCAGCAGCAATATCTGATTGAGTAGGGGTTGATTGGGGAATGTGGGATTCTGATATAGCAAATCTCCTTAAATGTGTGCAGTTCGTCCACCCACCACGACAGATAGATACAGACAGTCACATCAAACTGATGTAGAACGTCCCGGCCAAGAATCATATCGCTGCACAGTGGCGGCAAATACAGACAGAAATATAATTCGTTCTTATGTGTCTCCGTGTGAATGTGTCTCCGTGTGAAAGGTGTGTTGCAACGACCCATTACAAAAGTTAAATAAGTTAATTTGAAAAACGAAATATTTATTTGGAACAAAGAAACAATCATATAAAACTACATTCTCTAGGGGGTGACACATTTCGGTTTACTTTCGGTGGAATTCCCAGGTAATTTCTAAGGTTGGAAACATTTTCTAAAATTTGAAATTACGAAATTTGCGTTTTCAGAACGAAGTCAAAAAAAGAATTCTATAAAGCCTGCGAGTTTTTCTCATTGATATCGTACGTTGCTTACGTATTCTCACCCGTATTTGTTGTATTTCAGTCCCGAGAAGACGACTGCTGCGTAACACTACGTGCGTTGGGTTTTATACCCGGCGAGTTATCACGTTTGCGGTCTTATCGACATCCGAATGAGATGTGAAGTGGCAGTATTATTTTTGTTGTTGTTAGTTTTAAGTCGATCTGTATGATTGCGATTGGATAACGTCAATGACAATTGATTTGCTTCATGTGCATTATCGAGTTATCTGATGTTATTGTTGTTATTATTGTCGCACTCGCAGGTCTACACCTACCGATGTATGTATGGGAGATTTAGATAGGAGATTGATGCTTTTAAATTAGTTATCTCGTTTAGAATGTTAAAACAATTAATTTTATATTTTTGTAAACATAAATTACCTAAGTTGAAAATTCCACACATGAACATGACGGCACAACTGAATTCGCTTAGTACAATATGTCTGAAATAACTTTCTCAATTATTTTACTCATAACTAACAGTGAAATAAAAACATAAATACGACTAACGCAAATTTAATGACAATACTATGTGTTAAAAAAATAATTACATTCATTTTATTGAAGGTTCAACCTTAATATTTTATAATATAAGTGATTTAATAATTGTATAGCGAAGCGATGAGTAACACATGCATAAAAACCATAAAAAAAACATTGGCAAATGTGCTGACTCCAATATTGTCTTTATAGTTTTGTATACATCTTAAATATACTCTTATAGAATGAAAAAAACAATAATAATATGATCAGTGATTCGTAAATGTGAATTATCAGAACCAATTAAGGTTGATTGACCGCATTGCTGATGAAAATGTTCTTTGCGTTTCGGGTAGTATCGGTTCTGTGGGCTTACCCTTATTATCCGTCCCTGCACTGCAAGAGAATAACGAATGTTGGCCACGCGCTGATGTCGCTAGCTTTATATACTCGAGTATCGTTTGCAACATCACCAACAATAACATGTGTGCAGTCTTATCGAGAACCAACTGAACATGTGTTTGCATGTTCGTGCTTTGTTGTATTGTTTACGGCTATTATCACACTTGCATAGTGTACAATTTATGTATTTCGATTGCATAATCGAGTTCTATGCCGTTTTTTTACCCTGCATAGACAAGGAAAGACAAGGAAATAATAACGAACGACGAATCGTACGTGTCTGTCTTCCACTGAAAATCAATTTCTAGGTAACCGATTGGCGATTGGGTAAAAACAATAAATACAGTTTTTATTTTATTAATTTGTTTATTTAAACGTGATTTTTAGTCATTAGGTTTTTAAACTCTTTGTCACGACGTATCGAATACTTACACAAGATGAAAATGCTGATAGGTGGGAGGACAGGAGCCCAGGAGTAAATAAAAGTATCTTTGGACAGGATTGTTTGTGGTCTGACTATTATAACGTTGGACAATTGTGAAGGCCGGTTCATAGCTACGATGTGTTTTTGAAAGACATTAATACTGGTGGAAAAATTCTAAATACCTTAAGAACTGTACAATTTATTTATTTCACCTATATATATTTTAATCCATTTTCGAGAATATTAATAAAAAGTTCCGCCAATGCGGAATGAATGGGTGTATATACACAGCGAGCATAGATAGTGCGGATCTCTCTGGAACCCGTTTTCTAAAGCGCCATTCACAGTAAGGTGTAAGTCGTAAGGTTTATGGAGCAAGGCGTGTAAGAAATTTCAAAGAATTTAACTTGCATGGAAACATACACATTGCAATAGTAAACAATGCACAGTCAAGTTAAGTAAAAGGATTTGTTTATGGCTAGATATTTTTTTCATTTAGTAAGGTTCTTCCTTGAGCACTTTTCTATTCAACATTTATGCATACGGGCTCGTGCAAGAACAAATGCAAGAGTGTTCTAATCTAATGTTGGTTAGTTAAGTGTCTGACTGCATATTAGCTGTACTTGTATAGTTACATGGCCTCAAGATGCGGTGACACCAGCCGTGGTCCAGGAACCGCGCATGTTCAGTTATGGCATTTTGTCACCACCCATAGTTTCCTTGCATCAGCATTAGCATTAATTCCTGAATTGTGCTATTCTAATTAATACTTGCCAGTTAGATGCACAGGAAAATGATCATATGGTACACATAGGTAATTTGATGGTTAGTATTATTATTTGGTATATTACATTGATTTGCTACAACTCAGCAATGATCAATTCACAAAAAACGTCATTACACAAACCAATTCAGTTTCAGATTTACAATCATGCTATATTAACTATACTGATCTTACTGTGAATGACGTCGAATGAAACAATCCACTTGTTATCCGTAGAACTACTCGCAGATGTATAATCATCGTTATGTCACACTGAAAGGGGGATATCATAAGTGCATCTAAACTCGTCGTCTCTGACTCCAACATGTGAAAGGTGCTAAGGTAGTGCGTGTCATCATGTGCTAAGCAACGGTGGACCTCAAAACATAGCAGTGCAATCTACAATCTCATCCAAATTCAACTTTGAGACTACATTTTCACTCGTATTTGGTAGATTGATTGATGATTTTTGGAAGATTGATTGGTTGTATTTGGCAGAGCCGACTAAATGTATGCTCGATCAATGAGAATGCAATCTATCCATTACATAAATACGAGACATTTAGGTTGGAATTCATAGTCGGCCCCTACACCTAGGGGCACCCATTGTTGCTATGGATTTGTTTTGTTTATGGGAAATAACATGCAAACAATGGTTACCTTGGTAACAATGGGCGCCCCTAGGTGTAGGGGGCCGACTATGAATTCCAACCTTAGCCTATACAATTAAAGACAACTAATGAAGAAATAAATATATCTTCAATGGTGTGTGTGTGCGTAGATCAGAAAAACTACGGCATCTGTATCCAGGAGGACCCAACGTTGCATTGGAAATGATTGTAGGTTCCGAGGAGGGTAGGGTGTCCATCTCAAGCCGATAGTAAATACCACTACTTACAACGTCCTCAATGAACCCCACGAGACGACCCCCCAAACCGTTAAAACCCTTGAAGTGACGGATACAAGATATAGGCGTGGAGGTTCTTCAGCCGAACGTAATCTTGTAGCCCGTGTTCTCGCAGGTAAAGGTGCTCTTCATGTCGTCGTATTCGTAGCTATAGGCCTCGGGGCAGTGGCTCTTGAAGAAGGCCGGGTAGTTGGTGGGCCAATCGTCCGACTGGCAGGCATCCGGGGTGCCGTAGTCGTTGCGACAACAGTACTGGTCCGTGTTGAAGGCCTGACAGGCGCTCTTGCAGGCGACCGTTGTGCCGTCCGCGATAAGTCTCAGCTCGTCGGGACAGTCGGGGTTGAGGTTGCTCGGACATGAAGCCGGGTTGCAGCGGTAGTGGTCCCCCCCGCCCACGTTGTCGATGGTCGAGATCTGTAGGTTACCGTGGAGGTCAGTCTCATGAGTTAGCCGTTAGCGTCATTTAGGTGGCGCCTCTACAGGGGTTGGATCATGAGTGTTTATCTTACGTATTTTGCCAGACCGGTTACTAGAATTGAAAGCACTGTCCCAAGTAAATTGCTGAGCAAAAGAATGTCTACTTTGGTTGGTTGTCTTGGTGGCGTCCGAAATGAAAGCTAATTATTATTCTTACAGTTGTACGTTACTGAAGACCTTTTGACTGAATCATTGTAGTTTTTATGTATGTATAGGTTGCACGTACGTCACATCTTTGCGCGTAGCGGCCATATTTCTGATCAAACGTTGTCGTTTGCCATGGAGAAACAATTGAAGGCTGTTGCGGTAGAACACATAAATTTGTAGTGCTTTAAAATTTAGCCTGTTTTTTTTTTTTTATTGGTATATTTGGTATTTTTATGTTTTTATTAATAATGTTTACTTCTTTAATTCTAAACTAGGCTTATTTATTAAATTTGAATAGTATTTGCCAATGATCTAGGATTGGTCCTCATTCATCAATTGTGCGCAATCATGGCCGCTGTGACGTCACGTGGAACCTATGGATACAATACTTAAATCGGATTGAAATGTTCATGACATGTTTTGAATTTCCTGATGTCAATGTTAGTGCGCGCGTACGTCACGATAAAACTTACGGTAGCGGGTATGTTGAAACCGTCGACGAGGCTGATGTCGTAGAAGTCCTGACCCTCCGTAGCGCCGAAGATGAACTCTGCCAGAGTGACTGGAGGAGCTCCACCGTTGCCCCCGCACTCGAGTCTGTTGCCGCAGTCGCCGGTCTCACAGTGACCGTTACCCGACCCGTCAAAGTTGCAGCCGGTTCGACCCCAGACACGGCCAGCCCAGTCGTCGGCAATGTCGACGGTTGTCTACGTTCCGAACGAAACACTTAAAGGTTGGAATTCATAGTCGACCCCTACACCTAGGGGCGCCCATTGTTACCAAGGTAACAATTGTTTGCATGTTATTTCCCATAAACAAAACAAATCCATAGCAACAATGGGTGCCCCTAGGTGTAGGGGCCGACTATGAATTCCAACCTTAGTCCGGTGCACACGTTTTTTATCAAATTATCTTACTTTGATTGATAAAAAGTATCGTGAAAGGTTACTTTACTGGAAGATGTACACTGCCATCATTCGAGGAATTAAGCTTGTCTCGATCAATACATCTGGAAATCATTGTTATCCAAAATATTTCATAATAAATAAATGTTCATGTTTTGGTTTAAAACGAACGAATGTCTTATATTACCCCTCGGTAATCCGAATTCTTCCGCAACGGTACAAAGCAGTACTTCCTCCCATACTTGGAGTTTTGACAATTACTTCAAAGAATAATATTCCAATAAGTAGTCAATTATCATGGGCAAATGTAGGCCTGCACGGGCCAATTGTTCGGACGGGATAGTGATTATTGTGTATCATACCTGGTTCCCAGCTTGCATTTCCCAACCACCATTCCTGATCGGTGGCTTGCCAGAGTTGCCAAGGGAGCCAACCCAGATGGTGTAACCGGCTCGGTTCTCGAACACCAGTCTCTTGCCGTGAGAGACTCCACACAGCACCACCAGCAGCAGCACCAGCGCACGAACAGTATTCATCTCAAACCTGAAACCGAGACGAAATAAAGAAGTCAATTACTGTTTGCATGGAATCGCCCTCTACACGATGAAGATTTGTCAACCGTGGGACAATCAACCATTGATACATCACACCAGCAGCAATATCTGATTGAGTAGTGGTTGATTGGAGAATGGGTGATTCTGATTGAGCAAATCTCCTAAAATGTGTGCAGTTCGTCCACCCACCACGACAGATAGATACAGTCACATCAAACTCATGTAGAACGTCCCGGCCAAGAATCATATCGCTGCACAGTGGCGGCAAATACAGACAGAAATGTGTGTTCCAACGACACATTACAAAAGTTGAATAAGTTAGATTGAAAAACGGAAATATTTATTTGGAACAACGAAACAATCATATAAAACTACATTCTCTAGGCTAGGGCATGATATATATTTCGGTTTATTTTCGGTGTAATTCCCAGCTAATTTCTAAAGTGGAAAACATTTTCTAAAATTTAAAACAACGATATTTGCGTTTTCAGAACGAAGTCAAAAGAAGAATTCTATAAAGCCTGCGAGTTTTCTTCATTGATATCGTACGTTGCTTACGTATTCTCACCCGTATTTGTTGTATTTCAGTCCCGAGAAGACGACTGCTGCGTTAAACTACGGGCGTTGAACATGACGGTACAACTGAATTCGCTCAGTACATAATGTCTGAAATAACTTTCTCACTTATTTTACTCATAATCAACATAGTGAAATAAAAACATACATACGACTAACGCAATATTGTTCTTATTGTTGTGTATACATCTTAAATATAGTCTTATCACAGATAACTAATTAACTTACGCAAGTTAATTAGTTATCTGTGGTCTTATAGAATGAAAAGAACGACACAATATGATAACATATAATACACAATATGATATGATGACATACAATATGATCAGTGATTCGTAAATGTGAATTATCAGAACCAATTAAGGTTGATTGACCGTACTGCTGATGAAAATGTTCTTTGCGTTTCGGGTAGTATCGGTTCTGTGGGCTTACCCTAATTATCCGTCCTTGCACTGCAAGAGAATAACGAATGGCATGGCCACGCGCTGATGTCGCTAGCTTTATATACTATAGTTTGCAACGTACCAACATGTGTGCACTGTTATCGAGAGGCAACTGCCCATGTGATTGCATGTTCGTGCTTTGCTGTTATACCTGTCTGATTGTTCATATCTATTGTAACAGTTGCATAGTGTACAATAATTTATGTATTTCGATGGCATAATCGAGTTCTATGTCGTTTTTTTATCCTGCATAGACAAGGAAAGACAAGGAAATAATAACGAACGACGAATCATACGTGTCTGTCATCCACTGAAAATCAATTTGTAGGTAACCGATTGGCGATTGGGTAAAAACAATAAAAACAATTTTGATTTTTTTCATTTGTTTATTGAAACGTGATTTTTAGTCATTAGGTTTTTAAACTCTTTGTCACGTATCGAATACTTACACTAGATGAAAATGCTGATAGGTGGGAGGACAGGAGCCCAGGAGTAAATAAAAGTATCTTTGGACAGGATTGTTTGTGGTCTGACTATTAAAACGTTGGACAATTGTGAAGGCCGGTTCATAGCTACGGTGTTTTTGAAAGACATCAATACTGGTGGAAAAATTCTAAATTCCTTAAGAACTGTACAATTTATTTATTTCACCTATATATACAGCCATAATTATTGAAACTTTTAATCCAGTTTCGTGAATATTACTAAAAACTTCCGCTAATGCGGAATGAATGGGTGCATATACACAGCGGGCATAGATAGTGCGTATCTACCTGCAACCCGGTTTCTAACGCGCCATTCACAGTCAGTTGTATGGCGTTAGGTGAAAGTCGTAAGGTTTATGGAGCAAGGCGTAAGACATCTCATAGAATTTAACTTGACCAGTTGCATTGAAATATACACATTGCAATAGTAAACAATGCGCCTAACGATACACTTAAAAGGCCAGATGCAAAGTTGAGTTTTGTTTATGGCTAGATATTTTTTTCATTTAGTAAGGTTCTTTTTTCTATTCCGCATTTATTGATGCGGTCTCGTGCAAGAACAAAGGCAGGAGGGTTCTAATCTAATGTTTGTTAGTTATACTCGCCGCACAAGATCTTCGGTAATGCTTCCGTCACGGGTGGGTGAGCGGCAGCCAACCAGCGACCGTGGCTAATTCAGATACCTGCTCGGGTTGGCCGAGACCGTAAACACGTCATTGATTGATGACGAAAGCATTACCGAGGTTGTTTTACGAGACCTATAGTATGTGTCTGGCTGCATAATAGCTGTAGTTGTATAGTTACCTGGCCTCAAGATGCGTTGACATCTGCCGTGGTCCAGGAACCATGCGTGTTCAGACTGTTTTGATGGATGTATGTAATATGGCATTTTGTCATCACCCATGGTTTCCTTGCATCAGCATGAGCATTTATTCCTGAATTGTGCAATTTTAATTGACACGTGACACTTGGATACAGGGGAAAATGATCATATGGTACTTTTGATGGTTATAGTATTATTATTTGGTATATTAATATTACAATTGATTTGCTTCAACTCAACAATGATCAATTCACAAAAACGTAATAACACAAACCAATTCAGTTTCAGTTTTACAATCATGTTATATATTAACTATACTGATCGAACTGTGAATGACGTCGAATGAAACAATCCACTTATTATTCGTAGAACTACTCGCAGATGTCTAATTATCGTCATGTTTCACTGAAAGCGGGGATATCATAAGTGCATCTAAACTTGTCGTCTCTGACTCCAACATGTGAACGGTGCTAAGGTAGTGGGTGTCGGTGCCACCATGTGCTAAGCAACGGTGGACCTCAAATATAGCAATGCAATCTACAATCTCATTCAAATTCAACTTTGAGACTACATTTTCACTCGCATTTGGCAGAGCCGACTAAATGTATGTTCGAACAATGAGAATGCAATCTATCCATTAGATAAATACGAGACATTTAGCCTATACAATTAAAGACAACTAATGAAGAAATAAATATATCTTGTAAGTTGTGTGCGTAGATCAGAAAAACTAAGGCATCTGTACAGGTGGACCCAACGTTGCATTGGAAATGATTGTAGGTTCCGAGGAGGGTATAGGGTGTCCATCTCAAGCCGATCAACTAAATACCACTACTTGCAACGTCATCAATGAACCCCACGAGACGACCCCCTCCCCAATCCGTTAAAACCCTTGAAGTGACGGATACAAGACGTAGGCGTGGAGGTTCTTCAGCCGAACGTAATCTTGTAGCCGGTGTTCTCGCAGGTAAAGGTGCTCTTGTTGTCGTCGTACGCGTAGCTGTAGGCGTCCGGGCAGTGTTTCTTGAAGAAGGCCGGGTAGTTGGTGGGCCAGTCACTCGACCGGCAGGTCTGCGGCTTATCGTGGGCCCCGCGACAACAGTACTGGTCCGTGTTGAATGCCAGACAGGCGCTCTTGCAGGCGACTGTCTTGCCGCCCTTGATCTGACGGAGACTTCTGGGGCACGAGGGGTTGATGTTGGCTCGACAGGTGGCTGGGGTGCAACGGTAGTGGTTGCCGCCGCCCCGTTTGTCAATCGTTGAGATCTGTAACAAGCCATTCATTTGACATTCGGTAAGGATGCACTTTTGACTTTGGTGTAACATTCTGAATTTCAGGAGGTCAATTCGTTGTTGTTTGTTAATAATTGTTCATGTCTAATTCAACTCAAATTACGTTTTCGAAATAAATAGGATATGTATCTTTACAGGAATAATTAAACGTATGATTATTTGGGAAACATTCTCTTGGCTGAAACTTACACTTTTAGTTTTTGATCATATTATCTTCTACCAGTATCTAAATGTGCAGTTGTAGTAGTATACGTTTAGACTTTAGAGAACATAATATGTGTGAAATATTTAAAGCTATATTCAACCGTGCAAAATCTGAAATGTTTACATACTTTGCATTTACTTGCTTCTATGTAAAAGTGTATATTGGTGGCTCGTTTGATTTACCGACACCTTTTGTAATCTGTGCACTGCCTCCCATGCTCTATCGTGGGATGCAGTTCAAAAGGTGTAAGCAAATCAATCGAACCTATTGTGTTCGCCACTTGAGCAGTGAACTTACGGTAGCGGGTATGTTGAAACCGTCGACGAGGCTGACGTCGTAGAAGTCCTGACCCGCCCAACCGCCGAAGGTGAACTCTGCCAGAGTGACTGGAGGCTCTCCACCGTTGCCCCGACATTTGAGTCTGTTGCCGCAGTCGCCGGTGTCGCAGCGACCGTTGCCGTTTTTGTCGAACTTGCAGCCGGTGCGACCCCAGAAGCGACCGGCCCAGTCGTCGGCGACGTTCACTGTTTTCTGAACATTACAGAGCAGAGTATGTCAGACACTCGCCGGGGCCAGTATTGTATCAACATCGTCTTCCAAGTTCCAGCAAAATCATAATAGGTTAATTTGCAACCAGGACTATTTAACATTTCTCAGTGAAACTTGAACATGGATTTTTGCTACCCCCTCTGTTTTCAGAATCTGATTATTTAGTGGTCGATATCTAATATATTATGTCTCATTGCTAGTGTCTCAAAAAAAAAAAACTGAATCATGGAATTGAACCGTTAACCTCAGTGCTGGAAGTAGATATAATCCCTCGATCAAGTACTAGAACACGAAGCACTTGCTGAGATGATCACTGTTGAGCCAAAATATGTAGAAATGTAAACAGAAACAGAAAGCCTACTACGATTTCCTACGGGAGTCAAAGAACTGAAAATTACCATCTTGAATGTAGACATTGCTGTGCTGCCTGTTTCGGAAGAGTATTGAAAGTGAAAGACAAAGTACGTCGACAAATTTTAAAGGCGGGAGTGTGATTGTTCAATATACTGCGCTCGCACGCGGTTACAAGGTTTGTAGCCATGGTTTCTTACGACTAAACCAACATTCTTACGACTAGCCAATCAGACGTTGAAACGTCACTCGATAGATACACCAATGAGATATCATATTTGAGTCAATTGAGATACTTGACTCGCTTTCATCGCCGTCCAGTTTCTGGTTCAAAGACGTTTCCATCATGGCAGATTTTGTTTGTTTTGTGAGTTGGACGCCACAGAGCGTTGACGAAATATGTCATATCTTTACGCGAAATTCTTTGTAACACCTTTGTCACGACTAGACCATATCACGTACTGTGTATGCACTGTGTATTTTACCTGGCTCCCAGCACTCATCCTCCAACCACCGTCCTCGATGGGTGGCTTGCCCGCGTTGCCAAGGGAGCCGACCCAGATGGTGTAACTGAGCCGGTTCTCGAACACCAGCCTCTTGCCGTGAGAGACTCCACACACCACCACCACCAGCAGCACCAGCGCACGAACAGTAGTCATCGTTACCCTGAAATAGAGAGCTACATTTCAAGCAATGAACGGTTATTTACGTTAATCAGGAAAACGTTAAGTGCCGTTTCGTTCTGGGTTGGATTTATATGAAGAAGAAAAAAGACATCAACTGAAAAAAAAACGTTAACTTCTATGTGAAACTATGTGAAAATAATTCACACATTTGTATTTATTGATTGATCCAAACCCCAGTGATGATGATTCTGATTCCTGACTTCCATCTAAAACGTATTCATATTTATTTATCAACAATAAAAGAATTGATCACTACTTTGTAATATGATCGAGTCTCACCTTCAGTTGAATGTTCTATCTGTGTGCTACGTCCTAGGGCGACCCTTACGTGCGTGAAGTGACGAAGCTTAGCAGAAGATACTGACAAGACTTGCTCATCGGAAGGAGATGCAGTGTCTTATGTACACCGGCTCGCACAGGAAGCCTGGCACAGACCGTGGTTAACCTGCATTTTCCTGTTTCCTGTTTCTTGATTCTCACCTTGACAACTTGTTTTTTATTCCCTCATTGTGTCGCCAATTTCCTGATATATGAAGCTCTAATTGATATTGACTTGTTTGTAAAAGAGAATCATGGATGAAACCAATGAAGGAATATCGCGCTATGTTGTGTCAAGCTTACGTCACATCGACCCAGCTGTTTCAAAGGAAGATCATGGATTCTAATTTAAGTTTGCATCAAAGTGTCGAAAAACATAATCCTGTGCAATTTCGAGCGAAGAGTATAGCCCCATATATCAATGTGTTCAGGAGGTCTCACCACGGTATTTAGCGCACTTGGGTGCCAGAGCGATATCCGCGACTATACTTACAGGGCAGGTGCGGCGCCCCCAAGTTTGACGATACGCATTGCATCGTTGAGTGAAAAATATAGGGTATATTTCTCCCTATATTTCTCACTCAACGATTGCATTGAATACGGCCAAACGGTTGGTCTGATAACGAAAACTATGATGAGGTTGGTAACTTGGTAAGTAAACCACGAAACGTTGCCCTCAAAACACTTGCAATCATACCGGATTAATTGTACAACTGCGTATGGATGTGCACCTTTGTATACCCATATACACATTTGTGATAAAGAAACAATAATACAGATCTGGAACTAGTTAGATCTGTGGTGTGTGCCTTAGTTTAGCGTTGGGCTTAGTTTTTGAGTGCCATAATGGAAGCTGCTGAATGCCAAGTAGTGTGTTCCAAAGGTCAAAGTGTACCGATGCTATTAGGATAGTTTTGGGCGTACACGCGGATGTCATTATATGATAATCTCGTACCGTACGCGGGATTCGAACCTTGGCGGGGGTCGAACCTCAGGGGTCGACGTGCCTCGCAACCACACGACTCTCCTTCAAGTCGAAGTCGAACCAATGCTTCCGCGTGAGCTTCCTTCCCTAATTGCGGAGACTAAGTGCAAACAGGAAATAGTGCAATTACCGGAAGCCACACTTTTGTCGTCATTTAACCATAACAATTGATGTAATTTGTAAGAAGATATAAACAGGAAATCGTGCAATTACCGGAAGCCACACTTTTGTCGTCATTTATTCATAACAAGTGATGTAAGTGTGAGAAAGATATGTGCATGTTCAAAGTAATACATTAAAATTAGATAGTTTCAAAAAGTTTCTTTGTATTACTTTAAAAATGTCACGTATTGATGACAAATTAATATGAGTCTATAAAGTAAAATTTTTAAAGTTACTTTTTTCGTCATAATTTACCTGCGCACGCATCTAAAAAGTAATTGAATTTGTAAACGTGTAGAATTGGAGTTGTTTGAAAAATAAAATAAACGCATAAACTAAAAATGTACTTAAAAGATAATTCTTTACTGGTAACACGTTATTTTAGTTGAGAGCGAGTACATACCTGATGAAGCTAAAATTGAGCAGGAGTTTGAGGATTTGAAATTGGATCCAGAATTTGAAATCGTCTCTACTTGCTTTTGTTTGTAGTATTGGTAAAGACAAAAATACATTGTTTTGATTGCATTTCACGAGCCTCCCTTCTATAATGTTCAATGTTCGGCTTCCACGAATATTTCCAACTATACACGTGTAAAAAAAAAAAACTGAAGAAATAAACGGATAAATATAATGAATATCAAATAAAAATAATTAATTAATATATAAGTTTCATATTATACTGCATTCGAAAATTGAAAATATAAAAAACATGACAAGATTTTCGGGTGCGATAGCCAAGTGGAAATAGATTTTCGATAATCGAATTATTTGCATGACATTTCTTCGTAAGTTCATTTCATTTCTTCATAATACACGAACCAGTCAATGGTGTTTTTCTCGTAACGCATTCTGTTTATAACAAGGAAATATTCCCCGATTAAACAGGAAATAAGTTATTGATTTCTCTAGAGATTATCATAGATCAAGGACAATACTATTGCACATTACCTTGTGTTGTAACGTAACGGCAAAACATACAAGCATTAGGTCACCTCATCTGTAATATAACTCTTTGTGGTACTGATAACAATACATTGCTATATTACAAACATTTAGTCGCTATCAAGGTAAACATGATGTTTTAGCTAGAACTTTTCCATGCGTCGATTGCGGAGCCTCGTCAACAATCGCCGGCTACGAGGAAATAACACTATAATCATATTATTGCTGGCATCGGGACGTAACTTAGTTGGTTCGTATGATATGATACTGTGCACACAACTAAATGTCGTGATCGGGAAATGCGTTCATGTGTCTACGGTTGCGTAGCAAATAAAGAAGTTGAAGCCTTCTATAACAATGTAAGCCTACTCATCTCATCTATAAAGTTGTCAATATACGGTATGGGATACACCGATAGGGGAGCAGGCTCAGCGAGACTCTAATTCGGGAGGTCGCCGGTTCGATTCCGGCCACCGGCCATCATCACTGAAAGTTTTTTCCGGGGTTTTCCTCAGTCGTAAAAGCGAACGAAGGGCTGCTCGGACACTCCTTTCCAAAAATCCGGACACCCAAATATATCATTAGTCTCTGGGCCCCGATTCCCTTGATGGTGGATTTCAAAGCCTGCCGCTTCCTTGTGTCCCCCCTGGCAACCACCAATCAGAAGCGTTCTTGTATTTAGCGACCAGTCATAACACATCTAAACTCACTCCACAGCAATTTTGGGGCCGGTGACGTCACAGATGAGTGAGGCGTGGCCAATCAAATGTGAGTATTGGTGAAAGCCGCCCGCTGATTGGCTCCGACACGCCCATCTGTGACGTCCATAGCCCGAAAGTTGCTGTGAAGCGACTTTAGCAAGGTCATGCAGTGCTGAGGTGTTTGGTCTACTACAGCGCGCCACGCGGCGACTGAGGGAAAGTGGCTCGCAACAACAACACTGACTCGTCACGTGAGACACCTGCCTAACTGGTAATCAATGACATTATTTGACACTTGACGTTCTGTCTCGTCGGACCGCGTGTGGTCACACAAAAAGGTACCTTATTATTATATCAATTGTCCGAGAAGCCATGTTGCGTGCTTGCAGCGCCCCAGACGGCAATAATTGGCACTAGCCGCGCTTAGTACCGTATGAAAATGAGTGTGCATTACGTTAATTACGCTGACACCTCTTTTTGTGTTGTCGCCCCGACCGTGTGTTATTGACCCAAGCCGTTTTGTTGCACCATCACATGATCGACACGTATCTTAAAGGTCTGAATTCACCAACTTCCTTAAACTTCGATTTAGTAATCTCGGTTTGGTAGACATGGAAAATCTCCGATTACCGGTTAATCGGAGATAAGTTTGGTGAAGCCTACTAGAGCTAGATTGGAATTCATAGTCGGCCCCTATACACCTAAGGGCACCCATTGTTGTTATGGATTTGTTTTCTATGCAGGAAATAACATGCATGAAACTGTTACCTTGGTAACAACGGGCGCCCCTATAGGGGTAGGGGACGATTATTCTTTTTACTCAATTCCCAATCATTGAGCCTAATCGCTACTAACTGTGCCAATCCTTTTCGAGCTGTATTGGAATATTGTTTTTGGAGAGTGGACCATATAATAGTAATCAAGATAAGCTTGGATTTTTATTGGCCTCTCTTAATTCATATATTATTATTAATTTATATTTCGAATATTATCAAATTAAGTAATTTGTTGAATGGAGGACAGTAGAAAATTGTATAGACCCATATGCTATTGTGTATTGTACCCTATTTTTTCCACGGAAATTAAGAATTAATTATTATTTAAAAAAAACTCTTCGAAGCACCACCCGGGTGAAAATAGACGCTTCGCTTCACAAGCACGGTTATTCTGAAGATGGACTGTGCAACTATAGTACAATGACGAATGACGCTGCTTATCTCGTAAAGTCAGTCAAGGAATACCATATTATGCAAATATACACCAGCTATTTGTATATATAAACATTTTACAGCGGGAATAGTCGACTATACAAAAAAGTGCTTGTTTTCAATTAACTTATAATCTCGCCTCACGTATACACATCTAGCCGATAAGGGCAGACACTTCTACACCGCTAAAGATAGTCAACGTATAATATGCATGTCTTCAATCTGTGACAGGTTGTGGGTTTTTATTTTACACATCGATCAATCACAGTACATGTGTATGCCCTTGCATTGCAGAACGAGATTCGAGTCGTCGTTGTCGTTGTTGTTGTAGTTGTTTGTAATAACGTCCACTCGAGTGATAATATTCAACTTGTCGCCGTATACAACGACCAGTCAGACATGTATGCAGACGACGCAAAGATATTATGGACTTAACTAAATTGAAATGTTGCTCATATCGTGGTAATTTATAAAACGTTATTAATTTCTAAAACAAAAAAAGGTGACACGAAATGAGAAATATTCATCATGTGTACGCGGGTAAACGTTTTTTCTGTATATATGTAGAAATCAAGTTATACCTATGCAATTTGTATTTCTGTTGCTTTAGATGATAATTCCGCTGCGCGTATATACGTGTGTACGGTATAGGTCAAATGGTGTCGCGGTATTTATACGTGGTAGAATGTGCAGCTTGTTTCTGTCGAACATGAATGCGTTTCGTTAATTTCATTAATTTGTCTCCGGGAACAGGTTCGTACATATACCCGGTTCAGTGTTACCTACGTCATCGGTATACCCCACGTATACTCAACATGCGTTATAGTGTGACTTGGTGTGACCGTGTGAGAGTTTATAAACTATTATATATAGGTCTCTACAGCAAGAAGTAACATAGTATCAGGACCGCCCACATTTAGTTTCCAACTTAACAAGCGCGAATCACTGACGTTTTTCCCGATTGTCTAGTACAATTTGGTTGCTGTAAGTTTTTTCACGGTAACGTACAAGCATGTTTCCGTCAAAAAACTTAACGCAACCAAATTGTACTAGGTAATCGGGAAAAACTAATTGTGGGCGGTCCTGACTCCCCTGACACTAACTTACTTCTTGGTGTGAGAGACCTTTATTAGACTGATCTTCATCTACAACGAACGACCAGGGATAAACTTCTGGGCCCTCATTCCAGAACAGTTCTAGGCGGTTGTAGCCGGTTGCAAAGTTGCCCCCTATTCCATAACCCGGGCGCAATGGGCGTCTCAGGCGCGACTTTCTGCCGCTCGCAGCGCTAGCAGTACTGAAAGGTCCAACTCGATCTTGCACCTCGTTTTCTCAATTCAAACATTCAAGTCGAGTATATTTAATACATTTAAATATAAATCATCCATTGTAGTAATGTTTTACAAGGTTTTTGACAGAGAATACCTTTGTTATAGATACAAAACAAACATATTGTCGTTTGACAGTGAGACAGTTGACTAACGACAATATTTAACATGGAATGAATTACAAAGTTGGACCTTTCAGGACAGGTGCTGCAACCTACTTCAGCTTTGACCTGAGACGCCCATTGTTGCAAACGGTTGAAACTCACGTAGGTACTGAAATGAGGGCCCTGAATTTCCGAAAATAATATATAGTTTAATTTTTGTTCAGTAACAAAGTGTGACACTATTGTTTCCCGCTGAAACGGCCTATGATGTAATATTTCTGTAAACAACTTTGTTTTTGAATGAATCTGTTACACACCTGCTGAAAAGACCGACGTATTCATTGTTGTATGTTTAGCTTGAGGATATCAGTGTACAAACCATTGTTCCGACGTATTAATCAGAGGCGTAACTATCGGGATAACAGAGATAGCTGTACTACCGAGCTACGGTACAACCCCTCTTGAAGGCCCTAGTTAAAAAGTTATAACAAGAACGATATCTAAATGTATTTACGTAGCTATTTTTATCGGATAACTAAATTCGACACTTCACATCAATGTCCATAAAGCTGGATATAGTAATCATAATAATAATAATAATAATAATAATAATAATAATTAATAATAATAATATTTATTATTATTTGTTTATTATTAGGCCTATGTTTTATAACAAATAGAGTATTTATGTACTTTTTTTTTTAAATTTTGAATGAATGAATTACTTTATTGTACAATCTTGAGTGTATTACACTATTTACAGACTTTGTAGTTACATAGTTGGTATGCTTATGTATGAATTATGTTTGTAATTTAAGACTAAAATTAAGATTTAGTAAGATTTGGTATTATTATTTAATATTATTATTGAAATAAAATTGTAACTAGAACCGGGCCGCGAAAGTTTAAAATGTGAATTATTATTATTGTTATTATTATTATTATTATTATTATTATTATTATTATTATTATTATTATTATTATTATTTGTATTATTATTATTATTATTATTATTATTATTATTATTATTATTATTATTATTATTATTATTATTATTATTAGTATTATTATTGCTTCTTTCAAAAACGTAAGACAAGCCCGTTTCACACATTTATTAGCCCGATGATTAAAAACCACATCACAGATAACATTCTCAAACTAACGTAGCGTTGACTCTGAAAGGTGCATTCACAATCCTTACCAGTACTATGGCTTAATGATTAAGACTAAGACAAACCTTAGTCACAGCCAATCAGAGCGCAGTATTCTCCCTCCCAGCCAATGAAAGAAGCCTGTGGCTTAGTCTTAATCATTAAACCATAGTACTAGTAAAGATTGTGAATGCACCTTAAAGCCATATTCAAAGTATACCGATCAATAATTCGAATGCCATAAGTTCAAGAAACACACCACAGGTTGCATCAGCGTCCGTACTTTGATCAAACCACAAAACAAAGCAAATACGAACAACCTAACTAATTCTTAAAGTCAGCAAGTGCGATTATTATCGAAAACTATAATATAAATTTGATGATTGTTGAACAATAAGAAATAACGAAAGATATATGTTTATATACATCTATCGGGGGCTTAGATAAACAGTCGCACCAACTAATAAAGGGTTGTATTTAATTAAGAATAATCAATAATAATTACATAAATAATCTGATTAATATGTTGTATTCAAAATATATTTAAAAAATATTATTTTGACTTGTAAAGCAACCTCATCCATTTCGATCATTCGGGTTGTAATAAGACGTATATCTCAATAGCAATATGTAAGAATGTTCCGTAAACACAAATATAATATAGCAGTACCCGGATCACATATAACTATTGTACACACATAAATACTAATTACTAAGTACAAGATCCGTTATCTGTGACAGTATTTTACAATTTGTATATTTGTCATTTGACGGCTAAATAGTTTTAAGTCGTTTATTGGTGATCGATGTCTGATAGTAGTTTTGAACGTTTATTCGTCGTTTGGTTCCTTATAGTATAGTTTTGAGGTCGTTAATTTGTCGTTTGATTGCAAATAGTTAATAGTTTTAAAGCCAAATGTTTGTCGCTTCGTGGGATCATGTCTAATAGTTGTTCTGAAGAAGCTTATTCGTCGGTTTATGGCAAACATGTGCTATTCGTTGTTTTATGGGAAGTTGTAGTTCTATAACGTGGTTTATTCGTTATTTTATGGCAGATTGTAGTGTTTTAAAGTTAGTTTATTCGTCGTTGTACGGCAAATAATAGTTGTGAGGTCGTTCTTTTGTCGTTTTCATGGCATATAGTAATAGTGTTGAAGTCATTTGAATGGCTAGTAGAATAATAATGGTGTTGTGCCGTCGTTTGGCTGGTAGTAATAAATAATAATGGAGTGTTATATCTTCGTTTAATGGCTATTGGGGTGTTGTGTCTGTCGTTTGATAGCTATATAATTGGGCGCAATGGAGTATGTAATGCACATGGCTGCAAGGCGATGCGATGTGCAAGCAAGCAGGTGGGAGATGGATGTGCGACTGCAATAATTAGGCTTGGGTGCATCGTCGGTATTCAACAACTGCTCGATGCCGTACTGCAGTAGCCGTTCACATAGCGTCGTTTCGTTCAAGATAGGCCTAGTCAAGTGTAGTCAAATTTACTTTGTAGCGTTTTATCCTCAGTTAAAAGTATCTAGTGATTATACACTACAAATTAATTGAAATTCGTATTATCCATCATTTCAATAGTCATATAGTAGCCTTGCCTACAACTATTCCTGCACATTTTACTATTAATTTATAAGTAGATGGTTTGTTGACTTGAGATTTTCGTAACTTGTTGTAAGATTTAGTCGTAAAGTTGGACAACAAAGAACTACGCATAAAAAAAACGTCCTAAAACTATAACTTTGTATGAACGCTTCTACGTGTTTCCTATTCCAACTATCTTACGCCTTAAACCTTATGTCTTAGATTTCTGTGTGGACCAGACTTAAACAAGCAACGTGAGCTTTAAAATTCTCAGTAAACCTAACTTGTCTCACTGCAAACAGTTTGCCGAAGTCAAGGTCATCCCAGGGCGGGGTCTCGTCGAACTCTCGCACTCTAGTAGTGGCAATTTAGCGGACCTTGCTCCAAAATAGGCTGGTTACAATGAGGAGCGAAGAACATTTATTAACTTGCTTGTTGAAATAGTCCACTAGTTATAATTTACGACCGTGTATTGCATACCTAAAACCTTCAAACGCAATGGGCGTGACTTATCAGACTTATGAACTGTATACACGAAGAAAAAGCAATCACGTTGGTTTTTATTCACACTTCGTGGATGAACGGGGCTGTAAATATAGATCAGAGGTCGGCATTGAATTAGTTACTTTGGGATAACATACCTAGCTGCTATAGGCTTCTAACACCTGTTTTTTTTTTTTTTTTTTATGTAATGTGAACGTATACAGCTGACAGCGGTCAATTTAACACTGCCCTCCTATTATTTTCCCCATTGCATTAACTACTATTAGCCTAACTGCTGTTAGTTGCCGTAGTGTGAACAAGGTATAAGACGTAGGATACTGGGAGACTTGCCCATTAGAATGGCGGCGACATGAAAACAGCGCTGCCACGCGGAGCGGCTCTAGTTAAACTCCGAGTCGATAAAAAAAGTTTCCCCGTAGCGAACTTCTTTATCGACTCGTCCAGAGTGTATACCGCCTCAGATGAGAGCCACACCGCTAGGATCGCCCGCTGGTCTAAGCCCTAGCTAGTGTGGTAGTGGTGCGCAGTGGCGGGTGCGGTAGTGGCGGACCCGCTCAGATTGGCGGATGCGGTCTAGACCTAATCGTGGACACCTTTGCCGTGATAACGTGGCCTAGCTCCCGGCATGCGGAAAAACAACTGCGTCCTGTGACGTCACCGCAGACACTTCCTCCCTGGAGCAACGCGGGTACAGCTTTTGTATGTTGTTCTATTGTATCAAACTTAGGACAATAATACAACAGGCAATGAAAACACAAAATAATACATATATTGAAGAAAACTATCTATATATATATATTTTTTTTTTTTTGATTATGTGCTTTAAATTTAAATATTATTTGATATGAGATGTGATGTGTTGAAAAGTTCTTCTTAAAATCACCATGTAACTAGTATGTGTGAATCTATATTTTGAGTGACCCCCTCTCCCCCCCCCCCTCCCCTCCCCCCCTTCTACTTAAGCGCCATTCACAATCAGTTTTGAGGCTTATTGTGTGTACGGCGTTTGGTTAACATTGCAATGTGCATGTTTCAATGTAAGTGGTCACAATCCGCCGTCGTAAGGTGTAAGAAGTTCAATGCTTTGACATTCCTTACGAGTTACTCCATATACCTTACGACTTCCGACTTACTGATTGTGAATGGCGCTTTAGCTTTGTTCAGAAATTCGCGAGTAATCTAAAAACTGTTGAGAACTCAAACTAGCACATAGATAGCGCTGCTAAGCAACCTCCTTGTAGCGCCATTGTTGATAAAACAATAAAACAGCAATTAACAATTGACAGCTAAACTTGCCTTCATATTCCCTTGCCATGCACCATTTTGAGAAATCAATAGAAAAAAATAAAAATTAAGTTAAATGGGGCGTATTACACATTAGAAGGATTCCTCACCCGTGAAAGAAGCTTTTATTGTAAACCATGTAACAACTATCCACGATAAAAGATCATCCATTATAACTTCATGGTCGGCTGTTCATAAGCGATAAGAAACTAGTTGTATTACCTTTTATATTTAAGAAAAATAAGCTATGTATAGTTTACAAAAAAGCATGTTGAACGGATGGTATGAATTTCTTTTTCATTCTGTGTATTAAAAGGCGTTGTTGAAGGTCATTTTAGCATGATGTGTAAGTAAATGACTTCCTCTTTTGGCTGTAAATAAATTGCCAGTATTCCGATTGTTACTGTTGTTACTGTTGTTACTGTTGCCACATGTACAGCTCTGATGTCTGGCTTAGAGGAATGCTTTGTTTGCCTCTATTAATAAGCTTCCACACTTGAGAAACATGTTTTCAGCGGGTGTAGCAGCCTATCTATAGCCGACATTGTGTGGTATTGTATTGTCCTACCTACAACATGGTACGAACATTATCTGTTGCAGTTTATTTGCTTCATTGCGTTGATACCTTCCCATAGTTTCTGCTAGTTTTATGTATCAAGATTTCTATGTCGACCTACCCGGAGAACTACCGATTACTGTCTGTTAAAATTGCTTTAAAATACTTTAAAATTGTCAAAAAGTAAACCAAACTTTGTTGTTCCGTTGAAAACAAGAATGTTAGTTTGCATTCGGCAAGATTTTTTATCAAAATGCATGAATTGAGTTTTTTTTTCGATTTAGGCGTAGATATGCATAATTTATAGAAACTGTTCGAAGCATGTTATTCCGTATAGAAGTTAATGCTATTTCGTATGAGTGTTGCTCTATTCCAATAAATAGTTCCGTTTTTCAGATTGTTGCAAACAACACATTACTGCAGTAAATGAGTTAATTTAAAAACAAAAACGAAAATTTGTATTGGAACATTGAAACAATTATAAGAAAATAAGAAAGAGTATTTAATTCTATATGGAATAACATATTATTTTGGTCTACTTTTTGACAATTTTAAATCCATTTTAATGCAATTTTAACTTGCCAAAATGGGGGGTTCGGCATGGTAGGTCGAGATACAGCCTTTCGATAACGCGGCGTTGTTTGCAGATGTACTTGAAGAATTCACTTTCCAAACAATTTAAGCTGTTTTAGAGGAATATACTCTTGCAACCGATTCTCAAGCAATGTCATTGGAGTGTGCTTGTACTCAAGGCCATAACATTACACGTGCCAATTACATCTCGTGACCTAAGTACTCTGTCTACTGTCGCTTACGTGTTTTTAACCTGTTGCCTAACCTTCAATGGTCGCGTCGCCCTTTAACGAAATTGGTGCGGACACTTCTCGGAAGATTGCGCACCAGTTTCAAGTGTATATCGCGATAATTATCTGCCAAGAGGTTTATGAGCTTCTAGTTTCCTTCCTTGTGCATTCTAGCGCATCGCCCAGGACCCTTATTCTATAATTATCCCGGAATGAAATCGGCCCGGATCCGAATCGTGAAATTTAATGTTCCCATTCCGGACCCAAAGAAAAATTAGAAATATAGCGATTTTATAACCTAGTCCGGAATGGGAGGGACGGATCGGATCCAGTCTGGATCCATTACGGAAAACTTCACAAAACGACTGAGCCGCCGAAGCTGTAACCAATCAGAAACTGTTTTTCTAACAGCTGATATAACACGCGGTCCCGATGAATAAGTTGATAATATTGTAATAATATAGTGAAGACATTGAAATAAAACTTCTGTTAGGCCAATTACATTTTTAAATTTATTAATGTTATTTATTTTGTCTGAAGGTAATTTCAAAATAAATCTTAGAATAGGCCTTATACTAGATGAACAATTATTTATATAAACCAACTATTAAAATAATCATATGACAATGTCAGTTTAAAAGGTACTTCATATGGTGTAATTTTAAGAAGGGTTAATTAATTGTAAGAAAAGTACATATGTACTTAAATTCGCCCATTTTTTTTCTTTTCATAATAAATTATTTCCTAATGTATTTCTTCATGTACCAGTGCGGTTGTATTTTTTATGTAACAGAAAAAAATAAAGACACTTTTATTTAAGGCATACTATTTTTATTGATTTTAGGCCATGGGGAAGATACAGCAAACTAGCGGTGGCAATGGCTTAATAAACCCTTGAAATAAAAGTCTAAAAATATTTCTTTTGCGCAATAGCACATAAAAACATATCCTAAACAATAATTAGTGGTTTAAAAAAAGTAAAAAAGTTGACCCGCACTGGGTTTGAACCATGCCAAAACGAAATTTTGATGGGAAGCTATCTCGCTAACCACTACGCTACGGACGGATCATGAAGTCAAATACGATTGTGATCTACATATAGGCAGTAATAAATTGGTTTCATATCAAATGTTTACAGATTGTTTATTGTTCTTTTCCATTCCTTACACCCTAAAATAATTTTTAAAAGCAACTTAATAGAAGATATTGCGTTAAAACTGTTGTTTTATGCTAAAACAAAATCTTGAATGGCGGTTTCACGATGCAAAGAGGTACTGTATCCATTCCGGGATTTACGGATCCATTCCAGGCAATATTTGCCGGATTGGATTCGGAAAAAGTTACAAAATCGCTTTCGCCCGCTTTCGATCCATATCGGCCCGGATCCAAACCGGGATAATTACAGAATAGGGGTCCAGGGGTCTTCTGGCTATATAGTGAGGCAGGTCAGGTTGGGAATAATAGGGCATCTTCGGGATTTTTTAATTCTATTCTACAGACGCCCGGATCCACAAAACTTTGTTGATCCCAGATTTAATAATCTGGCATTGGTTGCCATGGTTTCCAACAAATATTACAATATATAGTCCTCCCAACGAAACTATTCTCATGCTTTCATCACTGGCCATGTCCAGAATGGCAACCTAACTTGTCATTCCTCTGGTGCTTGATAGAAGATTGCGTCGGATTGTTCTCAGTTCGTGAGTTGGCCAACTTGTCAGATGTAGATAAATAGTAATTCTCTCATTTGTGTAAGTTGCTACTAATAATATTACACGTTGAATATTTTTTTAAATTAAATACAAATATAAGTTTGTAGCAAAAAAACCAATAAGTCACGTTTGAAGAGAATTTGTAATTGAAAATAGATCACGGGAACCCAGCCATTCACAGCTTTTGATACCAAGAAATGGCGGAAACGCCGGTGTTTAAACGACTTTATTTCATAAAACGAAAGTAGAACGAACTATACCTTTACAGTTTAGACCTACCTCTAGAACACAGTGGAATATTAGATTAGAATAAATACTTGCTGCGAGTAGTTACTCTATGGATCTACTCAGTAAAGTGTGAATTTTTATACATTTTGACAGGCTTTCAATAAAAACAAAAGACTGCCAATGTTGCTCACAGCTTGCTGGATTTTGATAGTTCCTGTGAACTTCTTCGAATTCTCGAACTTTCATTGGCTACACAACAAGGTTCTTGATCTCCGCTAGGCGTAGATCAACGTTAGCGTTCAAAGTTACATGATTGCAGTGCAGGCGCCATCTTAGTATTCGGCAATAGTGCGCGCATGAACACAGGCAGTAAACCGTCCGCGGAAGTTTACTTCGAGGCCTCAGGGGTTATGACGAAAGCATGAGAATAGTTTCGTTGGGAGGACTATACAAACGCGCCATAGTGGTCGTGTTTGTTGGTTATGTCAGGTTTGGACACAGACTGCAAGGGAATTCTAGCGGCATCACGTTTTGTTTTTACATGATTACGTACTCGACAGCAAGCCTAACTGGTTTTCCGACATCGATTTTTTTCTCGTTTCGTATTTCGATGTCGATGTCAGGAAATGTTCAATATCACAATTTGACATCTCCTTCGATGCATCGATTGCCGTCCTTGCAATAAATGCGTGTCGTGTGGTTGCAGGTACTGCAGGAGCAGAGGGAGGGGAAGGCGGGTCTGGGGGCCACGACGCCCCCCGCCAGGACGAGCCAGTACTTATGCGTGTCGTGTGGTTGCTGGTACTGCAGGAGCAGAGGGAGGGGAAGGCGGGTCTGGGGGCCACGACGCCCCCCGCCAGGACGAGCCAGTACTTATGCGTGTCGTGTGGTTGCAGGTACTGCAGGAGCAGAGGGAGGGGAAGGCGGGTCTGGGGGCCACGACGCCCCCCACCAGGACGAGGCCGGGCCGCCGGGACCAGCGCAAGACGGCCGTGTGGAAGAAGACTCAGGAGCGCTACCGGGAGGCATCCAAGCTGCCCACCAGCGACATCTTCGAGGACGATGACGTCACAGTGGGGCCCACGGAGGGGGGAAAGGTGTCCAACCTCCCCTCTGGCGACATGTTCGAGGAGGCTGACGTCACCGTGGCCGCGGAGGGGTGTAAGCGAAGGGAGCGGTCCAATCTCCCCTCTGGCGACATGTTCGAGGACGCTGACGTCCCCGTAGAACCCACGTCCGCGGAGAGGAGGAAGCGGAAAGAGTTGTTCACGCTGCCGTCGTCACCGCCCCAGGTGAGCTCTGTCGACGAACGCAAGAACCTGGTGTGGCGCAAGACGCAGCAGAGGTTGAAGAAGACGAGGAAGGGAGTCGGGACGGTGACGTCGCCGCCGACGTCGCCGCGGGAGGACGACGACCACGAGGCAGCTTGATGCGTCGCGACGTCCACCCCAGGTCGTAGACGTTGATGACGTGAACCTCAGGATCAGTGACGTCTCTCGCCCGAGGCTGCTGAAAACCTCGAGCCACTAGCCCGATGGGCGAACGCTTTTTCCAGACTTCCAGATTATTGCGTTACAAAAATCAGAATATTTCGCGCCGAACACCAATAGCGAGTATCCCATGACCCACCTTTTCCTTCCTTACCAATGTCTGCTCGTCTGCGATCCGCCGTAACTCTTTGTGCGCATCTACGTCACTAGGTCCACCGCCAAACAACAGAATACCACAGGCGAACAGGCGGACTATTAGCCAAACATGGTGCGTTTACAGTTTGAACGTAATATGATCGCTTTACAGTTTACAACAATGTTAGCTCTTTGACTTCGAGCTACTGAAAATGCTGGCGGACTATTTGATTGTTGACACTGGCAAAGAAATTAAATTCCGGCTTCTGCTCAGATGTCAGTGTGCCGCAAATGATGGGCTGTGTCGTAGTCACAGTGTTGACACAGGAAAGTGACATTGGTACTAGTGTGATGAAACCACAACCACACGGGACTCGAGCCCGGGCGGGAGTCTTATTCACTTGACTAGAGACCACCAGAACCTGGGTTCGAGTCAGTTGGATTCGTAGCTTTTCGGTGACACTTAATGTCCAAAACGTTTGTCTTGAATACATATTGTCGAGCTATGAAGCTGCATTTTCCCTCATCGAAGGCAAGTTTCAGTGTTGGTCTTGAAACAAAAATATACGACCATTAGTAGATTGGATTGACTGTTCCTCGCTCGTACTTGCAAATAGTTTTACTGTTTCCTGTCATGATCCAACAATATTTTCCCAGATCTCGAAACATGTTTATTTATTTTAGATCTACAACTTGCCGAATCCGTAGACGAATGTTTGGCAACGAACCAAATACAATTTTTAAAATTCAAGAATGCTGTTCAACAAGGAAATAAGTTATTTGTCGTAGTTTATATAATTTTGAATGTTTTAAAAGAATTACTCATGACGTTGTACACACTGTGGATGCTGAAATCAAATGACGTTTGTGACGTCACTTATTTTAACCAGATTACCAATTGGACTGTTTGGTCTCTTTCAGTATGAGAACCTGGTGATGTGGGTATTTTTTATATTCCTAATAATTATTATGTTATGATGATCTAGCCTGCAATAAACTATACTCTGAGACGTATTGGTAATTGGAAACCATGTAATCCACATAATAAACAACGTCATCATAAGCTAACTCGCCAATTACAGCCGCCACTATATGATCGTAAGCACATTGTAATGTACAACAGCAGGTGTTCATCTTGAGGGAGTGGCAACATTGCACTTTGAATAATAAAGTATCCACTATTCATGGCATGTGTTGAACGACGGCAGTGTTTTGTTATTGTGAATATGATGTGATAAATTAAATGTAATAATTAAAATATTGTATAAACCTGCATGTTGCTTTGTGTTCAGGGTTGTTTATGCTTTCTGCTCAGGTCGGTTCGGGTTGAGTTCCATCTGACGTATAGGGTGTATTCACATAATGCATAGTATAATAATACATAATATAATGCATAGTATAGTATAGTTCATTGTTACAATGTTTATAATGGCGTTTGGTTGAAATTCAACTGTTCTCTAACTTTGTTTTGCTATTATTACTGAAAAGCAACATAAATAAGCTCTTTTGTCTCGATTACTCTTTTAATCGTTTACAATGGTAAACGAATGGTAATCATTTTCGTAAACTTTATCGGGGGATATAGACCTACCTATGTGTTAAAATTCTAATGTTTTGTGGTAACTGGTAAGCATATTTTCTTCTATATTGACAGCTCAAATGTCAACATGTTCTTGCCTCTAAAAGGTCCGTTGTGACGTCACGCAAATACTCCCTATACAAGTGTCTTAGCGTGGCTTTCTGTGGCAGTGCGGCAGGGTAGCTGAAGTCCTTGAACCAACAAGGGCTAAAATGAGGGTTATGCCTATCAGGCGTGTAGGATGTGCCCCTGCATCTCTAGTGTACTAGCCGACATATGAAGCATGGAAAGTAAAGATGCTTCTTTATCAACATCTCTTGTGGGTAGTTTGTTAGCTCCTGTAAAGCTCTGTGCGATTCGTAAAGCTGCTAAGGGAAGCGGTAGGGTAAGTCCTAGCAACGAAGCACTCAATAAATTCAAAGTTGTTCTGAATCGGCCTTGTTGATTCTGGCATTTGTTCGCAGGTGTTCGCTCTGTCCAACCACTGATTCATATTTGAAATATAGATCTTTGATTGGTTATCGCTCACTCGTCGATGGTGTTCGGAGCCTACAGGGTTGGTTTATTCGCTTTAAATTTAAGTTTTCCCCAACTGAAAATCAGTCTTGTTACTGAGTGGGTAGACTCTAAATGTGAATTTATTTTATTTATTTTTATTTAAGTTCTAGACTTGAAATAAGTCTGCGCTAAAGTTGATAACCCGTTTAGCGAAGACAATGATATATGCCAAGTTTACTGATGCTCTTACATGTATAGGGCCCAAGTATTAAAAAGTTCCAATAGGCAGTACGATAACCAAATGAACACTAGAGCAGACATTGTTTTCTAGATTCACACAACGAGCAGCGCACAGACTAGACCAAGAGGTGTTGATTAAAGAAGGTTTCTGTAATATCCTAGACGTGTCTGCGAGTGTACATCTTCATTTATAAAAAAATACCCATGTTGAAATAGTCACTTAAATAAAGTGGTTTACTTCAAACGACGAACGGTAACTAGTTCATTTCATTCATGAAAAACTGCTGCGTAATTAGTTCCGTTCTTCATGTAAGTAACTGGCAAGGTAACTATAGTTCATGTCTGGTGTTAATGAGACAAGCCTTTATATGAGATCTCAAGTCTGCTCTTGTGGTCATCTTTCCTGATACATGAGACACAATATTACCAAGAGATTCCCAGAACGCATTTACGGGTCTGCAAGGCCGGGTTAAGTCATCATAAGTGTTTCCTGTACATAGACTGTAATCACATGTTGCACTTTGAGGATTAAATTGTAATCATGCCCTATTGTAATGGTTTTAAACGGAAATGTGTTGTATATAATCAAATAATAAAGTCCAACGGTTTGTTATAGCTGATCATGGTACTTTGCGGGTTATTTGTCCAGTCTCGAATGTGAATTTTCTGTTTTGGTTTGTTTCGTTACTAAAATTGACCGATGCAAAACTGAACTAATTCTAATTTACATGCTGGAAGTGTGGTATTTGCGAAACACACACTAATCATACTGGTTAAACTTTTAACTAGAGATTGGTAGTATACATTGAAAATACATGCATTTAAAACACTGTGTTGTGAAGTATTTGGAATGAAAAGCCTGATAATAATCACTCCTCGGGCGAAAGAGTAGACGCCTTAATCACATAGAATTAATTATTATCACTCCTGTGAATATTATTTGAATTTGCATAATATGATAAGACATCATAAAAAGAAGCAAGGTAAAATATTTACAAGGTGCAAACAACGCGAAACGTAAAGTCAAAAACAAATACAATTATACGAGTTTTAAAAGCCTTACTGAGCGTGCATCGAGAGGTAACAATTTGTAATAAAGATAAGTCGATGCTTACTTTGATTTCTATTGTCTCTCCATAGTATATCCATGTAGTCTTATTTTCTACGTTCGTATTTTTATTTCTCTACTTCTTACTTACATATTTTACAAAATCGAAAAATCAAATTGTTTTCGAAAAAACTACAAATCAATACATCAATGAAGCAGTTGCCTTGAACTATAGTAGGCAGTGCATGACATCGACAGAGTAGAATACACATGAAACATTCTCATGCCAAGATTTGTGCAATTTGGTTTTACTGATAGCTTTCCGTG
The DNA here is from genome assembly GCA_945910005.1 of Isoperla grammatica. Taxonomy (NCBI): domain Eukaryota; kingdom Metazoa; phylum Arthropoda; class Insecta; order Plecoptera; family Perlodidae; genus Isoperla; species Isoperla grammatica. The sequence continues at coordinate 45,011,926 of OX246738.1, read as the reverse complement.
TCCAGACGGACAATGGATATCGTCCAATAGATCTCTATCTAATGTTTTCTATTGGATCTGGCAGTTGGATGCAGCAAACCGTCCAAGACCGACGACAGCTATTAAGCGTCAAGGTGAGAAGCGCAGCTCACGTAGTCACGTATTGACAAAGGTCAGTTCCACTTTACATTGTAATGAGTTGTTTCTTGTACAGTTGTTGTCTGTTTGCTGTAGACTGAGTGGGAGACACCGAAGGTCGGGTAATGATCATTTATTGAGAGTCCGATTATAATATTTCAAACAAGAAACTCCTACGTGCAGAAGGTCCAGAGTTCGATTGCTGGTTCGGGCTGGGGTTTTCTAACTTATGGAATGGACATGTAAACAATAACGATGCCAATAATAAATGCTATTATGTACCCCACTAAAAATAATGTTCTGTGTATTGTAATACACATTTTACATTGTTACTGTTTAAAATTCTGGAAGATTTTTCGACGAGGAACTGGCAGAAAACCATGATCTGAGTTCTTGGCAATAAACTTCCCAGGTAAGCAACATTTAACATCTTATCTACCCTACTGTGATAGGTTGTAATATTAATTTTTTATTGAATCGGTAAACATATCCATTATGTTATTCTTCATCAGTAAATTTCCGAATCTAGAAATTAAAATCGTCTCATAATAATTGAGAAAGACAATCAGCTTTGGCTTCGACTGCTTTATTTACACACAATTCTACTTTATTGTGTTGCTTTTCCAACTTGAGACCTTGTCGTGACTGAAACTACCTGCTAGAGTAGACAGTTACAAACACCAACAAGAATGCACATCACAAAGCACACAACCAACTACCTTGTCTTGTCTTTCTAACAACCCATCTCATTGCTTCGAGAACCCACACGTCCGTCATCATTCACTCTTTCTTCGTCTCGCCTATCATTTTTTCCGTTCTTTGTGATCAAACTGGAGAAGTACACAAACATGTGACTTGTACCAACACTCAACCATTGACTGATGAACAAAGTCTGTCTTCATGTCATATAACTTGTTCCGTCATGTCATATAACTTGTTCCGTCATGTCATATAACTTGTTCCGTCATGTCATCACGTACGTAGGTTATAACAATCGAAGCGTCATTATCTACATCGCAACAAGTCGAGAACATTGACAGCTCTTCCAATATACACTTAGTGTTTAGTATGTGTATATATCGTATTTATGAAAGATGTTGACGCATAACTTCCTTGCACAGTAAATTTTATCATTCCTGGGTTCATTGGCGGTTACTGACTAACTTATGCTCTGTGCTAAACGGTGCATCGTAATTTGCAAATAACTAAATAATCTTGCAATCCCATCTGCTATCTTGTAATTCCATCTTGCATTTACTATGCACCCATTTACATTAATTTATATTTATTTGATGTTATTTTCTCCAAAACGCTCCAAACAAAACTGTAGATGATATATATGTTACGGTCGTGGCCAATTTTTTGTACCCATCCTGGCATTCGCTCTTGGTATGGCTGTAAAACCACCATAAGGATATATGTAGAATGTATTTCTAATAAAGCAAGTAAAGTTTCGTTGGAGTCGAATGGGTACCTCACACACTCCGCTCGCACGCTCGTTACATCTGTACATCGGTTGTTTGCTCCATTAAAGGGAAAATACATGTTAAAAATAATTCTTCCTGTAACAATAATTAATTTCCGTGGCCTCACTTTGCAATCGCATTGCAATTACCTTCCCTCTTCTTTGTCCGTATTCACGCTGGCTCGACGCAAAGGGAACAGAACAGGAATTCAAAAACATTATATTATACAAATCATAATTTCTATAGACAAGAATAACAATGAGATGTCGTCACCCGGTCGATGCTAGAGTCTGCCTCAGCTAAACTAAACTCTTCAGATGGAGGGCAGCACTATCGCTCGAGATGTCGTCACCCGGTCGATGCTAGAGTCTGCCTCAGCTAAACTAAACTCTTCAGGTGGAGGGCAGCACTATCGCTCGAGATGTCGTCACCCGGTCGATGCTAGAGTCTGCCTCAGCTAAACTAAACTCTTCAGGTGGAGGGCAGCACTATCGCTCGAGATGTCGTCACCCGGTCGATGCTAGAGTCTGCCTCAGCTAAACTAAACTCTTCAGGTGGAGGGCAGCACTATCGCTCGAGATGTCGTCACCCGGTCGATGCTAGAGTCTGCCTCAGCTAAACTAAACTCTTCAGGTGGAGGGCAGCACTATCGCTCGAGATGTCGTCACCCGGTCGATGCTAGAGTCTGCCTCAGCTAAACTAAACTCTTCAGATGGAGGGCAGCACTATCGCTCGAGATGTCGTCACCCGGTCGATGCTAGAGTCTGCCTCAGCTAAACTAAACTCTTCAGGTGGAGGGCAGCACTATCGCTCGAGATGTCGTCACCCGGTCGATGCTAGAGTCTGCCTCAGCTAAACTAAACTCTTCAGGTGGAGGGCAGCACTATCGCTCGAGATGTCGTCACCCGGTCGATGCTAGAGTCTGCCTCAGCTAAACTAAACTCTTCAGGTGGAGGGCAGCACTATCGTTCGAGATGTCGTCACCCGGTCGATGCTAGAGTCTGCCGCAGCTAAACTAAACTCTTCAGGTGGAGGGCAGCACTATCGTTCGAGATCTACGAACTTATATTAGGACAATTGTTATTGTTGTTTTTACTGCTAAATTTGGTTTTATAATCTTTTCCCTGTTCTATTGTATTGCTTCATATGATTATTATTATACCAAGTATTTTCAGTATGGGTTGGCAGTAACTTTTTGGGCTTCTGCTATATTCTTTTCTGCAAATCCCCTTTCATATGGGAATACAAATTAATAGTAAAACAAAAAGTGCATATACTGAATTGGGAAGCGTAACATTCATTGTAGAACACAGTTTCAATGTGTATTAGTATTTCTAAAACTAAACTCATACACAACTCTCACACACACTCATACACAACTCATCACAAATAGAATAGTACGTATAGTGGGCTATAATTAAAAATTGCAATTTATTTAGTGTTGAGAGTCGGTCAAGCTTTGATAGTTGTACAACTTGACCACGCAGATTGTTTGTGTTTGGTGCTGCTATCGGACGGGAAAAGTATGCACTCTAACGTCCCACCCGCTATCAGTTAGCGAGGAAGGGTAGTCTACGTTCAAAATAGCACAGCATTTTCATTTTTTAATTATATCTCAAGAACGTTAGGCCTACACTAAATTGAACACTGTGGTTTGGCAAAGCCGCTGAATTTATCTAACATTATCATCAATATGTTTGTTCTTTGTATTGAATTTGTATTACTAAGTTATATAGATTGAAAAATCAAAGTATAACTACCCTATACTAATAAATGATTATAATACTTGATAGTATACTTATTCAGTTTGTCTGTCGGGCTTACCATACGAAGTGCGCTATAGCTCAGAATTCCGATTTCAAGTGGCATTCTTAAAATATAATTTGAAAATGAAATGTCGCGACTTTTATATTGAGAGCTGTGCTGAGAGTATCCCTTGTTCGTGCGCACGTGAAATTATTGTAGTTGTTTATATGGTTCGAGCAGGTTCGAGGTTTGCGCGTGACAAAACGGGGCCTGAATATTGCTTGACATGCAGTTTGATCTCATGCTCCAGCTGCTTGCACAGTATAAGTTGGTATGTCTATGACTGTGCTGTGCGACTGTGATTGTGCAAACCTTGTTAATGTGCAATGGCAAGTGGTCTCCAAATTGGGGATAAAAGAAACTAAAATAAAAATAATACAGGAATAAAATTGTCCACCACTGAAAATCAATTCTTGCGTCTTGAGTGCATGGGACGACTAAAAAGACAGATTTCTTTCATTTACTTATTTATTTTGTTTGGTCTGGTCATAGTTTTGCAAGATATGTTTCCTTCTACTGTATTTTGTATTTGTGTCGCTCATTTTATGTGTATTATATCCATTGTGATCCATTATATCTCGAAACATTGTTATCATGGATAAGTAAATTACTACCCTTTGGTCACTTTATTATAACCTCAGTCTTTACAGAACAACTAAAGATAAAAACGCTATTTTTGACATGAAACTCTCTGTGATTCTGTTAGTTTGTTATCTGCAATAACTGACCTGCAAAACTGCGCATGAGGGGAACGTTTTATGTGAAACGTACTCTACCCAGTTATTCCAGAATAGCAATGTGGTCGTACTCGTATGCACCTACAGTAATTATCAACGGTACTTGAATAGTAGTGCAAAGAATCACTTCACTTCTCTTGGTCAAGTGCACTGGGCATGGTTATTGATCATAGTTTTCCAAGTTCTTTGTGTTCGGCATTCAGGTTTATGACAATGCACTTTAAAAGTGGGACGGATGCATTCGTACCATTGCATAACATCTAATCTAACTGCATTTGATTGCAATGTATGCGCTGATCTTATTGGCTTGTCTGTATAGGCTTATAGTCCACTGACACTCCTAGTACCACTGTGAACCAAGCGCTACTTGTCAATGCACAACGCCGACTGAAGACAATTAAATGAGTCTTCATTTATGTTTTTTATGGTTTTCTACAACATTGTGGCTTGTTAGGCGGAATTATGAATTGTATGAGACACAAACAGTGAACATGTTATAGAAGGGTAGACAGACAGAGGACAACAGTTCTCCACAAAAGATACAAAACCTGCGAGTAGTATACTCATGATGGGGGTCAATGATGTTATATATTTGTAATCATTGTATTCATCATCAATAAAGCAATCAAATAAAATCAAATCAAAATGGAAAACATCTATACAAGTAATTAATTGGAAGGGATAAATGGAACGCTGAATTAGCTGTTTTAGAACATAGTTGCAGAAAACCACGTACACATTTTTATATTTTAATCGGATATGAATGGATTTTTGCAGAGATACATATCTCGGTAATACGGGCTTTTTCGATATTACAATATTTCTTTAAAATTGTTGATCCCTCATAGAGAAATAAGTAGTTGCTCATATGTATAAAACAGCATAGGTTATTGAAGCTAGGCGTTTACCACCGATATGTGATGTCAATGTATCGTTGATAGTGAAATAAAGCGTTCACAATGCAACATCCTTGCCTGCATTTCAACTGCACGAAGATACACTGCACGGAATGATAATTTTAACACTCGACACTTCGGCGTGCAAGCGATAATTGGAAGTAAGTGTTCACATGCGAAAGGTTATGCCTCATAAAACAGATGAGTAAGTCTAGTTGTAATTACAATAGTAAGGTGTACGTTACATACCGTGATACATAAATAAGTGAAGCTCGTAAAAGACGTTATAGAATTAATGTATAGTCTCGGTGTTGTGTATTCAATGAGTAATTTCTATCTCGCAGTGTGCGTGTGTATGTGCGTGGTTTTTTTTCTTCTACTTGTGAACAACATTAGTACTTAGTAGAAATGAATACACACAATTAATAATTACTATGTTGATTGACTAAATAAATACTAGAACATAGTAAATATCACATGACGTCACGGCGACCGCGATTAATTAGTGACGCCATCTTAGAACATTGATGGTATGATTTGTATATTACTTACTTACTTACTTACTAGATGCAATAGTTCAACATTGAACTTTGCTGGAACGCTCTCCCGGGCTGGGCCCTCTAGAGCAGATGGTGAAGGAATACAGAAGTAAAAACGCATAAGCCCGAGGGCTGGGGTGATAATAAGAATTAGTGTGGGAATGAATGGGGGTAGAACCTGCTACATGAAGTCAGTGGGAAAACGAGAAGAAAACTGAATCGGTGCTCAGTAGAAGCGAGGGGGAGCCGTCACAGTCTAGGGCTGAGCCATCCAGGGCCCAGGGCCCTAACTATAGACTGGGACGGATCACGGCACCCGCCTCTTCTTCGCTGTTAGGGGAAGACGATTTGAAGGACCTTTGGGAGCCTTCAAGAGACGGGCAGATGGTCGCTTAGGTCGCTTAGGCACCCTTCTTGGATGGATGGGTGTTCGCTTGGGTACTCTCGCGGGGCGAGCCCTCGGGGTACCAGTGCTGGAGATTGGGCGTCGAAACCTGTCAAGGGGTTTCGGCGTAAATAGAAGTTGTTGATGGACTGTGAGGTGAGGGTGAGTTACCAGGGCACTGTAGAAGCGTCTGGCTCGAGATGCGATGAGGTCGGATACGAGAGGCGTTCCTAGGGCTGTGTGGAGGGTGGCTACTCTGGTGAACTTCGGAAGCCGAAGAATAGTCCGGAGAGCCATGTTTTGGAAACGCTGCAGTTTCAGCGTGTGGGTTTGGGCCGCACCCCCCCATATGGGAGAAGCGTACAGAAAGGTGGGGCGTATTATTGTCGTGTAGATACGCAGGCGATCTCCGGCCGAGATGGACTCAGATCTCAGGAGAGAGTGAAGGGCAAAGAGCTTCCGACGGGCTCTCGCCAGGACGTGGGCAATGTGGGGCCCCCATGTAAGGCGCTTGTCCATCAGAGCTCCCAGATAGCGATTTGTAGATGACCAAGCGATGGGTCTGCCAGAAATGGTTAGGGGAGGGCGTGGATCACCTCGTCCAGTGGAGAAGAGGGTTGCGGATGTTTTATCAGCGTTCAGTGAAAGGCGCCATTTCTCGTACCAAGGGTGGACAACGTCCAAGCCCGACTGTAGTTTGTGAACGGCGAGTGCAGCCGAGGAGGAAGAGGCCGCCACCGCATCGTCGTCGGCGAACAGGTGAATTTCAACGCCTGGGGGCATGGGTGGCATGTCTGAAGTGAAGATATTAAAAAGTGTGGGGCTCAGTACCGACCCTTGAGGCACACCTGCCCTGATGGGTTTGGGTGCAGAACAAGAGCCTAGCCAGGTAGCTACAAAGGTACGGTGTGACAAGAAGGATCTGATCATATGAACCAAGTGATCTGGGAACCCGAGACGGAACAGCTTAAATAGCAGCCCAGCGTGCCAGACTGAGTCGAAGGCCCGGGCAACGTCGAGAAAAGCAGTGGCTGTCACCTGACCCCTGTTGAACCCGTCGGTAATGTGGTTTGTAAGTCGGAGGAGCTGGTGTTCCGTGGACGTATGTCGGACGAAGCCGAATTGGTAGTGAGGAATGATAAGGCGATTTGTGACTACTTTCTGGATACGAGACAAGAGGAAACCCTCGAGAATTTTAGCAAGGATGTTGAGCAGGCTGATGGGCCTGTAACTGGCCGGATCATTGGGGGGTTTACCTGGCTTGAGGATAGAAATAATTTTTGCGTGCTTCCACTGAGTCGGAAAGTAGGACGCACGTAAACACGCGGTATAGATGTAATAGAGGACCGCTACGGCGGAGCCAGGAAGATTGAGGATGAGTGCTGGCGTGATTGCGTCTGGACCAGGGGCTTTTTTCAGCTTTATTTTTAATAAAGCTGTCTTTAATTCTTGAGGCGATATGTCGTACTCCGATGAGGGGACCGCAGGAACAACGCCGGCAAATAGAGTTTCCACACGACTGTCCAGATCGGGATCTCCCGGTACGGGCGGATTGGGAATGAAGCACATCTCGAGGTGCCTGGAGATAGCTTCGGCCTTGTCTTGACTGCTGAGGGCCCAACCATGTGGAGTCATCAACGGAGGGTTTGGGGCGCTTGACTTCTGCAGCGTCTTCGCCATCCTCCAAATGGAGTTGTCGGAATAGGTAAGTGTGGAGAGTTTTGCCTCCCACTGTAGTTGTCGGTGGTGCGCAATGTCCCGTTTCAGTGCTCCTGCCAGGCGATTGTATGTGGCAAGGGTGTCAGGTGTACGGAATGCCTGCCAGGTCCTCCTCGCTTTGTTCTTGGCCCTTACGCAAGCGACGAGAGCCGGAGGAAGTGTAAGATGAGTGGAGTGTCGTGGACAAGTTCTGGGTATTGCGGCACCTGCTGCTTGACGAATCAGAGCAGACAAGAAGGAGATGGTTGTGTCAATACTCTCTTGCGAGTCCGGTATCGGGAGTGGTTGCGCCTCGAGTCGGTGGTGGATATGTGTACGGAAGCGCTGCCAGTCGGCGTGGTGGTATGAAAAGGTTGGGGTGGGTTTGGAATGAGAAAGTGAATTACCGAGTAGAATGAGAATTGGGTCATGGTCGGAGGTGAGGGCCTGCACTGTAGAAATGTCGAATGATTGACGGTAATTACGTAGAATAGCAATATCTAGGACGTCCGGCGGTGTGTTTGCGAGAAAGTGGTGATAGGTGGGTTCAACTGGGCCCACAACGGTCAGGTGGAGATCGGTGGTGGTGACGTAGTTGAGGAGAGAATCTCCTCTCGCATTAGAAACCGCTGAGTTCCATAGGGGATGCTTAGCGTTCAGATCACCGGCCAGCACTGTTGGGGTACTTGAATGAGCGAAGAGTAGGTCCATGTCGGTCTTGCTGAAGGCTGCTTTAGGCGGAGAATACGCTGATATACAACGTAGGAGGCCGTGGGAAGTAGTGAACACTGCAATTGTGGCCTCTATCGTAGTTAGCGGAGGAGTGACCTCCTGGGCGACTATGGCCGTGGAGCGCGTAAGGATGGCCGTGCCTCCACCACGCACTCGACGAGAGGGGGATTGTCGGTCAGAGCGGAAAATCTGGTACCCCGGAATGGCCCAGCGGTCAGACGGAAGAAGATGAGTTTCGTTAATTAAGACAATATCGATGTTGAGTGACTGGACCAGGTGGAGGAGTTCAGGGGTCTTAGTTCGGATAGCGCCGTTGGCGTTCCAGGCTATGATGCGAGCTTGAAATCTAGCCATTTTGGGGGATGGAGATTAGTTTGCGGAGGAGCGCTGCCAGTGCGGCTACCATCGGATCCTGTGAATAGCCCAATAGGGCTTCAGCAATGTATCCGATGACGATTGGTATAGGAGTTTTTTCGTTCACGTAGTCGTGTTGGGTTTGAGTGGGGGGTTCAGACACTGCCTTGCGTTTACGCGGAGGGGGAGGCTGAGGGGGCTGGGCGTAGAGCGGAATGAATGGCGGGCACAACGGATGTTGGTATGGGTCTGATGGGTTATTCGCTGTAGACGGGGCCATGTGCGTGACGAAGGGTTGCGCTTGGGCGACTTGTGCGTAGGTGGAGAGCGGCGGGAAGGCAGTCGACCAGGGAGTTGGCGGTAGGTTGCGTACAGCGGGGGATGAGAGAGGTTGGGGTACCACCTGTTTCTGGTTGCGACGTTTATCAGCGGATAGCACGGTGTTTGACTTGGGCTCACAGGCTTGAAGGTAGGCTGGACAACGTCTGTACGAGGCGGGATGATCCTGGTTGCAGTTAGCACACGTAGCAGGGGTATCCGGAGTCTTTAAACAATCCTTGGAGCGATGGTGCTTAGCGCATTTGAAGCAAGTCGGCGGGAGGTTGCAAAATACCGAGGAATGGCCAAACTGCTGGCAGTTGTAACACTGGCGGGGGCCTGACTGGCCACGGTATTTCTCGATGCTGATGTTGTGGTAACACACTGATTTTATGGTATGCACCGGCGTTCCAGGTGCATAGATGTTAGTCGTGACGACGAAGAGGGGCATGGGCCGGCGTTCATCGGGCGAATGCCCTCGGCTCATCAGCTGGCGGACGTCCTGGACCCTCACGCCTTGGTTGGTGAGGTCGGCTAGGATATCGTCCGTTGGGACGGTTGAAGAGAGACCTCGTAGAACAACCTTCTGCTGCCGGACCTCCTCTGTTGGATATGTATGGAACATAAGGTCGTTGGTGATGAGGTAGGCCTGAATCTCGTCGTAAGTTTGTCGAGTTGTGGGCTTAAGACGGAAGGCTTCACCGGCACCCGCGATGGTAAAGTGGCCGTTGGTGGCTTTGCGAATGAGCGTCACTACCTCGGTGTAGGTGCGTACTCCATATAGTATGATGGGTGGAGGTTTTTTAGTGGTGTTCGGGGCCACTGGTGAGGTCTGAGATCCAGGGATCTGGCTGCTCGGAGGCGGGCCAGTGGTACGAGGGCTATTAACAACGGTGTAAACAGAGCTAACTGGAGAGAGTGATCGGGATGAGTAGCGGGCGGATGATGTACTAAACTCAGAATCGGAGGTCAGAGAAGAGCAGGAATCGGACGGAGACATGGAGTGCACACGAGATCTCTTTTTCCTCGGTGGCGACAGCTTTGGCGAGCCTGGTTGTAGTAGAGTGTCCATGGGCGTAGCGATGACGTTGTCAGAGGTCTGGTCGGGCGAGAGATCCATTGAATCTTGGGGTCCAGAAGAGGTAGTCGAGCGGAGCGCGTCAAATCGATTGGTTGTAATAAGAGGAGGCGGGCGATCAGTCATAGCAGACTTGGAGGTGCTTGGTTGGCATTCGTCTACAGACTGGGCTGGTCGAGAGCTGAATGATGCTTTGGTCTCCACTTGCCCTGGTTTCAAGGGAGTGTAAGACACGACACGACGCTGTCGGGTCCTGACAGGGATCGTCGTCCAAGATGGAGGAGGGAGTGGCTCCGTTGGAGCGTAATGGTATGCCAGCAATTGCTGGAGGACAACTGGGAGGTTTGTCTGTGACAGTTCAGACTTACGGACGCTGGAAGGTGTCGGAGCGAGAGGAGCATTTGGCTGCTGGTTGCTAGGCGGAGGCAGGGGGTTTGGTGGCCTGTTAGACCCTCTAGGCATAGTAGCTTGAAAGTCAGTGCGGCGGGTTGGGGGATGAATCGCTTATAGATGGGGGGAGGGGGGTCACGCGTGGGGTGGGGTAAGAGTGTGGTCGCAGCAGGACCAGGGTGGGAATTTTTCCCTACCTGCCTCAGTGCAGAGCACTGGGCCGGAAGGTGGAGAAGGAGATGTGAAATGCACTATACCGGTGGTGGATTGAATGGAATAAGGACACAAGTACAGCCACGCTATTGCGTCGCGAGAATGACGTGGCGGGAACCGCCCCCCAGCCTGCACGTAGCCACGAGCGGGTGATGCTCGACACGGCTCCCACGTGCTAGGTGGGGAACCGGCAAACCAATGTGTTGGTAAGGGTTTTAGCCAGAGGTGGTCGTACACTGTGTTAACCAATAATAAAAATAAAAACTCACTTCGTTGAAGCGCAGCCAGCCTCGACCTTGCTCTAAGAAGGGAAAATCCAATCTCTGAAGTTTTATAATAAGTTGGTTATTACTGTGGATGAGTTGTGTGCCTATGGCACAGACTTAATTGTCCTAGTAATTACACAAGAGTGTCAATCACGCCTAGTATTTAACGGCGCTGAGCGCCTGGCTTACTGCGGGAACTGCGTAGCTAGCTATGCTAGCCGGCACCAGCGATAAACACGTCCATACGCGGCAACGAATGCGACTCGAGTGATTTGTATATTGACTAAAAGTAGTCTTAAAAAATATTTAAAAATGGTTAAATCTCATAAATTACTGAATATATCAATTTGCTTAAAAAAAAAAAAAAAAACGCGCGCTGAATCGCAACTAAGGTTTCTTATAGTCTGCACAAGAAGTGTACTCAATCCACTCAATCTGTAAAGAATGAATCTCACAGAAGACCTTCACCCACATGGTTGTACGTTTTCAAGAAATCACTAAGATTTAAGATTATTTTCCTATATTGCACCTATCAGTTGCTCTCCACAATTCTTTGCTTAGGTATAAATGGGGAGGAATTACCAAACAACTTAATTCCACCATTTCTGTTATGACTGAGGAATCCAACTCACAAAGTCATAAAAGTGTCGCCATTCCACCAAACTATTATTCCCTAAATTAAGTCAAACAAACCTAGCTCATTTATATAAACAATGATTGTACATGGCTACCAAGAAATTTTCAAGAATTGTTACACGCTTTGGAAATGGTGTGCTTCAAACCTCTGTTCTAAAAATGTTTACTTTCCATTGAGTAATTAGTAATTCATTCATTACTACTAAATCATAATTTGTAATCGTGCATTTTTTAAATACTGGCACCATTATTTCTCCGACTGTATACATCAGTGGCTGATTAATGTATCTTGTTCCGTCCAAGATTTATCGTAGCCATGCAAAGCTGTAAGTGTAATACATGCACTCGGACACATCCCGACAGTGTTACTAAATTACATCTTAACATGCACTTTCGGAGGTATCGTCTCGACTACAATGCAGTCAGTTCATTCCGACATCTGATGGGTATACCCAAATATGTGTGTTAATGTGAATGTCTTTTTATTAGTGTGCATCGAGCAGTGTGAACAGTGTGATATTTAACATTTGAGAATTATGTTACGTAACAAAACAAAAGTGTGCTAAGCGATGAAAATATATTTTCACGCGGAATATTCAAAAGTCGAAATCATCGCCAAGAAAAATATTACATTTTTAGCGATTTTTCGATATTTCGATATGTTACTTATATATCGATATCGAAATAATTCGGACATATCGATATCGTATCGAAATATCGATATATTTGCCCATCCCTATTAAATGTAATTTGTGACTTGTGTAATATGATTGATTCAGTGTCACCTAGTTTCAAGATATGATATGTTATCGTGCGTCATCACTTATCAAAGGTGAGATAAATTTATCCTTATCAACATCAGAACACTGTCTCAAGTTTAGTATATTATTGCGACTAAAAGTGGCTTTGAGAAGAAGTTGCGTTGAGAATCTTCACAACATGTGGGTACAAACCGTGCTGGCATTCGCTGTAGCGTCAATGTTGGGCACGCAAGTGAGTAATATACTGATATATTTGTCTTGTCTCTTATTATTGCTACCTAGCAATTAGATAGAAAGTTATTTTTAACAAGCAAAAGAGGCAGAAGCGTATAGCCAGAAATATGTTTATTAGGGGTGATGGCGGGGGAGGGTAGCAGTCGAGAACTATATGATGAATATAGTCACCAAAGTGGCTCCACGTTCGATGGAAGGGGGGGGGGGGGGGGGGGGGGTACAAGAGTACCTGTGACCGGAAGCTGAATAATGTTAGGAATACCCACACCTCGGCTGATTGTATAATACTATGCAGGTGTGGGTTGCAGCCCTTGCAGACTACAGAGTGTAGAGTAATGGCGGAATACTTCTTGGAGAAATCGCTTTGGAAATGATTAAAATCCATGGTTTTGAATGCACCACATTTACTATACCTCGTTGAACGGGTACGTCTTTGTGTATCTCTTCTAACAAAATATAATCATTGCTAATCTAAACACAATTATAAAGTGCACAAAAAACGTATCTAGTAGCTTACAAAAGAGCGGTGTACTTCATTCTGCTAATAAAAATAAAACGAAGTTTCTCAGAAGAGAGGATCGCTCAACGCGGTCTATTTCAATTCAAGAGAATTTCCCGCGGGATTTACCTACTGGTTATTGTCCACTGCATACAGTGCAGCACCAGCCTGGCTTGGAATATGCCTATAGACAACGCCTGCCAACATATGCGCTGATAGTATCAATACAAAACTGGAGGCAACTCGATTTAGGGTGGTAGTAGTTACATACGTCTCTTAACAATGCATGACGACATCACCTTGCAAGATAACGCGGCTGAACTATACAACATGAAATTATTCATGTAACAAAATCTATCCCTGCTTAGATTTGAACCCAGATCTTCAGCTTGCCACGCAGACACCTTTAACCGTTCGACCACCGGGCTGGGTAACCAGTAACGCTTGTCAGAATAAGTATACAGAGACTGTTTTAAAAACAGTACTCCCAGCAGATTGATTGAAACCCTTTCCACAAACCATATGATGAGTATACATGAGATGGATGAGGAAACCTCCACCAATTCTTGTGTTGCCTTCCAGGTTATGACCGCTGAGCCAAGTACCAACCCCTCCCCCATGGACAACCTCGAGGCTGCTGTGGACGAAGCAATCACATCCCTCACCAGGAGATACAAAGACATGAGGAAGGCGTCCGAGGAAGCCGTCAACAGCGACATCATTCCCAACGCAATAGCTGACTTGTCCAAAAAGGTGTCCGCAGCGAACCAAACCATCATCGGCCTCGGGGCACAGATGTTCGAGATTATCGAAGAGGTTGAGACGGTTGGAGGACATTCTCACTGCCTGGTGGGTGTAAAAGATCAAGCGCAGAGAGTGGTTGACGATGGAAGCCGGAATCTAGAGGGCTGTGACTTTCCACTCAGATTCCTCCAGGAACAATTCAATGACTCTATGGTTGAATGGATGTCGGGTATGGATACCGTTGCTCTGCAGTCTCGTAAGGATATCCTCTCTTGTGTGCCGACTGAGAGTGACCCCCCTGAAGTAGTCATCAACATTGCGCTGCAGTGTGTACAGAATGAAACAATGGAGGCGGAGCGTCTCTTCGATACGTCGCAGGAGCAACTGGTGGCCATTCTGAACGAGACGAGGAGACAACTGGAAGATGCAGAATATCAGGCGGAGAGATGCGTAGAGGTTGCACAACGCGTGGCTTACGATCAGACTGGGTACCTCATGTCGACGCTTAGCAATTGCGTCACCGACGGAGATCCGAGCACCACCACAGGGACAACCACTGTCGTTTAACTCAAGACAAACAGCAATATTGACTTTTAATGTAAAGGTAACATCAGATAATAAATATTCAAGACAGTTGTTCCAATGTTTCATGTCCGAATTAACCAAACTTTTTAATCAGCCGATTTACTTATCTCGGATTGGTTACCATGGTTCCAACAAACATTACATACAAAATGCATGGTGGCAATTCTACCGGGCGCCGTTTTTGATCTCCGATTGACAGAAAAACGCGGGATTTATGTTATTTAAGTTTTAAGTATTTTGATACGTCTTATATTGAGACCTACCAACGAAGTAAACACAACCGTATAATATGACATTCGTATTTATCTACCGTATTTTCATTAGGCTCTTGTTGCCAGCCTCTTTATGTATGATATAAATTGCAATTATGATTCTATTTGAGACTACGCGAGCATACACTGAAGATGTGTGGTACAGCTCATTCGAAACATGGACTCGCTGATCCCACAATCCATTTTATACTAGTCTACCCTATAATATATCTAAATTCTAAATGGAACAATTGATTATAAAATCATTTAGAAAAACAGCCATTATTGCATGAATGCTTTTAGTGGTGCAATAATAATGCAGTGAGTTACGGTGTCACAAAGAAGTGCTTAGAATGCAGAAACTAAGCATTATATATTCCTGCAGACACCCCCGTTTTAAATGTGCTTTACTATAAAACTTTTAAAAACCTGTTTTATATTTTTATTTTCATTCAAACTCGTGATAATTTAAGTCGAGGGCGTTCTAACAATCGAGGTAATAAATCAAAACAAAACCTCTACCTGAGGTAAATTTATTGTTGGCGATATTATGGCTCGAGCTGCAACGAACTTCACAAACAAACACGCCCGACTAGAAACAAAACGAATGGAATATGTTTAATTAATTTAAAATTAATTGCAGACTAGCGCCAGAGGGGATGAGACTGAACTGAGGATGCGACGACCCTGTTTCCGTCGGTAGCAGATAAATCACGTGACTAATGCGAGATTGCAGCGATAGAGATGAGACCTCAGAAGGCGAACATAACTATAGGGTGTATTCACATATTGCTCATGGTGGGCATACTGGAGGCCACAATGGCATGTGATTGGTAGTTCATTGTTACTATGTTTCAGCTGGCATTTGGTTGAAGTTCAACTGCTCTCCAACTTTGGTTTGACTGAAAACCAATTTAAATAAACTCTCTTATTTTGGTCACACTTTTTGTTGTTTACAATGGCACACATAATCATTTCCGTAAACTTTATCGGGGGATATACGTGTTCAAACTCTCATATTTCCTCTTAAATGATATTATTTATTTAATATTGACAGCTAAATGAAACTTGTAATAGTACTATAGGTTGCCTCCGATATGTTGGAGGTGTCGTTTTGCCGTTGGTCTTACTCTTGTGGGTTTATTCCAGCTTCCAATGCATACTCGATTCCCGATTGGGCCTAGGTTTTTTAACTCCGGAAATTGACTTACATCTATGTGTATAGTATTAGAAGGTATTGCTTAGCACTCGTCATGAGAGTCGTTAGCTTAGTACAACTATAACAGCAACATTTCTTACAGCTGATTATACTGAAACCACCTCCTCCACTCGTCCTTGGTTCAAAGTACACCTAATCCTCACAACGATATTCCCTCATTTTTGTCACTTTTTCTATCATAATGACATTATAAATTATAGTCTTATAATTGGCGTTGCCTATAAATTGCAATCTCAACATTATCAACAAGACTTACAAGAAAACAAACTACTCACGCCAGTCGTCTTGTACTTAGTTATTTTCTCAACAAAATTAATCATAAGCATAGAGCTGTCAATGTTCATAACTAGATGTAATCAAGTGTTGCATGAGAAGGATCATTGTATTCGCGTACAATGCGTGCAAGTACATAAAATGACAGCTAACTTATTAGAACGGTATTGTTTTTTTAATCAAACGTTATTATTTTGTAGCGCCATTGCTTGCACGTATCGCGCAATGTATTCTGAAATGAACTCGAACTTGTAAGTTCAATATATGACAAGTTCGAAGGCATCTAGGATACGTTTCAGTAAAAAGTTATAGAATAGGTCCCCCATGTGGCCACCTACTGCCACGTGCCGTACCATCATGGCCTTCTGGGAACTTGACCAGGAAAGACTCTCCTCAGCTCAGACCTCGAACGTCCAGCCAGCCGATAAGGTAACCACTTATCTCTTTCGCAGAGTTTCCTGGAAAACTGCAACAAAGAGATATTAAATGGGCTTCGTTTAACTTCTTTGCTGTCAGGACCTTTTGATCTCTGTTTCTTAATTATTTAGCCCCAGGCACAACGAATGACTGACTTGCCGTGGTAGTCCTTTGCATAACGCTCGAAAAAGGCCTGGTCGGTATAAAATTTGGGTCAAAGGATGACATATATCAAATGAAAGCTTGAGACGAGTACTTTTCAAAAAACCATGATATACCTCTGGCAAATCCAGCTTTCTAAGTCAAAACCAGGGTCAAAGGTCAAATTTGTAATTTTTTAAAATAATTTTTAATTAAATAATGAAAAATGTTTGCAAGTTGAAAAATACTATTTTAGTAAGATAAATGTATAAAGTTTATTAAAAAAAAAATTAAATTACCTTTTTACCTTTTTTGACCTTGATTGGGGTCAATTTCCTCAAAATGGGTAATTTCTAAACTTTTCTTCGATTTATTGGCCAATATTCATTATATCAACGTACTTACTCATAAATACGTTAAAATGAATAGTTCTTATTGTTATCACATTGTTTTCACGGTATTCATTCAAAATGGCGGTCAAAGGTCAATAGGTAAGTATCGTCAAACTAGGTCTAGTAACTAAAATATTACTTGTGGGTACTCTAAAGACGCAGAATTTTATCTGCAATTGCAATAACGAATAATAATATCATGATTTAATCGTAAGAGAATGTTATTATCATATAACTTATAAACTACTTAAGATTGTTACTGAATTTCTAATTAATGTCCTCAGACATCAGGGTATTCTTAAATGGGTGTGCAACTGCAACAAAATACATTTTTAGTAAGAGCATGACCATGCTGAGATACGTGATATGATACTAGTATTATGTTATATCTACCTTAGCAGTCACTGTCCAAGTTGTCAGATTAATCACCTTCTGACTCAATGGAATTCTCATGCTGGCTACTGGTACTGGTACTGGTACTGATACTGGTATTTGTACAATCCTTTGGCTTACAAGCGTGGGTACACTTTTATTGATTGGCCAAACACTCACATGTCGGCATCTTGCAAACACGGCAACAGTTACAGGCTAGGAGATCCATAACGGTCAAAGGTACTGGAGTTCCAATCATCCACTCGTTGCTCAGATCTCCTTCTGCCGTGGTTTCCCATCCATAGCCACGCGGATCAGGAACATCAGGGTTGGCGTCCAAACAACGTATCCAGACCGCTGTTTGGTGGTTAGCTCGCAGCCGCAGGATTTGAAGCAGTAGACAATCGCTTCAAGGTGGTAGCTGATTAGACTAAATATCATCACATTTACTTTTGAAAAGCTCGTAGGGCAGCTGGTTGACGCTTGACTACCAAAAATCAAACACACTTCGAAGATGTGTAAAAACTAGCGAGTTTGTTGGGATTCGAAGTATACCCTCCCTGACCTTCATGCACTGGTTGTGACAAAGGTTGGGATTCATAGTCGGCCACTTCACCTAGAGACACCCAATGTTGCTATGGATATGTTTACTATATGGGAAATGACATGTATGAAACTGTTACCTTGTTAACAACGGGCGCATCTATAGGTGTAGGGGACGACTATGAGTTCCAACCTGAGAGAGCTCATTCAGTGGTAAAGGGAAAAAGAGAACTTTGAATATCATGAGAAAAAACTCGCATTTCTGTGTCAAGCTAAGCAAGATAGGTCAGGACTGGAGTTTCTATCGATGTCATCAAAAAAACTCGAAGAGTTTGTCTGTAAACTCTGCTCTTTGACCACGACTCTGTCATGCGTCAACCTGCTGCGCTACTAGCTTTTTAGAAGTGTGATGATATGAAGTCTAATCAGCTACCACCTTGTAACGATTGCTTACTGCTTAATATCCTGCGACTGTGAGTTATCAACCAAACACGATCTATTGATACGTTGCTTGGAAGCCAACCCTGATGTTCCTGATCTGTGTGGCTATGGATGGAAAACCACGGCAGAAGGAGATCTGAGCAACGAGTGGATGATTGGAACTCCAGTACCTTTGACCGTTATGGATCTCCTAGCCTGTAACTGTTGCCGTGTTTACAAGATGCCGACCTATGAGTGTTTGGCCAATCAGCTGAAGTGTACCCACGCGTGTAAGCTGAAGGACTGTCCAAATATCGGTACCCAGCATGAGAATTCCAGTGAATCAGAAGGTGATTAATCTGACGACTTCAGTTTTGAGTGATTTTGACTTCAATTTTGATTAATTTGACGACTAGACAGTGACTTCTAGGACAGATATCATATCATACTATCATATCACGTATCTCTGCATGGTCATGCTCTTTTCTTAAAATGTATTTTGTTGCAGTGGCACACCCATTGAAGAATACCCTGATGTCTGAGGACATTAATTAGAAATTCAGTAACAATCTTAAGTAGTTGACAAGTTACATGATAATTACATTCTCTTACGATTAAAACATTATATTGTTATTCGTTATTGAAATTGCAGTTAAAATTCTGCGTCTTTAGAGTACCCACAAGTAATATTTTAGTTACTAGACCTAGTTTGACGATACTTACCTATTGACCTTTGACCGCCATTTTGAATGAATACCGTGCAAACAATGTGATAACAATAAGATCTATTCACTTTAACGTATTTATGAGTAAGTACGTTGATATAATGAATATTGGCCAATAAATCAAAACAAATTTTAAAAATTACCCATTTTGAGGAAATTGACCTCAATTAAGGTCAAAAAAGGCTTGATGGGTAATTTAATATTTTTTTTAAGAAAGATAATACATTTACCTTAATAAAAGTGTATGACTAAACTTGCAAACATTTTTCATTATTTAATTAAAAATTATTACAAAAATTACAAATTTGACCTTTGACCTTAGTTTTGACATAGAAAGCTGGATTTGCCAGAGGTATATCATGGTTGTTTGAAAAGTACTCGTCTCAAGCTTTCATTTGATATATGTCATCCTTTGACCCAAATTTTATACCGTCATTCTCGTTATGCAAAGGACTATGGACGCGTATACAGTGTGTTAATCATAAATCTTGAATATTTTTGGAGACGTCTTGAATTATGACAATAACGTGAAGTTACTGAGAATCATCGTATTGTTGAATTTGCAATGATTTTAAAACATTAACCATTTAGTTTAGAAGACCAAAAAACAAAATGTGAGTAGAAGTAGTATAGTGAATTGTTAATGGTACAAAGGTAAAATGATATCATTTTACCTGCCCTGGGGTAACCCATGAACATACATAATCGATGTTATTTATACAGCTGTTCGATTTGAAAGAGTTTGACTTTGACGTATACATCTAATAAAATCGTTATCCTAATCAACAGTTTAAAATTTAAGACGCGCGGAATTTAATGATAAACGGGACATTTTTCCACCTCGAATAAAATGTGTATTTAATTCTTAATTCTGGTGTTTACTTTTTAATATTATTCTTCAAGAGCTATAGCACATGCTGTAACTTTAGGGAAATAAATATACATACCTATACATAATTATGTTACTTATATTGAGTCGTCACGGGCAATTACAACGGCCATAATACAGGGCAAAATGTGTTTTGACGTTTGAGGTGTCAATAGAAGACGAATGCGCTTAAAAGATTATTTGTGCAATTGAATTGTAAACCGCAAAAAGAGTGTACGGTGCAGGGAAAGGTTCTAAAAGCTAACTAGCAGGTTGATCTTCAAATCTGAAACATTTCACCAATGAATTGCCAGTTATAAGTAAATAAGTATCCCGTTTTGGCTCACAATATGGTCGACACGCGCATCATGGGAGCATCCTATTCGACGAGACGAAATATATCGTTCATGATTGCTTGTTGGTGACATTTTGCTAGTCCCTCCTTCCCCCCCCCCCCCCCCTAAAAAAAAAAAAAAAAAAAAGAACGGGATTGCCTGGTAAAATTCTTATTTTCTGATACTCATATTCATACATTCATTTTTCTAATATTATTTACACTGTTATTAAAGACAATAATTGGTTGCCGTTTACGTGTAAAACACGACTCATTCACCAGCTGCTGGCGACTATTATTTATAGTTATGTTTTCTCAGGTTGGCAGCAGTGATTGCAAGTGAACACAATCATGACTTGTACATGAGCTGCAGTATTATCGCGATCTGTCTGGCTTAGGCCGTAGTGGTCGTTTTGCAAGTCTCAAGTTTTTAAACGAACTCTCGAGACAAAAAACTTGTGTTGATATTGATTAATCTGTTGCACGAGTCGGATGATAAATCCTCTGTGGCGAACGTGGCCGCGTGGTGGGCGGACAATGGGACAATACGGGCGAAACTGGGCTAGCTGGATGCATTTCGTTACTACGCCTCAAGAACTGCATCCATTCATCCATTCATTCATGCATTCATTCGTAGGAAGCCCTGCTGAAGAAGAAGAGAAGAAGAAGAAGAAGAAGAAGAAGAAGAAGAAGAAGAAGAAGAAGAAGAAGAAGAAGAAGAAGAAGAAGAAGAAGAAGAAGAAGAAGAAGAAGAAGAAGAAGAAGAAGAAGAAGAAGAAGAAGAAGAAGAAGAAGAAGAAGAAGAAGAAGAAGAAGAAGAAGAAGAAGAAGAAGAAGAAGAAGAAGAAATTCATTGATATTATATTACAAGACGTAAGGCGCTACTTCTAAGAGAAATAAATCAATTGTGCAAAAGTCTGACTACTTTCCACCATGTAATTTATGCGATGCACGGGTACAATGTATTTGATTTATTGAATATTTCAGACATAACTAATAAATTACTACAAACGGTCAAGGTTTCTAGAAGTGAAACATGTGTAAGTCCTACTAATTGAGACCTCTATGTATACCAATCTACTTTTACCAAACATCTGTTTAAAAATACCAGACACAGATTTGCTTATTATTATTGGGTCTGGCTGAACAGTATTTTACAAAGCATATTTTCCACTGACAACTGCACGGCATACTAAAACAATAGTATTTTCTCATAGAATTGAATAAAAACGCCACATAATAAAATGGCTTAAAATAGTCACTATACAGACGAACATTGAATGATGCGCGAATGAAAGAAATACACAACAATGAAACTTCCTTTAGTAAGGACAGTATAACCGATTGTTTGTCCGATCCGTGTCGTCACAACCTCCGTATTGGTTATATTAACGTTATTATAGAAATAAGGGTTACTTTATGGCTGCATGTTCACTCACCCTGTAAGGCTGTGGAACACCTTATGTCGGTCAGCTAAAATTGCTGTAAGATACATTTTCCCAATATAAAATTAAATATATGTATAGAAATCAGCGCTCTTTCTTATGAATGTGTCTTTGTTTGTTTCAATAAGTATTTTCGTTTTTCAAATGTTCTTAATTAGGTGTGAAAGGTATACAGCAGCAACATCACATTACAAAAGTTAATTCGGAAAATGTAGTTATTTACTGAAACAAATAAACATTCATAAGAAAGACCACTAAATTCTGTAGAGCATATCATATTTTAGTTTACTTTTGGGACAATTTAAAAACATTTTCAATCAATTTTTACAGACTGAAATCGGGTATTCCGTAGGCTATGTGGAATTTCAAAGATTTTCCATAAATGTATTTATACTTATTTTTTTAAAGAATCTCGTAATACAGGAAAAATATAAACGTGCATATTTTAAAACCGACGAAAAGAAGCAAAGCCAGAAATGAATACAAAACATACAAAATACAAAAAAATACAAAAACGTATGTAAATATTTTTTTTAAAGTATCTCGTAAGTCGTAATACAGGAAAAATAAAAACGTGCATATTTTAAAACCGACGAAAAGAAGCAAAGCCGAAATGAGTACACGCTACATAAACGGCCACGTGTCGCCATTATACTGTGGCATTAGTTCCTTGTCATCGGGCGAGCCAGCAGACAACCGCCAGACATCCACTCACATCCACCTCTCCACCCACACGATCCAAGCTGTCAAATACCACCTTCGTCTAGCTAGGCTAGACACACTTTGATTGTAGTCTCGTTTGACCGGGCCTAATGCGATGCAAGGCCGTACGATGATTGGTGAAATTCTATAATGCACTCCTGATGCAATCTACAGCTACAGGGCTGGCCATGTTTATTGTTTAGTACAGGTGTGCACAACTGTTGCCTTAACGCTTCACATGGTGGTGATATGATATGAGATATGTGAGGTCATTTTTGTACTTGATGTTTCGCGTTGTCGTCAAGTTTGCGTAGTTCCTAAGGATGTGCAAATAAAATAAAGGCATCGATCCATACAAATTATCTTTCAACTATTAAATCCAATGTTACACTTATCAATCAATTATAGTTTATCCCTCAGATATATGAGGGTTGGGTGGAAGATAAACCTCACAGGCCTTAATCCCGCCTATAATACCTATCAATCAACCAATCAATCAATCCCTTTCTCTCTATCTGCCATTAATAAAGACGACAATCAATCAATCAATCACTCTGTATTTATTTATTTATCTGTGATTTCGTTGTGTGATTCATTTTGTTTTACTATGTCATTGTATACAAACTCATGATATATGACCAAGAAAATACATGTGGCCACTTCTCACTCACTCCCACTATGTATAAGAAGCTAGTTTACTTCAAGAGTTCATCGACACTGCTCATCGAACAAGTACACATAAAACACTCGTCACGGTATAATAAGCTCCACATAGTTGAGCCCAACTCATGCAAGTAATGCCACATAAACTTATGTGTTCACTTCATCAAACAACTTTTCTAATCTAGTCACAATCGCTTCCTCTAAACTAAACCACTGGACATAATGTTTTCAGTGCACAGATCTGATAGAGGTGGCTCAGCGGTAATGTGCGAGCCTCGCAATAGGTCGTCGTTTCGAGTCCCACCACCGACAGTCACAACTGAAGATTTTCATAGTGTTTTCTAAGTCACAAGGCGAATGCTGGAAATGAGAGTGAGGGGAAATTAGAAAATTATTCGTTGCTTCGATGATCAGTTGCAAACGTGCAAACAACAACCAAATTAAGATAACATTTCCAGTGATAACATAGCCAGTCTAGTAAACCGTGCTTGCTTCGTTCATATTCGAGTCTCGGCGCTTTGGCTTGGCTTGTTCATGGTAAGGTCCGTCGATCCCCTGGAAGAGGCTCGGTAAACCTTCGACGAGCCCCCGCCAGGGGATTTACGGACCTTGGGTCATGGTTGCACGCACCGTCTCGATTAGCATTGCTGCATCAACTGATATCTTGGACCTTGTGACCTTACTCCTCAACTGGTCTCGGGTGAAATAGGTCTAACGCTCTGCCTGTCGTACGAGGTGACAATAAGAACCGACACCACGTAATCTAGAACAACAAGACTGATCGTGATTCTCACAAGCATTGTAATAACCAAACAGCGGCAACAACGAAAATAAAGTAGTACAAGATGTCACTGAATGCATGTTCACTTTATTACGTCTGTCTTGTAGCGCGACTAGCGGCTTGTGTGTGAACCACCACGTCGCTTACCGACCACGGCTTAAACCGGAAGTTGGAAACACGATCCCCGACGGAGATCGCCGGACATAGACGAAGGGATTCCCGAACCAATAGTTTGGTGCTAACGGATGGCGAGCGACGTTGTTCGAACCTAAATATTTACGACCTTTCGCGGTTGTCGTGGTTTGGCAGCAAATGCAAGTAGCTCACTCACTGTGAATGTAAGAGTTTCATTACACTTCATTCAGATTAGATATTCAGAGGGCTTAAAGTGAAGATGATCTGCTGAAATGTATTTTCACTCTTTTAGAGTATGCCTTGCTTCGG
Organism: Isoperla grammatica; assembly: GCA_945910005.1. Classification (NCBI taxonomy): domain Eukaryota; kingdom Metazoa; phylum Arthropoda; class Insecta; order Plecoptera; family Perlodidae; genus Isoperla; species Isoperla grammatica. The sequence goes on along the minus strand of OX246738.1, from coordinate 44,987,482 downwards.
GCCATCACATAACATTAACACAAGAATCATCATCAGTCACGCTCGTTGTGTTTGTAATTTCCAGGTTTCCAATATACGGTCGTAAATAATTATTACTAATTTATCTGTTTCAAACAAATGGTAGTAACTATAGAGAAGTATAAAATGTTGGTACTTGGTACCAGTGGCGTATACACGGGGGGGAGGGGGGGGGACAAACCCCCCCCCCCCCCCCTTTTGCAAAGGAAACATGGAAAATGACCGTTTACATTTCAATAGACAGTATTTCAATAGACAGTTAGATGTTATACTTTATAATTATTCTATATTGTTGTAATTAAAAGCAAAAGCAATACGAAAAATATGCAAACTATTGATTGAGGTTCCTTTTATTAGCGGTGCTAAGGAAAAAATGTGTTGCCAGAAACTGAGTAATCTTGTCTCAGTTGGCCGCTGTAAAACGCACAGATTTGCACTAAAATGACCTTGACGAGAATTTTTTCGGGGGGCAAGCCCCCCAGAACCCCAATTTTGTTTCGGCTCCACTCTCTATAATATGGGTTGAAACCCCCCCCCCCCTTTCCCAATTCCTGGATACGCCACTGCTTGGTACTATTGAATTCGGCTATTTAGTTTGCATGAGATTACTGTTACGTTGTAACAACGTTATGAAGATGATTTTAGATTAGATAAGTACTTGGCCAATGGCAACAGTAACGTTTTCCTTCAGCATCCATTTCCTGTCAAGGGACTGCTACCTTATCGTGGTGGGCAGGTTTGTGTGCTTTGATGATTCCTGGAGCTATGCCGGCGAAAACGTATGCTTCTGGTAGGGTCACCCTAGCCGGACAGGTCGAGAGGGAGAAGCCAGACGAAATGCAGTTCACGTCCCCCCCTTTTCCTTCCCTTTCGCTTCTCCTCCCCGCCCTCCTACTGGCCCCTTTCCTCCAAACCACCATCCCATCATCTTCATATTTCACCCACTCATCGTCTCGATTAGCCAAGTTGTAAAAATATGAGACATTACATTAAGCATAAATATCTATCTCTATTTCAGCTTCCATTTGTGTTATTTTCGTTACAATTGCTGCCATCGATGAGTCCAAAAATTAATGTACACGCGCACAAATTAACTGAAGTAAAGGTTGTTTCTTTAGGGAGTATGTTTTACGTGATGGAGGTTTGAGGTTTGAGGTTTGAGGTTTGAGGTACGCCACTGACGGACCGAGGGTGAATGAGTCACTGGATGTGCATCCATGCGTGATAGCATCTTACGCCAGTGACGGTCATAAAGTTATATACAAGGGGAGATCTGTGTTCACTGTCTCGTGACCTTGTGTTGTGTTGCCCATAGGGAAGCGGTTTTGGAGGCGGGAAGCAAAATGGTTTTTTCTGGTCACTGAGCGCATAGCAATATAAAATGCGGTCGGAAATGTAACTCGCAGTATCTTTTGAAACACACAAAAGTTATGCTCAATATGACATATTAGTTGGTTGCTAAACGCAGCCCCAATTTAAATGAGTACGAGATATGTGGGTGAATGTGTCGATAATACCACCAAATTAGGCAGATTCCGCGGCTGTCGACCGAGCGCGGTTGCCACATTGTTTTCACGGGGTGGATGAAACTGTTGACCGTTTACCGCACTCTACGTATACTCGATTAACTTCAATCGTTTCAAATTTTGTTTAGGTTAGTTTACTACTATAGTGTTTGACATCAACAGAATTGAAAAGCTTGTTCATGACTTTGAAATAACATTCAATATAATTTTCACCATCAATATATATTGGGATCTAATAATTAATTTACAACCCAAAATAGATCTAATGCAATTTTCTTCAGACAGACTTTTGTTTGCTTATTTCATAATTGGCGTCACCAGAAACGGAATGGCTATACCCAAACATTTCAACTGTTATTGTCGCGAAATGGCTCTAGATTTTGAGCTACGCTGTTGCTTGATTAGAAAGTATATTTGTAAATTTAAACGTCATTATTTTCCAGACTGATCTGTTTATGAAGTGAATTACTGAAGCTCAGGTGGAGGAGCATCCTATGCCAGACGATATCGCTTTCCTTGTATTGTTCTTGCAAAGGGATAATATATGTTCATGAAATATTCCCGTATTAAACTCAGCTTCACGACTTCAACTTGTCTTCTCACACAAACAGGTCAATACATGTTGTAAAATAAAAGTCTTCGTTCTCATATAGAAATATTAAAAATGCCATCCGCACAGCATGAAAATAAGCAAGTATTAATGTTGCCTTGGAGGCGTACTCGATTTCCTTCTACAGATTATTAATATCTGTCTGTGACTGTACTTATTAAACCACTATTTGTATAAAATAACAGTTGCATCGCGAACAATAATCAACCCCAGACGGCGACGGCGACTGCGAGCGACCTCCTCGGGTCATGAAAGGGGTCACAGACACTCAGACACTCAGACACTCAGACAGTCAGAATACCCAGCGCTGAGAAAAAGAAGTAAAATTGAACTTGCAATTTTCCATTGACGATAGCTTCTATAGAAAACGAACATGATAACTAAGGTGCATTGTATGTGCAATGAAGCTGCAGATCTTATAGGGTGATTGGAAATGTGTGTCACATATTTTAAAACGTTATAAAAGGCGGGTTCGCTCTATGGAGTCTTAGAATGTCCATACAAATACTTGTTGTTTACAAGCCGAAGGGTACAGCACTTTATCGCATGTGTGAATCTATAAAGAACTTCTATCCGAGGTAGTTCTAGAGATTTCTTGATACCTGTAATAATAGAGAATGATCTATGTGCTGTTCAAGTCCAGCTAGGGACACATTATTTGATTACATGTACATGTGTTCGTCCATAAAGATTGCAATAAATAAAGCCATGTCACAATACTCACAACAAACCTATAATGAAACGAATGTGTAAGTTTCATTTCAAAGAAATTGTAATTTGTAATGATACTTAGCTATAGGGTTTGAAACTTCATTTTATTGTTTGACAATGACTTGTACTGTGAATCTGATATAAGACATGCCACGGCAACCATGTTTGACGCTAATTGTGCGATTTATTAGATTGTTTTAGAAAACTTACAAATGTATAAATTCAACTATACTGTTTGACTACGTTTACCACGCGAGCCCAGCTCGTGCTCGTAAGCTCGAGCTCAATAGCTCGGTATTCGTTTACCACGGACTTTGAGATCGTACTAAATACTACAGGTCTGGTTCGTGCTGAAAAAGAAGGCGTGGTTAACCGCTTGCTAAACGTACGTTTGTACACAGTTCGGTCCGCATGTGTTTATCACGCAATTTGAGATCGCACGGAGCGTGCTGGCTCGGCTTCTTCACCGAGCCGAGTTGGGTTCGAGCTTAGGTGTTTATCAAGCCAATTCAGTTCGCATAATGTCCAGCTCGAGCTTACGAGCTCGAGCTCGGCTCGCGTGGTAAACGTAGTCTTTGACTGCAATCCCTATCTCCTGTGAACGAGAGCCTAATAAAGCATTGCACCGACTCCGGCGCTGCCCTCTGTTGGGACCAATAGGAACTAAAACTCGTGACGTCAAGTAAACACGCTTCATGGCTGACTATGACGTCACTTACGTCACCCACAGAGCGTTTTCGCCCTGACCCAACATTTACTCTTGTAAAATATATAAATATATTTTGGAACAAGTTCTTGCTATATTTAGTGTTGTAACAATCCAGTAGTGAAAGATTGCTGATTGCTCTCTATTTTGGTTTATTAGAGTTGATGACATAAAAACAAAGAAACTATACTTTGCTTGCTTCGGAGGTGCTGTTGATCAGTAAAACTGGGAACGACAAACACAAACCAACGAAACGAAATGATGAAGTTACTGTTGATTGCAACGAGGTTATGAGAGACCCTAATTTCAAGCTCCGTGTAGATATAGTTGTAAAGAAAGACAACCTAGACGCAATCAGCATCGTTCTTTCAGACTACATTAGTGCTTCATTCACCATGTTGCCAATACTTCGACTTCGACTCTTGAGAGAAAATGCTCTACTATTTTCTTTTTTGTGTCGTCGTATAGTTTCATATTCTTTGATCTTCATTCTTTTGGATCATATCATCCCCAACTGTTACAATCAATCTCTACTGTACTACTATGTTTCTTTTATTTCCATTCCCTCTAGTTCAATATGTTAATATTACTTCGTGTCTGTAAAATGACACCAACTGATATTTGATTTAATTATAACAAGAGTGCCGAGTTGTGATACTATTTCACAAACAAGTATATTATTTCCTCACTTGCTGTAACACGTGCAAATGCACAAATATTCGACTATGTTCTCTCTTTTGTACACAAAATTGAAATATTTTCAAATTTTTGATTTGAAGTGTTTATTTGAGCGTACACACAACCCATATTTATAACCAATTTTAGTTTTTAAGACTTTTTTTTCGAAATACTTTGTGTTGAAATCTTTCCCAAGACAAACACACGAGGTGAAAGTATAATACTACTCCGGTGATATGGACAACGCTATTTCCCCAGCATGAGAGGCCTATTGTTGGGCAGCTGTAGCAGGCGGAGAGATGCGTAGAGGTTGCACAACGCGTGGCTTACGATCAGACTGGGTACCTCATGTCGACGCTTAGCAATTGCGTCACCGACGGAGATCCGAGCACCACCACAGGGACAACCACTGTCGTTTAACTCAAGACAAACAGCAATATTGACTTTTAATGTAAAGGTAACATCAGATAATAAATATTCAAGACAGTTGTTCCAATGTTTCATGTCCGAATTAACCAAACTTTTTAATCAGCCGATTTACTTATCTCGGATTGGTTACCATGGTTCCAACAAACATTACATACAAAATGCATGGTGGCAATTCTACCGGGCGCCGTTTTTGATCTCCGATTGACAGAAAAACGCGGGATTTATGTTATTTAAGTTTTAAGTATTTTGATACGTCTTATATTGAGACCTACCAACGAAGTAAACACAACCGTATAATATGACATTCGTATTTATCTACCGTATTTTCATTAGGCTCTTGTTGCCAGCCTCTTTATGTATGATATAAATTGCAATTATGATTCTATTTGAGACTACGCGAGCATACACTGAAGATGTGTGGTACAGCTCATTCGAAACATGGACTCGCTGATCCCACAATCCATTTTATACTAGTCTACCCTATAATATATCTAAATTCTAAATGGAACAATTGATTATAAAATCATTTAGAAAAACAGCCATTATTGCATGAATGCTTTTAGTGGTGCAATAATAATGCAGTGAGTTACGGTGTCACAAAGAAGTGCTTAGAATGCAGAAACTAAGCATTATATATTCCTGCAGACACCCCCGTTTTAAATGTGCTTTACTATAAAACTTTTAAAAACCTGTTTTATATTTTTATTTTCATTCAAACTCGTGATAATTTAAGTCGAGGGCGTTCTAACAATCGAGGTAATAAATCAAAACAAAACCTCTACCTGAGGTAAATTTATTGTTGGCGATATTATGGCTCGAGCTGCAACGAACTTCACAAACAAACACGCCCGACTAGAAACAAAACGAATGGAATATGTTTAATTAATTTAAAATTAATTGCAGACTAGCGCCAGAGGGGATGAGACTGAACTGAGGATGCGACGACCCTGTTTCCGTCGGTAGCAGATAAATCACGTGACTAATGCGAGATTGCAGCGATAGAGATGAGACCTCAGAAGGCGAACATAACTATAGGGTGTATTCACATATTGCTCATGGTGGGCATACTGGAGGCCACAATGGCATGTGATTGGTAGTTCATTGTTACTATGTTTCAGCTGGCATTTGGTTGAAGTTCAACTGCTCTCCAACTTTGGTTTGACTGAAAACCAATTTAAATAAACTCTCTTATTTTGGTCACACTTTTTGTTGTTTACAATGGCACACATAATCATTTCCGTAAACTTTATCGGGGGATATACGTGTTCAAACTCTCATATTTCCTCTTAAATGATATTATTTATTTAATATTGACAGCTAAATGAAACTTGTAATAGTACTATAGGTTGCCTCCGATATGTTGGAGGTGTCGTTTTGCCGTTGGTCTTACTCTTGTGGGTTTATTCCAGCTTCCAATGCATACTCGATTCCCGATTGGGCCTAGGTTTTTTAACTCCGGAAATTGACTTACATCTATGTGTATAGTATTAGAAGGTATTGCTTAGCACTCGTCATGAGAGTCGTTAGCTTAGTACAACTATAACAGCAACATTTCTTACAGCTGATTATACTGAAACCACCTCCTCCACTCGTCCTTGGTTCAAAGTACACCTAATCCTCACAACGATATTCCCTCATTTTTGTCACTTTTTCTATCATAATGACATTATAAATTATAGTCTTATAATTGGCGTTGCCTATAAATTGCAATCTCAACATTATCAACAAGACTTACAAGAAAACAAACTACTCACGCCAGTCGTCTTGTACTTAGTTATTTTCTCAACAAAATTAATCATAAGCATAGAGCTGTCAATGTTCATAACTAGATGTAATCAAGTGTTGCATGAGAAGGATCATTGTATTCGCGTACAATGCGTGCAAGTACATAAAATGACAGCTAACTTATTAGAACGGTATTGTTTTTTTAATCAAACGTTATTATTTTGTAGCGCCATTGCTTGCACGTATCGCGCAATGTATTCTGAAATGAACTCGAACTTGTAAGTTCAATATATGACAAGTTCGAAGGCATCTAGGATACGTTTCAGTAAAAAGTTATAGAATAGGTCCCCCATGTGGCCACCTACTGCCACGTGCCGTACCATCATGGCCTTCTGGGAACTTGACCAGGAAAGACTCTCCTCAGCTCAGACCTCGAACGTCCAGCCAGCCGATAAGGTAACCACTTATCTCTTTCGCAGAGTTTCCTGGAAAACTGCAACAAAGAGATATTAAATGGGCTTCGTTTAACTTCTTTGCTGTCAGGACCTTTTGATCTCTGTTTCTTAATTATTTAGCCCCAGGCACAACGAATGACTGACTTGCCGTGGTAGTCCTTTGCATAACGCTCGAAAAAGGCCTGGTCGGTATAAAATTTGGGTCAAAGGATGACATATATCAAATGAAAGCTTGAGACGAGTACTTTTCAAAAAACCATGATATACCTCTGGCAAATCCAGCTTTCTAAGTCAAAACCAGGGTCAAAGGTCAAATTTGTAATTTTTTAAAATAATTTTTAATTAAATAATGAAAAATGTTTGCAAGTTGAAAAATACTATTTTAGTAAGATAAATGTATAAAGTTTATTAAAAAAAAAATTAAATTACCTTTTTACCTTTTTTGACCTTGATTGGGGTCAATTTCCTCAAAATGGGTAATTTCTAAACTTTTCTTCGATTTATTGGCCAATATTCATTATATCAACGTACTTACTCATAAATACGTTAAAATGAATAGTTCTTATTGTTATCACATTGTTTTCACGGTATTCATTCAAAATGGCGGTCAAAGGTCAATAGGTAAGTATCGTCAAACTAGGTCTAGTAACTAAAATATTACTTGTGGGTACTCTAAAGACGCAGAATTTTATCTGCAATTGCAATAACGAATAATAATATCATGATTTAATCGTAAGAGAATGTTATTATCATATAACTTATAAACTACTTAAGATTGTTACTGAATTTCTAATTAATGTCCTCAGACATCAGGGTATTCTTAAATGGGTGTGCAACTGCAACAAAATACATTTTTAGTAAGAGCATGACCATGCTGAGATACGTGATATGATACTAGTATTATGTTATATCTACCTTAGCAGTCACTGTCCAAGTTGTCAGATTAATCACCTTCTGACTCAATGGAATTCTCATGCTGGCTACTGGTACTGGTACTGGTACTGATACTGGTATTTGTACAATCCTTTGGCTTACAAGCGTGGGTACACTTTTATTGATTGGCCAAACACTCACATGTCGGCATCTTGCAAACACGGCAACAGTTACAGGCTAGGAGATCCATAACGGTCAAAGGTACTGGAGTTCCAATCATCCACTCGTTGCTCAGATCTCCTTCTGCCGTGGTTTCCCATCCATAGCCACGCGGATCAGGAACATCAGGGTTGGCGTCCAAACAACGTATCCAGACCGCTGTTTGGTGGTTAGCTCGCAGCCGCAGGATTTGAAGCAGTAGACAATCGCTTCAAGGTGGTAGCTGATTAGACTAAATATCATCACATTTACTTTTGAAAAGCTCGTAGGGCAGCTGGTTGACGCTTGACTACCAAAAATCAAACACACTTCGAAGATGTGTAAAAACTAGCGAGTTTGTTGGGATTCGAAGTATACCCTCCCTGACCTTCATGCACTGGTTGTGACAAAGGTTGGGATTCATAGTCGGCCACTTCACCTAGAGACACCCAATGTTGCTATGGATATGTTTACTATATGGGAAATGACATGTATGAAACTGTTACCTTGTTAACAACGGGCGCATCTATAGGTGTAGGGGACGACTATGAGTTCCAACCTGAGAGAGCTCATTCAGTGGTAAAGGGAAAAAGAGAACTTTGAATATCATGAGAAAAAACTCGCATTTCTGTGTCAAGCTAAGCAAGATAGGTCAGGACTGGAGTTTCTATCGATGTCATCAAAAAAACTCGAAGAGTTTGTCTGTAAACTCTGCTCTTTGACCACGACTCTGTCATGCGTCAACCTGCTGCGCTACTAGCTTTTTAGAAGTGTGATGATATGAAGTCTAATCAGCTACCACCTTGTAACGATTGCTTACTGCTTAATATCCTGCGACTGTGAGTTATCAACCAAACACGATCTATTGATACGTTGCTTGGAAGCCAACCCTGATGTTCCTGATCTGTGTGGCTATGGATGGAAAACCACGGCAGAAGGAGATCTGAGCAACGAGTGGATGATTGGAACTCCAGTACCTTTGACCGTTATGGATCTCCTAGCCTGTAACTGTTGCCGTGTTTACAAGATGCCGACCTATGAGTGTTTGGCCAATCAGCTGAAGTGTACCCACGCGTGTAAGCTGAAGGACTGTCCAAATATCGGTACCCAGCATGAGAATTCCAGTGAATCAGAAGGTGATTAATCTGACGACTTCAGTTTTGAGTGATTTTGACTTCAATTTTGATTAATTTGACGACTAGACAGTGACTTCTAGGACAGATATCATATCATACTATCATATCACGTATCTCTGCATGGTCATGCTCTTTTCTTAAAATGTATTTTGTTGCAGTGGCACACCCATTGAAGAATACCCTGATGTCTGAGGACATTAATTAGAAATTCAGTAACAATCTTAAGTAGTTGACAAGTTACATGATAATTACATTCTCTTACGATTAAAACATTATATTGTTATTCGTTATTGAAATTGCAGTTAAAATTCTGCGTCTTTAGAGTACCCACAAGTAATATTTTAGTTACTAGACCTAGTTTGACGATACTTACCTATTGACCTTTGACCGCCATTTTGAATGAATACCGTGCAAACAATGTGATAACAATAAGATCTATTCACTTTAACGTATTTATGAGTAAGTACGTTGATATAATGAATATTGGCCAATAAATCAAAACAAATTTTAAAAATTACCCATTTTGAGGAAATTGACCTCAATTAAGGTCAAAAAAGGCTTGATGGGTAATTTAATATTTTTTTTAAGAAAGATAATACATTTACCTTAATAAAAGTGTATGACTAAACTTGCAAACATTTTTCATTATTTAATTAAAAATTATTACAAAAATTACAAATTTGACCTTTGACCTTAGTTTTGACATAGAAAGCTGGATTTGCCAGAGGTATATCATGGTTGTTTGAAAAGTACTCGTCTCAAGCTTTCATTTGATATATGTCATCCTTTGACCCAAATTTTATACCGTCATTCTCGTTATGCAAAGGACTATGGACGCGTATACAGTGTGTTAATCATAAATCTTGAATATTTTTGGAGACGTCTTGAATTATGACAATAACGTGAAGTTACTGAGAATCATCGTATTGTTGAATTTGCAATGATTTTAAAACATTAACCATTTAGTTTAGAAGACCAAAAAACAAAATGTGAGTAGAAGTAGTATAGTGAATTGTTAATGGTACAAAGGTAAAATGATATCATTTTACCTGCCCTGGGGTAACCCATGAACATACATAATCGATGTTATTTATACAGCTGTTCGATTTGAAAGAGTTTGACTTTGACGTATACATCTAATAAAATCGTTATCCTAATCAACAGTTTAAAATTTAAGACGCGCGGAATTTAATGATAAACGGGACATTTTTCCACCTCGAATAAAATGTGTATTTAATTCTTAATTCTGGTGTTTACTTTTTAATATTATTCTTCAAGAGCTATAGCACATGCTGTAACTTTAGGGAAATAAATATACATACCTATACATAATTATGTTACTTATATTGAGTCGTCACGGGCAATTACAACGGCCATAATACAGGGCAAAATGTGTTTTGACGTTTGAGGTGTCAATAGAAGACGAATGCGCTTAAAAGATTATTTGTGCAATTGAATTGTAAACCGCAAAAAGAGTGTACGGTGCAGGGAAAGGTTCTAAAAGCTAACTAGCAGGTTGATCTTCAAATCTGAAACATTTCACCAATGAATTGCCAGTTATAAGTAAATAAGTATCCCGTTTTGGCTCACAATATGGTCGACACGCGCATCATGGGAGCATCCTATTCGACGAGACGAAATATATCGTTCATGATTGCTTGTTGGTGACATTTTGCTAGTCCCTCCTTCCCCCCCCCCCCCCCCTAAAAAAAAAAAAAAAAAAAAGAACGGGATTGCCTGGTAAAATTCTTATTTTCTGATACTCATATTCATACATTCATTTTTCTAATATTATTTACACTGTTATTAAAGACAATAATTGGTTGCCGTTTACGTGTAAAACACGACTCATTCACCAGCTGCTGGCGACTATTATTTATAGTTATGTTTTCTCAGGTTGGCAGCAGTGATTGCAAGTGAACACAATCATGACTTGTACATGAGCTGCAGTATTATCGCGATCTGTCTGGCTTAGGCCGTAGTGGTCGTTTTGCAAGTCTCAAGTTTTTAAACGAACTCTCGAGACAAAAAACTTGTGTTGATATTGATTAATCTGTTGCACGAGTCGGATGATAAATCCTCTGTGGCGAACGTGGCCGCGTGGTGGGCGGACAATGGGACAATACGGGCGAAACTGGGCTAGCTGGATGCATTTCGTTACTACGCCTCAAGAACTGCATCCATTCATCCATTCATTCATGCATTCATTCGTAGGAAGCCCTGCTGAAGAAGAAGAGAAGAAGAAGAAGAAGAAGAAGAAGAAGAAGAAGAAGAAGAAGAAGAAGAAGAAGAAGAAGAAGAAGAAGAAGAAGAAGAAGAAGAAGAAGAAGAAGAAGAAGAAGAAGAAGAAGAAGAAGAAGAAGAAGAAGAAGAAGAAGAAGAAGAAGAAGAAGAAGAAGAAGAAGAAGAAGAAGAAGAAGAAGAAGAAGAAGAAGAAATTCATTGATATTATATTACAAGACGTAAGGCGCTACTTCTAAGAGAAATAAATCAATTGTGCAAAAGTCTGACTACTTTCCACCATGTAATTTATGCGATGCACGGGTACAATGTATTTGATTTATTGAATATTTCAGACATAACTAATAAATTACTACAAACGGTCAAGGTTTCTAGAAGTGAAACATGTGTAAGTCCTACTAATTGAGACCTCTATGTATACCAATCTACTTTTACCAAACATCTGTTTAAAAATACCAGACACAGATTTGCTTATTATTATTGGGTCTGGCTGAACAGTATTTTACAAAGCATATTTTCCACTGACAACTGCACGGCATACTAAAACAATAGTATTTTCTCATAGAATTGAATAAAAACGCCACATAATAAAATGGCTTAAAATAGTCACTATACAGACGAACATTGAATGATGCGCGAATGAAAGAAATACACAACAATGAAACTTCCTTTAGTAAGGACAGTATAACCGATTGTTTGTCCGATCCGTGTCGTCACAACCTCCGTATTGGTTATATTAACGTTATTATAGAAATAAGGGTTACTTTATGGCTGCATGTTCACTCACCCTGTAAGGCTGTGGAACACCTTATGTCGGTCAGCTAAAATTGCTGTAAGATACATTTTCCCAATATAAAATTAAATATATGTATAGAAATCAGCGCTCTTTCTTATGAATGTGTCTTTGTTTGTTTCAATAAGTATTTTCGTTTTTCAAATGTTCTTAATTAGGTGTGAAAGGTATACAGCAGCAACATCACATTACAAAAGTTAATTCGGAAAATGTAGTTATTTACTGAAACAAATAAACATTCATAAGAAAGACCACTAAATTCTGTAGAGCATATCATATTTTAGTTTACTTTTGGGACAATTTAAAAACATTTTCAATCAATTTTTACAGACTGAAATCGGGTATTCCGTAGGCTATGTGGAATTTCAAAGATTTTCCATAAATGTATTTATACTTATTTTTTTAAAGAATCTCGTAATACAGGAAAAATATAAACGTGCATATTTTAAAACCGACGAAAAGAAGCAAAGCCAGAAATGAATACAAAACATACAAAATACAAAAAAATACAAAAACGTATGTAAATATTTTTTTTAAAGTATCTCGTAAGTCGTAATACAGGAAAAATAAAAACGTGCATATTTTAAAACCGACGAAAAGAAGCAAAGCCGAAATGAGTACACGCTACATAAACGGCCACGTGTCGCCATTATACTGTGGCATTAGTTCCTTGTCATCGGGCGAGCCAGCAGACAACCGCCAGACATCCACTCACATCCACCTCTCCACCCACACGATCCAAGCTGTCAAATACCACCTTCGTCTAGCTAGGCTAGACACACTTTGATTGTAGTCTCGTTTGACCGGGCCTAATGCGATGCAAGGCCGTACGATGATTGGTGAAATTCTATAATGCACTCCTGATGCAATCTACAGCTACAGGGCTGGCCATGTTTATTGTTTAGTACAGGTGTGCACAACTGTTGCCTTAACGCTTCACATGGTGGTGATATGATATGAGATATGTGAGGTCATTTTTGTACTTGATGTTTCGCGTTGTCGTCAAGTTTGCGTAGTTCCTAAGGATGTGCAAATAAAATAAAGGCATCGATCCATACAAATTATCTTTCAACTATTAAATCCAATGTTACACTTATCAATCAATTATAGTTTATCCCTCAGATATATGAGGGTTGGGTGGAAGATAAACCTCACAGGCCTTAATCCCGCCTATAATACCTATCAATCAACCAATCAATCAATCCCTTTCTCTCTATCTGCCATTAATAAAGACGACAATCAATCAATCAATCACTCTGTATTTATTTATTTATCTGTGATTTCGTTGTGTGATTCATTTTGTTTTACTATGTCATTGTATACAAACTCATGATATATGACCAAGAAAATACATGTGGCCACTTCTCACTCACTCCCACTATGTATAAGAAGCTAGTTTACTTCAAGAGTTCATCGACACTGCTCATCGAACAAGTACACATAAAACACTCGTCACGGTATAATAAGCTCCACATAGTTGAGCCCAACTCATGCAAGTAATGCCACATAAACTTATGTGTTCACTTCATCAAACAACTTTTCTAATCTAGTCACAATCGCTTCCTCTAAACTAAACCACTGGACATAATGTTTTCAGTGCACAGATCTGATAGAGGTGGCTCAGCGGTAATGTGCGAGCCTCGCAATAGGTCGTCGTTTCGAGTCCCACCACCGACAGTCACAACTGAAGATTTTCATAGTGTTTTCTAAGTCACAAGGCGAATGCTGGAAATGAGAGTGAGGGGAAATTAGAAAATTATTCGTTGCTTCGATGATCAGTTGCAAACGTGCAAACAACAACCAAATTAAGATAACATTTCCAGTGATAACATAGCCAGTCTAGTAAACCGTGCTTGCTTCGTTCATATTCGAGTCTCGGCGCTTTGGCTTGGCTTGTTCATGGTAAGGTCCGTCGATCCCCTGGAAGAGGCTCGGTAAACCTTCGACGAGCCCCCGCCAGGGGATTTACGGACCTTGGGTCATGGTTGCACGCACCGTCTCGATTAGCATTGCTGCATCAACTGATATCTTGGACCTTGTGACCTTACTCCTCAACTGGTCTCGGGTGAAATAGGTCTAACGCTCTGCCTGTCGTACGAGGTGACAATAAGAACCGACACCACGTAATCTAGAACAACAAGACTGATCGTGATTCTCACAAGCATTGTAATAACCAAACAGCGGCAACAACGAAAATAAAGTAGTACAAGATGTCACTGAATGCATGTTCACTTTATTACGTCTGTCTTGTAGCGCGACTAGCGGCTTGTGTGTGAACCACCACGTCGCTTACCGACCACGGCTTAAACCGGAAGTTGGAAACACGATCCCCGACGGAGATCGCCGGACATAGACGAAGGGATTCCCGAACCAATAGTTTGGTGCTAACGGATGGCGAGCGACGTTGTTCGAACCTAAATATTTACGACCTTTCGCGGTTGTCGTGGTTTGGCAGCAAATGCAAGTAGCTCACTCACTGTGAATGTAAGAGTTTCATTACACTTCATTCAGATTAGATATTCAGAGGGCTTAAAGTGAAGATGATCTGCTGAAATGTATTTTCACTCTTTTAGAGTATGCCTTGCTTCGGGCCATCACATAACATTAACACAAGAATCATCATCAGTCACGCTCGTTGTGTTTGTAATTTCCAGGTTTCCAATATACGGTCGTAAATAATTATTACTAATTTATCTGTTTCAAACAAATGGTAGTAACTATAGAGAAGTATAAAATGTTGGTACTTGGTACCAGTGGCGTATACACGGGGGGGAGGGGGGGGGACAAACCCCCCCCCCCCCCCCTTTTGCAAAGGAAACATGGAAAATGACCGTTTACATTTCAATAGACAGTATTTCAATAGACAGTTAGATGTTATACTTTATAATTATTCTATATTGTTGTAATTAAAAGCAAAAGCAATACGAAAAATATGCAAACTATTGATTGAGGTTCCTTTTATTAGCGGTGCTAAGGAAAAAATGTGTTGCCAGAAACTGAGTAATCTTGTCTCAGTTGGCCGCTGTAAAACGCACAGATTTGCACTAAAATGACCTTGACGAGAATTTTTTCGGGGGGCAAGCCCCCCAGAACCCCAATTTTGTTTCGGCTCCACTCTCTATAATATGGGTTGAAACCCCCCCCCCCCCTTTCCCAATTCCTGGATACGCCACTGCTTGGTACTATTGAATTCGGCTATTTAGTTTGCATGAGATTACTGTTACGTTGTAACAACGTTATGAAGATGATTTTAGATTAGATAAGTACTTGGCCAATGGCAACAGTAACGTTTTCCTTCAGCATCCATTTCCTGTCAAGGGACTGCTACCTTATCGTGGTGGGCAGGTTTGTGTGCTTTGATGATTCCTGGAGCTATGCCGGCGAAAACGTATGCTTCTGGTAGGGTCACCCTAGCCGGACAGGTCGAGAGGGAGAAGCCAGACGAAATGCAGTTCACGTCCCCCCCTTTTCCTTCCCTTTCGCTTCTCCTCCCCGCCCTCCTACTGGCCCCTTTCCTCCAAACCACCATCCCATCATCTTCATATTTCACCCACTCATCGTCTCGATTAGCCAAGTTGTAAAAATATGAGACATTACATTAAGCATAAATATCTATCTCTATTTCAGCTTCCATTTGTGTTATTTTCGTTACAATTGCTGCCATCGATGAGTCCAAAAATTAATGTACACGCGCACAAATTAACTGAAGTAAAGGTTGTTTCTTTAGGGAGTATGTTTTACGTGATGGAGGTTTGAGGTTTGAGGTTTGAGGTTTGAGGTACGCCACTGACGGACCGAGGGTGAATGAGTCACTGGATGTGCATCCATGCGTGATAGCATCTTACGCCAGTGACGGTCATAAAGTTATATACAAGGGGAGATCTGTGTTCACTGTCTCGTGACCTTGTGTTGTGTTGCCCGTAGGGAAGCGGTTTTGGAGGCGGGAAGCAAAATGGTTTTTTCTGGTCACTGAGCGCATAGCAATATAAAATGCGGTCGGAAATGTAACTCGCAGTATCTTTTGAAACACACAAAAGTTATGCTCAATATGACATATTAGTTGGTTGCTAAACGCAGCCCCAATTTAAATGAGTACGAGATATGTGGGTGAATGTGTCGATAATACCACCAAATTAGGCAGATTCCGCGGCTGTCGACCGAGCGCGGTTGCCACATTGTTTTCACGGGGTGGATGAAACTGTTGACCGTTTACCGCACTCTACGTATACTCGATTAACTTCAATCGTTTCAAATTTTGTTTAGGTTAGTTTACTACTATAGTGTTTGACATCAACAGAATTGAAAAGCTTGTTCATGACTTTGAAATAACATTCAATATAATTTTCACCATCAATATATATTGGGATCTAATAATTAATTTACAACCCAAAATAGATCTAATGCAATTTTCTTCAGACAGACTTTTGTTTGCTTATTTCATAATTGGCGTCACCAGAAACGGAATGGCTATACCCAAACATTTCAACTGTTATTGTCGCGAAATGGCTCTAGATTTTGAGCTACGCTGTTGCTTGATTAGAAAGTATATTTGTAAATTTAAACGTCATTATTTTCCAGACTGATCTGTTTATGAAGTGAATTACTGAAGCTCAGGTGGAGGAGCATCCTATGCCAGACGATATCGCTTTCCTTGTATTGTTCTTGCAAAGGGATAATATATGTTCATGAAATATTCCCGTATTAAACTCAGCTTCACGACTTCAACTTGTCTTCTCACACAAACAGGTCAATACATGTTGTAAAATAAAAGTCTTCGTTCTCATATAGAAATATTAAAAATGCCATCCGCACAGCATGAAAATAAGCAAGTATTAATGTTGCCTTGGAGGCGTACTCGATTTCCTTCTACAGATTATTAATATCTGTCTGTGACTGTACTTATTAAACCACTATTTGTATAAAATAACAGTTGCATCGCGAACAATAATCAACCCCAGACGGCGACGGCGACTGCGAGCGACCTCCTCGGGTCATGAAAGGGGTCACAGACACTCAGACACTCAGACACTCAGACAGTCAGAATACCCAGCGCTGAGAAAAAGAAGTAAAATTGAACTTGCAATTTTCCATTGACGATAGCTTCTATAGAAAACGAACATGATAACTAAGGTGCATTGTATGTGCAATGAAGCTGCAGATCTTATAGGGTGATTGGAAATGTGTGTCACATATTTTAAAACGTTATAAAAGGCGGGTTCGCTCTATGGAGTCTTAGAATGTCCATACAAATACTTGTTGTTTACAAGCCGAAGGGTACAGCACTTTATCGCATGTGTGAATCTATAAAGAACTTCTATCCGAGGTAGTTCTAGAGATTTCTTGATACCTGTAATAATAGAGAATGATCTATGTGCTGTTCAAGTCCAGCTAGGGACACATTATTTGATTACATGTACATGTGTTCGTCCATAAAGATTGCAATAAATAAAGCCATGTCACAATACTCACAACAAACCTATAATGAAACGAATGTGTAAGTTTCATTTCAAAGAAATTGTAATTTGTAATGATACTTAGCTATAGGGTTTGAAACTTCATTTTATTGTTTGACAATGACTTGTACTGTGAATCTGATATAAGACATGCCACGGCAACCATGTTTGACGCTAATTGTGCGATTTATTAGATTGTTTTAGAAAACTTACAAATGTATAAATTCAACTATACTGTTTGACTACGTTTACCACGCGAGCCCAGCTCGTGCTCGTAAGCTCGAGCTCAATAGCTCGGTATTCGTTTACCACGGACTTTGAGATCGTACTAAATACTACAGGTCTGGTTCGTGCTGAAAAAGAAGGCGTGGTTAACCGCTTGCTAAACGTACGTTTGTACACAGTTCGGTCCGCATGTGTTTATCACGCAATTTGAGATCGCACGGAGCGTGCTGGCTCGGCTTCTTCACCGAGCCGAGTTGGGTTCGAGCTTAGGTGTTTATCAAGCCAATTCAGTTCGCATAATGTCCAGCTCGAGCTTACGAGCTCGAGCTCGGCTCGCGTGGTAAACGTAGTCTTTGACTGCAATCCCTATCTCCTGTGAACGAGAGCCTAATAAAGCATTGCACCGACTCCGGCGCTGCCCTCTGTTGGGACCAATAGGAACTAAAACTCGTGACGTCAAGTAAACACGCTTCATGGCTGACTATGACGTCACTTACGTCACCCACAGAGCGTTTTCGCCCTGACCCAACATTTACTCTTGTAAAATATATAAATATATTTTGGAACAAGTTCTTGCTATATTTAGTGTTGTAACAATCCAGTAGTGAAAGATTGCTGATTGCTCTCTATTTTGGTTTATTAGAGTTGATGACATAAAAACAAAGAAACTATACTTTGCTTGCTTCGGAGGTGCTGTTGATCAGTAAAACTGGGAACGACAAACACAAACCAACGAAACGAAATGATGAAGTTACTGTTGATTGCAACGAGGTTATGAGAGACCCTAATTTCAAGCTCCGTGTAGATATAGTTGTAAAGAAAGACAACCTAGACGCAATCAGCATCGTTCTTTCAGACTACATTAGTGCTTCATTCACCATGTTGCCAATACTTCGACTTCGACTCTTGAGAGAAAATGCTCTACTATTTTCTTTTTTGTGTCGTCGTATAGTTTCATATTCTTTGATCTTCATTCTTTTGGATCATATCATCCCCAACTGTTACAATCAATCTCTACTGTACTACTATGTTTCTTTTATTTCCATTCCCTCTAGTTCAATATGTTAATATTACTTCGTGTCTGTAAAATGACACCAACTGATATTTGATTTAATTATAACAAGAGTGCCGAGTTGTGATACTATTTCACAAACAAGTATATTATTTCCTCACTTGCTGTAACACGTGCAAATGCACAAATATTCGACTATGTTCTCTCTTTTGTACACAAAATTGAAATATTTTCAAATTTTTGATTTGAAGTGTTTATTTGAGCGTACACACAACCCATATTTATAACCAATTTTAGTTTTTAAGACTTTTTTTTCGAAATACTTTGTGTTGAAATCTTTCCCAAGACAAACACACGAGGTGAAAGTATAATACTACTCCGGTGATATGGACAACGCTATTTCCCCAGCATGAGAGGCCTATTGTTGGGCAGCTGTACCAAGTTATAGAGCGTGGGTTGTTTTCTCTCTCCCGCGCATCGAAGCGCCACGTTTTGTCTTGAAAGCATCAGTCTCGGTTGTTATTCCGAGAAGAACTCCTTAAGGCCATTCCAGGAATGTCTTGTTGGAAATAAGATTCAATTATTGTTGCTCCGTTGTGTTGAACTTACTTGCGAGGTACTTCAAAAAAAATTGCGAAAAAGTAAAAAAAGTCTCCATTTACGGACTTTCCAGCCATTTTGATATTCGTAGTCCTGCCCCTAAGGCTCCAAAGGAAACTAACTTATTTATCAGTATACTCTAATTGTTTTATCTGACATGAATCAACGTTTCTTTAATCTCTTAAAGAAATTTCGTGACTTTCTGGTATTTATAGTCTACCAGTTTTTTTTTGTGATGTACCGGTACATTTTGTACAGATAATATGTTTTTGTAGAACATAACTCGTTGGCCTAATGCAAAAAATGCTAAGAATATGTAAATCTATTACTGTATTTAATCAGATTTTATCTTTATTCTGTGTTAGTATTATTTTATTGGACTTCTTGTGAACTGGACTGTATTTGACAGAGAAATGTAAACTTTTCAAACCCAATCATCTAATTTAGCTTTATTCCGTTGAATTTCTTATGAATTTGGACTGTTTTTGACATAGAAATATAAACTTTTTAAACGCATGAACATTATTTAGCATTATTCCGTTCCATTTCTTGTTAATCCAACTGTATTTGGCATAGGTACGTATTTAACATTTTAAACAGAATCACATATTCTTTAATATTATTCCGTTGCACTTGCTGTGCACTCAACTGTATTAGACATAAGAATACTGAGATATTTCATTTTCTCCCTTCTGTGAGATGGAAGTTGGCAATAATCAGTGCGCTTCAGTGAAGCTGCATCTGAGACGGCCGCTGATTGGCTGGTTTCCTAGCTGCATTCGGATGCGCTTCCTAGCGAGAGACAGGGGAACTGTTTGCCCTCGTTTGTAGGACGTGGCACATTGTATACGTCATTCACATTCTTTTCAAGTCCGTATACACAGGCGTTGATATGTTTGGAAACCAAGCCCCATGCCATGAGTATGCATTTCCTAAACAATTTTCAAAAATATTAACGTACATAATCCCTTTACTATCAATGATCCTCCAAACCTTAAAGAAAAACAAGGAAAAACTATCAGTTTTTAAATTTTAATTCAAGAAAAATATTTAATTCATATAAGATCTGGGCTACATAATAGTCATACATTGTTATTATCTTAAAATAAGTAAAACACGGGGTTCTACTGAGCCCCATTAATCTTATTATTAATCTATCAATCTGAGCATTTAGCAAACTTTTATATATTTGATGGTATAATTAATAAAAATACGGTCATTTGGTTCGAGTTAATCACTTGATTTGGGTTGAAAGTTGGTCAATTCTGTAGATTGTACACACAGATAAAATGTCACAAGTCACAAATCTTTAATTTATTGTTATCTGAAGGAGTATGTGTGATTTGAACACAATCACAAATTCTTAGTTGTTCTTAAAGATTCCGAGGACAGAAGTGAGAATTCAGACACAGCTCTTCACAGTAAAGTATTCAAACAATTAGTACAACTAGTAAAACAATTAAAAATAGTTCTCATTACTGTTGACATTATTACACTAATAAACTCAATGTTCACTGTACAATGATTACATCTTTTATGCTAGAATAAATACAAATATTATGATCTAATTTCACAACTATAATGGTTCACAACTATAATCTCAGGTAGTATGTATGTGTGTTTGTTGTGAGGGGGAGGGGGAGGCACTGTGCGGTCATGTACCCTACAGTTGTTCACACAACCACCACCAAAGCGCTGGCAACAGCACCTAGCGTGTTACGACCTAGATTCTTACAATGTTGCTACAATACAAGTGGAGTGATTACGTTGGTTGCCCGTAGGCGGTGTCTGGCGCGCAAGTGCATCCATTATAAGAAATAATGATAGCCGTGCATCTCGCTCTATCGTCTGCATAGTTGTGAGCTGAGGTGACCCTGAATGAGGGACCAAGCAGACATTTCGGCTGCATGCTTGGTTGAATGAACGGACAGAACCTATCTCAACGTAATTATCACGATACACGATGGTGAGTAGAGTTACTAATCAATCACTGATAGGTTGGCGGAATGTTTTGTCCAGCGCGCACATTTATTTATTTATTTATTTTTAGGATTATTTACCTCGTAGCCATATCCTATCATACTTGCCGAGAGTATAAACCAATTTAAAATACTTACTATCCCGTAGAATGGTCAGGATTTCGATGTTTTTTATGTTTCATTTTTCACATTTACATTAGTACATAAATGGATTTATGTCATTTTGATTGTAAAAATGGTACATAAGTACTTTTGGCCGTTCTGGGAAAAAAATAATAAAAACGTAGCCCTATACAGTCTGAGAACCTTGACACAAGCTTCACACAGCCATCCCCCCCCCTACTCCCCCCCCCCCCCCGCCACATCTGAGCGCGGGCGTCAAAACATGACAACCTTGTTAGCAAACTAATTTTCGTTTACTAGGAATAAAAACTTTCAATGAAAACTGTCTACCAACTCAACACTTCCATAAAATCAAGTTTCAATTCTGCGAAAATGGTTTACATAAACGCATTGAAATGACAGATGATGATAGTGATCAATGATGATGATCAACCTTCGTCAAGTGATCAACTCGATTGATACGTCATTGACATGGACACACCTGAATGCAGTTTCCTTGCGCTGATTGGTTTATTTGTGTCTGGCTAGACCGACCACGCCGCTGGGGTTATGTGCACTCGGTCGGGGGACTTTACACCTAAATTGATTGATTATCAGACAAACGTTTCATTTCTTTTGCAAAGTCTAGTCTGAACATCGAAAGTGACGAGGAGAAAAAGAAAACCTAGGTGATTCGCTGTTTTGTTGTCAAGATTATCTGCATGACGTGAATCAAGGCCAGGTATAATAACGGTAACAATATTTTCGTAATATTGATTTGTAGC